>JAOUZG010040815.1:16887-79731 GCA_026289955.1 Argiope argentata
TATATATATATATATAGGTTTTTTTTAAAGAAATACATTCTCTAAGGCCTGGACAATTGTTTTTTTTAAATTTAGCCTTAGGGATAATACATATTCTTAGACTTTTAGATAAGAAATTGATTCTTCAAATTTAATGGATGTTATTTGCTTTTCTGTTTTCCAGCGGTCACAGTTTCGAGAGAATGATGCATGACACCCTCCGCAATTAACACACTTTTCGGGGGCGTTACAGTGTTCGCTATCATGGTCTTTTCCAGCACAGCGGGCGCATGTTAGTTTGTGCCGCGGGAATTCATCTTCGAGTGACCGAAACGGTGACATTTAAAACATCTTAAGGGATTCGGAATATACTGACGGACAGGCAGTTTAATATATCCAGCATATATTAATTCTGAGATTTGTTGGTCTATGAAATGTAAGGATATAATCCTTTGTGGGAAGGAGCTGTTCATCTCGCCTAATAGTAATTTGGCGTACATGGGTCACTCCTTGAGGTTTCAATTCTGCAGTGATTTCATCAAGCGGGACATTAAACAATTCACCGTATGTGATGACGCCCTTGGAAAAATTCAATGATGCATGGAAGACTGCAGTAACAGGTATGTTAGCTAAAGCTTTCATTTTTAATACTTGTTGAGCTTGCTTATTGGTGGAGACTTCGATGAGCAAGTCTCCAGAACGCATTTTACGTTTGGAAGCGACTTTACCAATTGCTGCAGAGATAGCCTTCTGCACAAGAAAAGGCGAAACCGAATTAAAAGTTTCATTTTGGTCACTAGAACGTTTTATTATAAAAAAGCGATCAAAATGTGGAAGATTAGTCGTAATAGGTACTTTATGATGCCCACTGAAGGGACCCTTGTTTCGAGGAGCCATACGATATGAATGAGATTCGGGTCCGTCGGCACCGCCCACTACGGAGCCCAACAAGGGAAGGCAGACACCGGCTCTGGCCATACCCAACCTCGGCACTTACCTTAGTTTATTTGGTACCTATACGCTGGGAGTTACCCCCGGGGACAGTGACCACCCTTAACGCCAAGCCCAAGGAGTAACCCCTTCGCTTGATCCCTAGCAGTCTAGCCACTCAGGTGACTAGGTACCAGCCGATTGATACTCCGGGGACCACAGTGCACCACCCGTCTTTCAAATGAGTTGCCACGCACGTTCAACACGTGGGGACTTTGGCTGTCCATGAGAAGCAAGAAGCAAACAGAGTGGCGACAGCTTCTCATGGAGAGCTCCCTCGATTGCCGTTGAGGGATGGACGGATCAGGCAGACAGCAGAATGCGTAGGGGAGAATAAAAATCAATGGAGTAAAGATCCCTGGGAACCTCGGGATTGGGACACCCATACCCACCTAAAGAAATAAAGCCCTGAGGGGAAGAGCTGCCGAGGAAGCATCTCTCGTCACTTCTGGTAAACAGCAGGCATATGCAGAATATTTTAACCACCGAACCGTTTCTAAGGAATTTAAGCCAGGGGACCAAGTTTATTTATTAAACCTGATTCATCGAACAAAGTGTATACCCGTTGGACTGGTCCTGGAGAAGTTATCGAGGATTGCCCTCAACATTCTTATAAAGTAAAACTTAGTGATGGAAAAATTCGGCATTGTCATGCAAATAAAATTCGGAAATACTATCCGAGAATTATTGCTGTAGACATGATCTTTGAAGCTGATGCAGACTTTGGAGAAGTTTATTCATCTCTCAGTAGTAAAATGTATGTTACTGGAAAGAAATATTTCATCAAGTGGATTTGCGACACCTTTCTGAGGAAGTGAAATGTTAAATACTGAACTTATTGCGGAATCATCATTCAATATTTACCGGACAAGTTAGAGTTGCAAAGATTGGTCGTCACATGATTAAATTAGAGGACAATAAAGAAAAGGGGAAACCTTACTTGTACAGGATTCCAGAAGCGCTGAAACCTCAAATAGACTCCCAAATCGAAGAACTCCTAAAACTAGATCTATTCGAAGAGAGCTCAGCTGATATTGCTTATCCTATGGTCTGGGTAAACAAGAAAGGTGGATCTATCAGGATGCAGCTTTGAATGCAGTGACTAAAACTGACGATTTCCCCCATGGGAGACGCAACGGAATTGATATATTCCTTATGACGGGCAAATGTGATTAGTGTGTTAGATCTTTTGAAGGGGTACTATTAGCTTCCCATGGAAGAAGATTCGAGGGATTATACATCGTTTAAGACCCATAGAGCAAAATATCGTTTATGCAGCTGCAACTTTTCAAAGGGAAATGAACAAAGAATTATCGCCATACAGAGATGTTTGCCGCGCTTATATTGATGAGATTGCTATATTCTCCGATGATATTCCCTCTCACTTGAGACACCTTCATTTGGTGCTAGATCAATTGAAAGAGCTGCAATTCACTGTTAATCTTTCAAAGTGTGCTTTCGCGAAATCCGAAATTTCATACTTGGGACATAAAATTGGCTCAGGGAAGCATCAAGCTGATCCACCTAAGTTAGAAACTATATCTCGTTTGCCCGTACCTGAAACCGATAAACAACTACATAGTGCTCTTGGCCTGTGTAACTATTATCGTGATTATATTGAGAATTTCACCAAGATTGCCTTTTCCATTAACGGAACTTACAAAGAAAAGGTGCACTGATGTGTTACCATGGTGTGAAAAGCATAGTGTTGCTTTTGAAAAATTAAAATCACCATTGTTACACTCCTACTCTACACACCCCGAATATGAGCAAATCTCGTAAATAAGGATTGGCTCGTGTTTATCACAGACTGTTGATGAAAAAATGTGCCCTATCGCTTATGGAAGTCAAAAATTAAACAAAAGCCAACAATCTTGGTCGACAATCGAACGGGAAGCATTTGCTATAGTTTGGAGCTTGGAAAAGTTTGAAACCCTTGTGTTTGGATCCGAGATCCACATTTTTACCAATCATAACCACGACCTCCGATAACAAGGCCTCTGCGGTGTTTCGTGACGTCACAACGAGCGGTGACACTTCATTCTCCCAACGTTGAGTCTCTGCGCGCCAGAGAGGCAGATACAATTACTTTTCACTTGTTCATATCGTTTCTTAAACATCCATACAATGCAATTTAATACACATATATTGTAGAGCCCATTAGTAATTAAAATGCACACGCTTTCCACATCACCATTGAGGTACGGTGCTTGGCATGCATTACCTTTTTTACATTAAGGGCAGGGCAGGTTTCCCAGTAGGTGTATCTCCCCTAGATTTAAACCTTTTCCTTTTCTGCTAACTTTTTTTCAGAGTTAACTTTACTAAATTTGTCAAGTTTTCTTTTCTTTACAGTTTTAGAAGAGCTTTTTAAACAGTCATTTAATTTTTTTACAATAATTATTTAATGACGAATTTACAGCTGACCAAATTATCATTCTGTAAACATTTTCTGGTTTATGTCCTGAAATGCATTCGCCATAATCATATATTTGTTCCTCATTCACTAAACTATTGAATATTATCTCTGCTGCTAAATATTTTTGATTGGAAAATTTCGAAAATTCTTCTTCATGTATGGTACATAGTTTCTGAATTATAATGTAAAAATATAAAATTACATTTACAATACATTTCTTGGGGTATAAAAGTTTACCTCGGCTTAAATTTTGAATTAAAGTAGTTGAGCAGTCCAGTTCTTTTTCATTTGTTAAAATTTTTTTTGCAGAAGCTGCATTTCAACTTTTTAAGGACTGTGTGGAAACAGTAACCACCTAAATAAACTAACACTGGTAAAACATCTTCTGATATTTTAAAATCTTCTTCTGTAAGCAAAATGTGAAATACAGTTAATTTTTCAGAAATAGATTTTTCAAATTCTTCCCAATTTCCTCCAAATGCTCCCTGAAACATTTCAAGATTCCCAAGTTTGTTTCATTTTAAACAAATTTTTAAAATCTTATGAATTCTCAATTTGTTTTCACTTTCAAATACCTACCGGAGTGAAACATGATATTGTGCTCCTGCCATTTGTCTATATAAACCAAATCGTGCCTCTAAATTGTCGGTCTGAAATTTTCCTGTGAGAATGTACTTCGTTTCTAATTTATCCTGACAATATTTAGTTATTTCATTTAAAGCATATGTTGTCATGTAAAGAGCAGAATAAGTTTCTTTTGTTAGTATGCCGGTATCAAATTTCATATTTTTCCAATCTTCCAACCAGTTCAAAAATTCATCTAAAAAATTGTATCTTTTGTCAGTTTCAGATGTTGTCAGTGGTTTTTTTTTGTATTCATTATGTTCGCGAATTCCTGTAAATGGTGTTTTTACATTAACAATGTCCCACCATCTATTTATTATTGTTAAATATTCTGTAGTTTCTTTGTAGTGTGGGAATGCATATTGTTCCGTATTGTGCTTACTCGCCTTTGGCGAAGGAACTCCCGCCAACTGGCAACCCTTTTGTAACCTCTCAAAAAAAGAGAGAGAGTGCGCCAGAATCTAGTTAGTACTTGAATAAAGTTGTTGTGTATGAATATAGCATCCTCGCATTCTCGAACCATACGCTACGCTTCATAATGGTCCGTCGAGCCGGAGCTAATTGAGTTAATTAGTTCACGCCTCATATACGCGGCTTTGTTTAGTGCATTTCGCTGTATTTTGTACATGGTCAAATCATGGCAAACGAAGTCGACATCACTACCTTGAACCGCAAACGCGGCAACATCAAAGGTCAGCTTACAAAAATGGCAAAGGATCTATAAGCGCATACTGAACTTTCAGTACCGGAACTTAAGGCTAAATTAAACGTTCTAATAAAGCTTCAGGATGAATTTGAACTAGGACGATTATTACAAGATAACGGATGAAACGATATACACTGAAGCACTACCAGATCTGAATTCGGTGGAGGATGACCTGCAAAATTTAGAAGTAAGTTTAAAAACATCTATTAATAAATTGAAATACGATGCAGATCAGCATAAAGCTACACCGGTAAAAATACCTAAAAATTCACTTCCGGTCTTTACGGGGAAATTTGAAGATTGGAATTTATTTAAAACTCAATTGAACAGTCTCATAAATCAAAATTCGCTGCTTTCTTATAGCGAAAAACTGCATTATTTGCGCGGTTCTCTGAAGGGAGAGGCAAGGATAATTGAAACTACTGAGGATCATTTTTCTTCGCTTTTTAAAGCTCTTGAGCTAAGATACGAAAACAAACGAATGATGATAGTCTGTCATTTCAAAAGCATTCTCAATTTGCAGGTGATGAAACGTGAATCTTCTGAAGACTTGCGCATCCTTTTAGATAAAGTTAAAAAAATCTGAGATCTTTGAAAATCTTAGACTTTGAAAGAGATAAATTGTCAAACGCGTCATTATTATAGAATGTGGTTTTAATAAAACTATTTAGAGAAACAAGGAGACAATATGAACTAACTTTAAAAGATAACGAAGTACCTGATTTTGATGTATGTTTGGAATTTCTAAAAGAAGATGCCACATTTTGAGCAGCATTAATGCCGGCATTCCCTTGAAATCAAATTCGGAACGATCAAAATCCTTTTTTGTTAAATCTAGTAACAAATTAAAGTTGTGTAATGCCTGTAAAACGGAATCGCACGCTTTGCATCACTGCGATAAATTTAAGTCAATGAAACTAGCCGACAGAAATGATTTGGTTAAAAAACTTCGGCTTTGCATTAACTGTCTAAGTGAATTTCAAGCTGTTTCTGCGTGTAAATCGAATAATTCTTGTTTTGTTTGTAAACGGAGGCATCATACATTGCTACATAGATATTCAACGCCCGCATCTGGTTTTAGAGTTGAACTTGACGCCCCGACGCCAGCTGCAAATTCATCACCGGAAGTCGTAAACCGTTCAGAATTAAACTCGACTTCAGAAAATGCTCTTGTTTCTTTCCATACTAACGGGAATAATAAAAATATTTTGATTAATACTGCAATAATTTATGTCAGGGATTCTAGGGGAATTAGAAGGACACTAAGATGCATTCTCGACTCTGCGTCAGAATCAAGTTTCATATGCTCAAAAGCAGCAGACGCTTTATGTTTACAAAAAGAAAGAATAAATATTCCAGTCAGTGGTTTGAATGATTCATCTTTTAACATAAACAAAAAGATTTCGGCTCATATCTCAAATGCAAAAAATGATGCGCAATGGAAAATTGAATTTTTGCTTGTGCCAAAGATTAGTAACTTCTCGCTTTCTAAGAAAATTAACGCTGAGCATTTTGAGATGCAATCCTTTCCCGATGATTGGAAATTTAATCCAACAAAACGCGTTGTTCTCAAAGCTATGTTAAAGATTTTTGATCCTATTGGATTTTTTGCCCCTTTCTCTATTCGAATGAAAAGCTTGTTGCAGGAAACATGGCAGCGGGGTTTAGATTGTGATGCTATTTTGCCTAATGATCTAAAAGATAAATGAGAAGGTTGGTGTTCGGAAATTGAATATTTAGATAAGTTTGAGGTGCCCCGAAAATATTTCCCGCAGAATAAAGATTTTTCTAATATGATCCAAATTCATATTTTTTCTGCTGCTAGCCCAAAAGCTTATGGGGCTGTCGCATATTTTCGAAACATAACAAGTGATCGTGAAATTCATACCAGTCTTGTTTGGGCGAAATGTAGAGTCGCCCCAATTAAACGCCTTTCAATTCGGCGTCTTGAATTAATAGGGGCCTTAATCGCTGCAAGGATGTCTATTTAAAAAATGCATTCAATTCTTTGAGTTTAGATATACATTTGTGGTCGGATTCCACTATTACACTACATTGGATTAAAGGATCATCTCTAAATTGGAAACCTTTCGTTGCGAATAGAGTTACTGAAATTCAGTTTTTGACAGATCCAAAATCATGGAACTACACACCGGGCAAGGATAATCCGAGTGATTTACTTACTAGAGGTGAAAAGCTGAGCAATCTCGTCGAAAACAAATTATGGTTTCATGGTCCTGAATGGTTATCAATGTCAAATGACATGTGGCCAAAAGCTGAAAATTTCGTAATTGATAAAGATACTAAAGATGTTGCAAACGAAAAGAGATCAAATTTGAGCTCCGCACAATTGTCTTGTGCTGTTAATGAAATTCCAGATCCGTTGCTAAAGTTAGAGAATTTTAGTTCTTTAGACAAAGTGTATAATATTACAGCATGGGTCTTAAGATTTTTAAAAAAACATCGATAAAAGGAAATCCAGCTTTTCAGGCCCACTCTCATCACCTGAAATTGAGAAGGCGGAATTATATTGGATAAAACAGACACAACAATTAGAATTTAATCGTGAAATTGTATCACTCAAATGTGAAAAACCTATTGACAAAGATTCTTGGTTATATAATCTAAATCCAAAATTTGATGAAAATGGTTTGTTAGTTGTCTCTGGGAGACTTCAATTTTCAGAGCTTTCCCAAAGGGAAAAACATCCTTGGATTCTACCAGGTGGAAATTTCACAAATTTATTAATTCGGAATACACATGAAAAGGTTTTCCATTTTGGAATTTCAAATACATTAGCTCACCTGCGAGAAAAATATTTCATAATTAAAGGCAGAAAATATGTTAAATCTGTGCTTAAAAAATGCTTAATTTGTAAGAGATTCAATGCTTCCCCTGGAAAACAGGATATTGCTCCTTTGCCGAGGGATAGAATAATTGAATCCCCGCCATTTTCGACCTGTACAGTTGACTTTGCCGGGCCCCTTTACATCAAAGCAAAACCAAGTTCGGAAAAAGCTTACATTGTTTTGTTCACTTGCGCAGTGACAAGAGCTATCCATTTGGAGGTAGCAAGTAATTTGAGCACCGAAACATTTATTTTAGCCTTTAAAAGGTTTATATTCAGAAGAGGACTATGTAAAACAATTTATAGCGACAATGCGAAAACTTTCATAAAAGCCAATAATTTGTTTAATGAAGTCTGGAGCCGAATCTCCAAACCTGAAGTTCAGCGATATTTCAAAGAAAATAAAATTATGTGGAAATTTATTATTTCTAGAGCCAGTTGGTGGGGCGGATTTTGAGAACGGATGGTCCGTTCTGTGAAAACCCCTTTGAAGAAAATTCTCCGAAGATCTTGCCTTACCTATGAGGAAATTCAAACTACATTAACAGAAATTGAAGCTGTTATCAATAGTCGTCCTCTGACTTATGTGTATGAAGAGAACAGCGAACCTATTCCGATTACTCCATCTCATTTTTTGATTGGAAAACGTTTAAATTCTTTACCAGATTTCCACTGTTCAAATGAACCCAAATCTAACAAAATTATTTTGACGAAAATGTTGAGGTTCAGACAGCAAGTCATTAATCATTTTTGGAGGCGTTGGCGCAAAGAATACTTACTTGAACTTCGATCGGCCAATTTCTCCACTCGCACGAATACTCCTTCTGAATTCAAAATTGGTGATGTAGTGTTGATTCAGGAAGACAAAATGCCTAAACATTTGTGGAAATTAGGAGTTATCAAGGAACTTTTCCTTGGAAGAGACAGTAAAGTGCGTTCTTGTGCCCTTCAGACATCTTCTGGTGTTCTAACAAAACCGATTCAATTGATATACAAACTAGAACTTGAGCTCCTTGACTGATTAAGATTTTTAAACTCAGTGATGAACATTCTTCCTTATTGCCTTTTTGTGTTTGTGTAATTTTTTTTACTATTTTATCTAACCCAGTATTATTGTATTGTTACGTTTTTTTTTAGCGTAGCGGGTTCGGATTGAATGGACTTTGTATGAGGACAGCACAAACAAATTTATTTACAGCTATTTACAGTTATTTACAGGATAATTAATAAAGTAAAAATTTTCAGATAAATACAATCCAGCAGTCAACAGTCAATTACAGCGTAAATTCAAGTCTTACGCACGATAAAAACAGACTACAAAACAGCTATCGTATATCACAGCAACAGTTAATTACAGCGAGCTCAATAACACAGCGTTAACAGCAAACGCAAACGCAGCTCACAAATCCTTTAATCCAGCGAGACGCTTTTTATTTCAGAGCAAACTCGCAACTAACTCGATCAAATCACTATAGCAACTAACTAACTCACGCCGGCTACTCGTCCTTATATAGCCGAGAAGCGCGTGCACCTGAGTCTCGTGAAAATTCTCAAAACATCGCGCACAATCTAGCGGCTACTAGATTATTCCTTTCGCCAAACCAATCAAGCTGGTGCGAGGCTCCTCGCCAAACGTGGCCAACCTTGGCGAGTTTTCGTGCCGCACACCCGCTTGTAACAGTATTTTATAGTCATCAATGTACCAGTGAAATTGACTGATGAACAATTCTTCATTGTTCATCCGGGGGCAGTGTGTTGCAACCAGCTGGTTCAACACCTTGGCGCTTTTCTGCATCGCCTGGAATTCTGGCAACCCTATATTTGTTCGTATAAAATTTTTATTGCAGATTTAATCATGATCTGATAGCGAGCAACCGGCGCTATATCCGGTATGAACCAGGTTATACTTGGTAAGAATTGTTAATATAGTTTAGTTAGTAAATAAATGTTTGTTACTGTTCGAAGGACTGTTCAATTATGTTCTGTATTTTACTGACTTAATGAATATTGATGGAGAAATGGAAAATAAATTGAAATTAGAACTAGAAAAGGATAAAATTGAAAGAGAAAAATGGAAAATGAATTGAAATTAGAACTAAAAAGGGTAATATTGAGTCAAATAGAGAAAGAAATAGAGTTAGCAAAGGTTAAAAACGTGTCATTGAATAATACACAAAATATTGAAATCATGGATTCGAATTCATCGTGTTGAATTAGAAAGCTTAATAAAGAGTATTAAAACTTTAATTATCCCTGTACCATGTAAATCGGAATCCTTTAATTTATTTTTCAGTTCTTTGGAAAAAGCATTCCAAAACAAAAATGTTTCGGAAAATTTGAAAGCAGAAATTCTATTGAATATTTTGGGTGAAAAAGTCAGTAATTTGCTGGTTTACATTAATAAAGAAGATTTAACTGATTATAATAAAATTAAAACTTTAGTTTTAAAGGAATTTGAACCCCCTCCCCCCAGGAATGTTTAAATAACTTTAAAAAAGCTCAAGAATCCCCGGCTGAGAGTTTTGTTCAATTTGCATTTAGAGTAAGTGCATCTTTTAACTACTATTGTCAGTTGCGTAAAGTGACGAATTTCCAATCTCTATGCGAGCTTATGGTTTCTGATAGAATTTTTGAAACTCTTGATCGAGAATTAATGACTCATATTGCGGTAAAACAAGGTGAAAATTATTTTAAACCTCATGAACTCGGTCGAGAGTGCGACATTTTCTTATCATCGAAAAGTAAATGTAAAAGTGAGATAAATAATAAGATCACGGCAGGGGATGCAAAAAGAATTTTGAGAAAAAAATCGCAATTTCTAAATTGGCGTTCTGATAAATCAGTTTCTAAAGTGTTTGTGTCAGAAGTAAAAAATTCAAAGTGTGTTATGTGTAAGAATAGTGCTAATTATCCTCTTTATAACTGTCCCCAATTTAAGATACTTTCTGCAAGGGAAAGAGTTGATGTAGTGAAACGGAATGCTTTGTGTTTTCGTTGTTTGTTACAGCATAAAATTCGCGATTGTCGTTCTAATAGAAATTGTTTTTGTGGCAGATCTCATAATCGAATGCTCCATTTTCCTCTAGGGGAAAATAGTACTAATAATTATCTGTTTGAAAATATTTCTATTCGTCAACCAGTTTATGACGCGGAAGTAGCGCGAAACCAAACGTTAAAGGAAACGGCGGATAATGCCCAATCAAAGATAGTTGCTACGAGTTATCAAAAGAGCCAAAGTAAGAATGTCCTTCTTAGTACTGTTCGTGCCTTGGTTAGAAATAAATATTTAGAGTTTGTAGAGGTTCGATGTTTATTGGAAGTAGGAAGTCACTCTTGTTTATGTACGAAAGCTTGCGCAGAACGACTGCAGTTGAAGTTGGAAAAAATAAATACTATTGTTTCATGTGTGAATGACGCTACTATGGTGGTTAATAATTGTGTAAAAATTACGATTACAAACAAGGATAGGAGCTTTGAGCGAGAATTGTCGATATTGGTAGTAAACAAAATTACTGATGTTACCCCGAACAAGGTCATTGATTTAAATATGGAAGTATTAAGGTTTCCATCACTGGCTGATCCTAGTTTTAATATCCCAGGAAAGATAGACTTACTTTTAGGTGCTGAAGTATTTTATGAATTGTTGAGACCTGGACAATTTCGAGATGTGAATTCATCGTTGCTGTTTCAGAATACAGTTTTTGGTTATGTTGCCAGTGGTAGTGTACATGAGGTGAGGGAGAACAAAGTTCATTGTGGGTTGATTTTAGATGTTGATTTGAATCGTACTATGAGAAAATTCTGGGAAGTTGAAAATGTGGATAATGAGGTCACTAAGAGTCAGAAGGCCTTGTTGTGCGAAGAGCATTTTGTAAAAACCCATAGAAGGAATGAGGAGGGTCGATATGTGCTTACAATGCCTTTGAGAGAGGACCCGTCTTGCTTGGGACATTCAAAGGCCATTGCGGTAAAAAGACTTACCTCGTTGTGTAATCGTCTGGCGAGGGATTCAGAGTATTTGTCCTTATATTCGGATTTTATGAGAGAATATGAGGAGTTGGGTCACATGGAGAAGGTTAATGAAACAACTGAGCCATCTTCCTCTTATTATATACCACACCATGGAATCTTTCGTCCAGAGAAGTCGACGACTAAACTTCGTGTTGTTTTTAATGCATCGTCTCCTACAACTAACGGCATTAGCTTAAATGACATTCTGATGAAAGGAGAAGTTATTGAGGACGTATTCACCGTCATTACTGGTTTTCGGCGACGCAAATTTGCCTTTACCGCAGATATAGAGAAAATGCATCGAAAAATACTCATTGAATCAGACCAATGTGATCTCCTGAAAGTTCTGTGGAAGAAAAATTTTGACGATGAGCCTACCACGTATAAGTACAAGACTATCACCTATGGGACGTCTTGTGCTCCCTTTCTTGCCATAAGAACTCTTAAACAATTGACCATAGATGAGAATTTAAGATTTCCCTTGATGTCTGAAATTCTACTACATGATAAATACATGGATGACATAGTCAGTGGCTCTTCAACGTTAGAGGGTGCCCAGGAGTTACAATAACAACTTATTGGAGCTATGCAGTCAGCGGGACTGAAATTACATAAGTGGCACACCAATTTTGAGAAGTCTATGCTCTCAGAAGACAATTATAAATTTGATAAAGATGAGGGAACAAAAACGTATGGAACTCTCATGAAGATTGTTTTTCTTTCCGAGTAGATGTCCAACTGAAACAGTCGTATACTAAACGAGAAGTATTGTCAAATATTGCCAGAATATTTGACCAGCTTGGTCTTCTGGATCCGATAATAGCTAAGGCCAAAATGATTATGCAAGAACTTTGGCGCATGAACATCGATTGGAGCGATGTTCTTCCTGAATCGGAATATCGAGAATGGCATCGGTTTCTAATTGCTCTCAGAGCCTTAAATGAAGTTTCGATAAACAGAAGAGTATTTCAAGACCAGCAACGAGCGTAGAGCTTCATGGCTTCGCAGACGCGTCAGAGCGTTGTTATGGAGCAGTGGTGAACTGCAGATCAAGTGATGAACAAGGCAATACTGTGATTGAATTGATTGCCAGTAAATCAAGAGTAGCTCCGATTAAAAGCTTAACTATTTCCAGGTTAGAATTAAGTGCCGCAGTATTGTTGTCAAAGCTTATGAAAAAAGTGATGACAGCAATCAAAACTATAGTGGCTAGTGTCTACTATTGGTCGGACTCGACTATTGTGCTTTCGTGGCTGCAGAAGCAACCAATAGATTTAAAACAATTTGTCCAAAGCAGAGTAGCGACGATTCAAGAAATGACTAGTATTAACCAGTGGCATCATGTATCCTCGGAGCAAAATCCAGCTGACATCTTATCACGAGGAATAGACCCAGAAAAACTTATGACTTGTGACTTATGGTGGAATGGACCAGAATTTCTTGATGATAATAGCTATCCTAATCAACCGCTTCCTGCATCAGAAGCTGATGAAGAGTTTATGGCTGAAATTAAGAACAATTCTAAGAAATTTAAAATTTTTAATATTATTGAAGGACATTTAATTTATTAATTAATTCAGCTTAGTAATAATATGTCTATTTTACGTATTCTTAGTTACATTTTTAGGTTTTGTGACAATTCTCGAAATCCACTTGGGCGTACTACAGGTCCTCTTACCAGCAGTGAGTTGAAAAAAGATGAATTTCTTAATTAAAGCATTGCAACATCAAGAGTTTGCTGCCGATATTCAAAACTTGCAACTCAAAGGAGTCGTTTCTCCAAACAGTAAGTTAAAAAGCCTCAACCCGGTTTTGGATGGTGATGGTATTTTGAGGGTTGGAGGCCGACTAGAAAATTCAAATTTAAGTTTTGTGTCAAAACGCCCAGCTATCTTGCCAAAAGGTAATAAACTTACTATAATAATTTTAGAGAATTATCACAAGAAACATTTGCATGTCGGGGCTTCAAATTTACTATGTATTGTTCGAGAAAAGTTTTGGCCCCTAAGTGGTCGTACAATGTGTCGTAAGGTAATTCACCAATGTATTCCATGTTTCAAATCAAAACCCATTGTGTCTAGTCAATTAATGGGCAGTTTACCGAGAGACTTAGTTTTAGCTGATTTTCCTTCAATTGTACTGGTGGTACCTTTGTGGTCCATTCATGATTAAATATAATCATCAACGAAAAAGTACATTACATAAGGTGTTTGTATGTGTATTTCGTAGCAAAAACCATTTCGAGATTTTATCATACTTGACATCTGAGTGTTTTATAGCTTCGTTAAAAAGATTCATTTCCCGGAGAGGCAAATGTGCAAAATTATACTCTGATAATGCAACAAATTTTAAGGGAGCCAATAATCTAATTGAAAAGTTTCTTGAGTTGGTGAAAAATCCCGATGAAATTCTGACTAATTATTTGGCTGCAGAAGGAATAGATTGGAAATTCAACCCTCCAAGAGCACCTCATTTTGGTGGGCTTTGGGAGGCTGCTGTCAAATCGTTCAAATTTCATTTTGTTAGAGTTTCGAGGGGAGCTAATTTAACGTATGAGGAATTCCTAACATTAACAATCCAAATCGAGTCAATTTTGAATTCGCGCCCACTCTATCCGTTATCAGCCGATGCAGATGATTTTGGAGTTCTAACACCTGCTCATTTCCTGATCAATAGACCGATGAATTCAATTATCGAACCTGATTTAACTGGCTTTAAAGAACATCAACTAAAAAATGGCAACGAGTTACGAAATTAGTTCAGCAAATTAGGAAAAAATGGCACCGGAGTTACCTGAACGAATTACAGCAAAGAAACAAATGGGTATACGAGAAAGAAAATGTTCAGGTAGGAGATCTCGTGTTGCTGGTAGAAGACAACTTGCCTACTCATAAGTGGGCTCTGGGTAGAATTAAAGAAATCTATTGTGAGGGAGATAAAAAAAATTAGAGTGGTTCAGGTTAAGACCCAATTTGGCACGTTTAAAGGGCAGTGAGTAGGGTATGTGTATTGCCCATGCTGAAATGACTAATGTAAAAACATTGGAGAAAGGTGTGGATTGCTTTTCAAATAATTTTATTAATTTCTTAAAAATTTTATTCCTAATATTATGTATTTGTTGAATGTTGAAACATGTCAACGGGGGGAGAATGTTCACGCGCATTTCTCCATCTCGCTCAATCTCGTGACTCAATGCAATTACGTGTCGCGAGATGTATATATTTTTATTACTGTGTTGTTCTATGAATTTTATAATTGTGTTTTAATAAAAAGATTATTGTTTTTTAAATTGGTGTGATTTTATTTGAGGAGTATTATTTTAGAGATCCTTAACCCAATTAAGGTGTTATGAGGAGTATTAATATGGTTCGTCGATATGTTGAGTGCAGAAATAACAATCACTATCTCGTTATCTTTCTATATTATCAAAAATAATCGAATAAAAAGTTAAAATAAAGGATTGGAAATGTTTTAATTATATATTTATTTTATATAAAATATTACCACTATAATTCAGTGTCTGTGGCCACAACTTGTCAAGATCCATTACTGCACTTATATGGAAATTTTAGTTCTTTCATATTTCCCGAAACAATAATAAATATTATTCACTTTAATCTGTTATTTTTCTCTATTATCCAAGACATTATTATGAAATTTGTCGACATATTTCTTTATCGAATCGAAAACGTTATAATGCATAACAAATTTCAAAAGAAATTTTCATCAGTTTCTCTTTGTCTCCTATTATGGGCATATATTTTAATTTTACTCTTAAAAGAAATCTTCCTTTTACTTATAAAATAAGGTTTAATCCTTATTCAAACTAAGAAATGTTTTCTAGGTTTATCAAAATGGGAAGGTATTGAAAGAAATATTTTGTTTTGTCTTTTACATAAAGGAAGGTATATGTGTTTTAGTTCTATGTATAATAATATTCAGTGTGTGTGCGTGCGTGCGTGGGGTCCCCAGTCTTCAACGAGAGATGTTGTGTTTACTGTCCTCTTCCCGACGAGCGTAATTCAATTCCACATCTCATTCGCAACGAGTGGATTTCAGAATGCGAGCTACCTTCCAATAATATTCTACATCTCTAAACGGATCACAGTGTATATGCGGAGTGTCCTGTGCATGTTACAAATGCTCTCATTATTAGTCCATTACAGACTTCGTACTTCAGTGTTTTTTGTGCGATCTTTAAAATTTTTCTCTAAGACAATGGATTGCCTAGTCATGATGGGCTAAACGACCACTAAGCAGCTGGGGTGAGTTTTCCTATTTTGGTATGGTTCGATAGTGCGTGCAATTATCTTCATTTTTATATAAGTTTATTTTCCATAGCGCGATCTGTTATTTTCTTCTTATTCTTTAAAGTAATTAATTAATTGTTAGACTACAAGCATCTATTATTTCTACCTAAGTTTTAGCTTTCACCCATCCGCTATAATATTTAATATTTTTCCTTAATATTCTGATTTAATGTTATGGATATGTCTATTATTGGATTGTAGTTTTGCTTTGTACTGTAGCGTACACGATGTTCAAAACATAAAAACTTGTAGAAAACTCATCATAGGTTAAATGGGCTATTTTTTTTTTAAAAAAATTCTATGTCCCTCTTGAAAATTTAATAACAAATAACTCATTATCCTATCAACTTAATTTTAAAGATGATCGACAGAGAAAACGATTCCACGTCGTTCTGTGTTCACTTTATATCTGCAAGAATATTTTTCCAGAATTTTTAGATATATGTCATCGCGGCAACCCTCTCTCAACTTTTCTACCGGTTCCTAGGTTTTCCCTTGTTTACATGTCGGTTCACGTAGCTACACCCTAAAATAAACAATGGCGCCCAATACACGCTACCAAACTCGCACTAAATCTATAATTTTCCATGAATCGATCTCTATTTAAGGCTCTTTTATAAATGTAAGTGTATATAATGTATTAAACTTTTCTGCATAACTAGATATAATTTTTACTCCTGTAATGAAAATTTTTCGAATACTTTCTTGTTATTTTCTCTCTGTCGCTATCAACTCGTTTGTATCGGAATCACCGCTTCGCCATCTTGTCTCATTCCTCAAGACCCCTTTCCGAACATACGTTTACCCTTTGAGCATCAAAATTGCTTCCTCTGGCTTACCTGTATCAGTGACTATTTGCTTGTTATCTCTCGCGTCTCGGATGTGATTCGCATCCAACTTGACTTTTAACCTCTTCTCTCAGCATCTCACCATAAAAAGGGGAAAGGAAAGGAAGAAGAGAGAATTAATTAAAAACGTTCTTTTTTTCATTATTTAATTTTTGAAAGCCTCTTCCAAGTTGTAAAATGCATAATTTTTTTAAAAATTCTAAATAATAGTTGAATTTTTTTTAAAAAAAAGATTTTTTTTTCAAAGATTTATACTTTTTTTAAGAATCTTTTTAGCTGCTCATTAAAAGCCTAGAAAAACTGAAAAATAGGAGGAAAATATAGGTATAAAATATAGAAAAAAAGGAGAGGGAAAGGAAGAAAAACAGTTAATAAAAAAACTACACAATTAATTGTTAAAACAAGAAGTTTAGTCTCATCCTAATTGTAATTCTCTTCCACCCAATTCACTTTTACTTTAACTAAGCAAATTTTTTTTGAATGAATTATGAAAAAAGAGGAAATGGAAGGAGGGACAAAGAAAGGAAGAAAATTCGTTTGGTTTGTCAATGGATGACTTATTTATTCTTATCAACAACTTTGTGCGAGTTTTAAATTTTATCCTTAACTCCAAATAAGATTCTCACTATAGTTGATTTCAAATGTTAAATATGCGTACATGCTCGCACATATCTGTGGTTTAAGCAAGTTTGTAAATAAATGTGTACATTTTTGGAGTACTTGAGTTCCTCATTTTAAATATTTCGCCATATGTTTTAAGATCTCATTGATCTAAAAATGTATTATATAAATCTAATTAATCACTTCCCAATAAATTCAAAATAATAGATTAGTAATACCATTTAAATTATTCTTGATACTGGAATTCAAATTACTTAAGTTTTAAAATTAAATCTTCCCTTTTACACCCAATTCTTTAATATGTTTCTCTCTCTCTCGAATACAACTTTAAGAATCCAGAGGAATGAAGATGCAATTAACTAAAGTATGGAAATTTGGGATACCACTTTTATTAATATGAGCCAAAATTAACCACTTATTTGCATATTATTTATTGTTATAATTTTTTTAATTATCTTTTTAAGTAAATTTATGTACAAGTATATAATTTTAGCATCTTAATGTAATATGCTGGTAACTTTTGTATGCACTGATCGGTTATGCCTTGATGGGCCACGAACCCTAGCTGTTGTTTTTAGAAATTATTTTAGCAATTCGGAATCCTTATATGTCTTCCTCTAATGAACTTGTGATTAACTGTTCACTCTCTGTAAATCAATCACATATCTTCAGTCCTGAACCCTCCCAGACTGATAAAAACTTTCCCCCTCACTACAAGCAATAGAAGGAGGAGTGTCTCGACTTCATCACTCTCTTCTGTTACATCGGCTTTGTCTCTAGCATCATCTCATTGTAATGAAGATACTCCAATTTTAGAACTCTTTCGGAAAATTAGACAAATCATAAAGGGCGGGCTATAGCAATTATAGCAAATCTAAAACAAACTTCAGACCATATCTACCTAAGGATACTTTGGCTAAGGCTAATAAACTTCTTAACCAGTTGGAGTCAAGGATCACCACTCATTTGGAAGCTAATATAGTAAACATTGAGTCACGGGATGACGCTTTCAGAGGGCCAAATGAAATCAAAGAGGATGGAACAGAAACAATGACAGTGATAATTGATCCTTTCTTTTCAACCCCGTACCCGATTTCAGCAGACAAAAAGGAAGCCAGTATGCAGACTTCTATGAACACTCTCAAGATGCCATTCCAAATGCAAACCCAAACGAAGGGAAATCTGGTACCACAAAAACACACTTTTGCAGATGCTTTAAAGAAGGAAGTCCCCGGCAATTTTACTATACCCCATAAACACTGAAGAGTTCAAAACACCAGTGGAGGAGATAATAAGAAAAGAATTATCAAGTGTTAACATCAGCATCAAAAATATAAGAAAGGTACCAAAAAAAGGTATCGTAGTAGTGTGCGAAAAGGATTATGATATCTCCAAATTGTTGACTTCCATTTCTAACAAAGAAGTTCTTGCCAATAATATCATAACTAAGACTCCAGGTAAACGACATCCTAGCCTGATCGTCTATGATGTCCCTAACTCAACTTCTGAGGAAAACTGCATCACTCATTAGTCTCCCGCCTTAATCTTGGAGAACTTTTGAAGTTGCGAATCAAACTTAAGGGAAGAGATCAGACTACTTCTCACTTGATACTTTAAGCCCCAACAGAAGTAATCGAAAAGGCTAAAAAAATAAACAAAGTTTCTCTTAATTGGACGATGCATAATATAAGAGAATTTTTACATATTAAAAAATGTACCAAGTGTCAAGGCTATGGGCATTTGACCAAAGAATGTAGGGATGTAAGGCCTACGTGTGGCAAATGTGCTGGCAGGCATAATACCAGGAAATGCAATTCAACCGAAATAGTGTGTATTAATTCCTCTACTCTCTCTGTAATTTCCTCTACAGAACTAACTTCCCGATTCTTAAATCTACAGACAATATCTAATCCTGTAACCAGCATCAGGTAGCAGCCTATCGTCATACGAGAGACTATTAACATGGATTGTTCCCCACAATATTCATTTTCCATTTCATCATCATCGGAAAATATTTCCATCAATACTCTTCAAATTAACCTTGCACGCTCTAAGGCAGCCAGAGATCAGCTCCAAAAATCTGTTTTCAGTTTTAATTCGGACATCATTCTTATTCAGGAGCCGTATATTAATGCAGGAGAATTCAAGGTCTACCTAAATCTTGAAATATTTTCACATCTAAATCGAAAAAAGCAGCAATGATAATAGTCAATAGAAAATTACAACCAGTCATCATAGCGATTAAACAAAAAGTGATAGTCATTAAATTGCAAACAGGAAAACAACCAACTACTTCCTTTTCAGCCTATAACTCTCCCTACGCTAACATCGAAGAATAACTACAGAAAATGCAGGAAATCATCTGTTGTGAATACCAACTCATTTTCCAGAGGCGTCACTAGATGACGCTAAGGGTTCTATAAGAGAACTTATGCTAGTGAATATCTGCCGTTTGTTTTTTGTTTCCAGTTATTACGTATACCGTGTATAATAAAGAGATGTTCGAAAAGTAAGCGTGCCTTTTTTCTGAGGATTCCTTTTTTGATGGAGAATCAAAGGTATGTGGAATTTTCTTTCCCTCGGATAGGCAAAGGATGCGTTTTAATTTAGATAAAGTAATTAAGACATTTTACCTGCAGAAATTACGGGTAGTAATTATGAAATATAACATCATCACTTCTCTTAAAAACGAACCAATTTTCATTGGAGCAGATCTTAATAGCCATTATGCACTATGGGGATACAAAAATAACGACGCAAGGGGTGAAAAAGTATTAGATCTTATCCTGACAAACGACCTGTTTGTTCTCAACAGATCGGACGCTCCCAAACATTTCAGAGAGACGTATCCAAAGGCTGGCCAGATCTAACAATCTACATCCCAAATCTAATTTCAGAAATTGCAAAATGGGAGTTCTCTGAAGAACCATCACTCAGTAATCACAAATACATTGTCACACAAATTAATACTCAAATACAACATTGTTCCTTCAATAGATTTAAATTTTTATATGGGAATCAAAAATTCCTCAATATTCTAAAACCAAGAGTCAATATTCTTCTGCAAAAACTCAGAAAATGTGATACTCTGGAAACAATAAATAAAGCAACAAGCCACATTCAAAACTCAATAATTGAAGCTTGTAAGATTTCCTACAAAATAAAAAAGCATCAAGCATTGAGCCCCCCCCCCTACCTGGTACACCACTAAATTAGAGACAGAGAAAAATAAACTCAAAGCAATGGGACGGCGCGCACAGAGAACCCCACAAGATCAGAAGAGTGCTTTGTTTCAACTACTAAAGAAAAACCAAACGGTTTGCATGAGGCATGTACGACAAGCCAAGACTTCAAATTGGAAAATATTCTGTACAAATGCATCCAATCCATTTAGAAAGCAATACAAGGCCGCCTTCAGAAAAACTATTCCGCCAGCCCAATTAATAGCCCTCAAAAATAGCAATCCAACAGGAGGTCAACTGAAAACCACTGGGGAGCTCTTAGAAGAGATTTTGCCCTCCTCCGAAGAAAATGAAGATCTTCCTGCAATTACGTCAGCAACACCAAATGACAGGCCTTTCTCTAAAAGAGAAATAACCACAATAATTATAAAGTTGTATAAGGGCAAGGCACCAGGACCAGACGGAATAGATAATATAATAATCCGACAAATAAATATGAGATTTCCAATCCGCTTTTTCGAACTATTCAATAAGTGTTTAAAGTTGGGATTCTTTCCGGACCCACTGAAAATAGGAAGCATTATTCTCTTTCAAAAAGAAGGAAAACCTGAAGGCGAATCCTCTTCTTATAAACCTATTTTACTCCTTCCTTGTATTGGTAAGGATCTAGAGAAACTCCTCACGCAACGCCTCATTTACCATCTAGAGAAATCTAATAAAATCAGTCAGCATCAATATGGATTCAGAGAAAGTCGGTCAACAGATTTGGCAATACATCAATTAATTAAAAAACTGAAGGAAGGAAGAAAAACTATAATGTCCTGGTTTTATCAATAGACATTAAAGGGGCATTCGATAACGTTCAGCATAGCTCAGTTGTGACCAACCTTAACAATAACCAATACCCTAAAAACCTGGCAACTATCTTCAAAAATGAGTTACTCAAGCTATTATAGAACAGAAGATGGGCTGTCCACAGGGATCTTGTAGCGGCCCACTCTCTGTAATCTTGTTGCAATGAAATTTTGGAAGACACCTTCCCAGAAAACACATCTATTCAAGCATTTGCAGACGATTTTGTTATACTCTTTCATGCGTCCACTCGGCAGAAAATTGAAATTGCGCAAAGCAGTAGCCAAATTCATTTCCTGGACCAACAAGAATAATTTCAACAAAAAAAATCATTCGAAGACAGCATTCCATCAAATATCTTGGCATTCATATCGCTGACAAACCATTGGAATACACATATAAAAAGCGTCTCTGTTAAAGCATTCTTTTATCATAGAAACCTCCTCAAATTAATGGGCAACAATTGGGGAATCTCCCAGAAATTAAAAAAAAATCCTTTACTCCTCAGTGATTGAAAGGATGATGGCTTACGGTGCAGTAGCATGGTGCTAGGATCCTCCAGTAAAAATAAAAAGAAAATTGGCAACATTACAAAGACTATTTCTTTTGGCAATTTCAGGAGCCTACAAAACAACCCCGACATCAGCACTTCAAGCCATCCTCGGAATCCCTCCATTACATCTCAAGCTCCAGCAATAAGCCAGATGTGCATCGATCAATAGACTCAACGTTTCCCTGCCCGAGAATCTCACGATGATCAAACCCAATGACGTTAAAAAATCTGAAACAGGTTGGGCTGCTCACCCATCGCTATATCCGTTTCAAAATTAGATCTCCATTGAAGACGGTGGGCACCTCTCCGAGGGAATTCGTCTTTACACGGATGGTTTCAAGACGGATAAAGGAGTTGGCGCTGCATTCTTTGTCGTGGAAAACCATAATATTTTACATAGATGGTCCACAAAAATGCAAAATTTTATCACAGTGTATCAAGCTGAACTATTAGCCCTTCAACAACAAGCCATAGAATACGCTACTAATCTCCATCCACAACATATCACAATATTAATTGACAACCAAGCCAGCATACAAGCAGCAGCTAACCCCAAAAACCAGAATACAGTTGTGAGGGCCATTTTCAAAGATCTAATACAACACAGGCAGATTAAAGTTTCCTGAATTAAAGCCCACGTTGGGTATGAGGGAAATGAAGAAGCCGATAGACTGGCGAAGGAAGCCGCGGAATCAAACATGGAACAATACCACACTAAGGTACCAAAATCTTACCTTAAATCATTCTTTAAGCAAAAAATGCTGAAGGAGTGGCAAAAAGATTGGGAAGACGGTGATACGGGGCGATCTACATTCAACATTCTCCCTAAAGTCTCACTTATACCAAGTAACTGGAAAAGGGAAGATATTCTTTTCTTTACTTTTCACGGACCATTCCCCTCATATCTTCGACGTTTTAACCTGATCCCTGATGCTTCCTGCCTTTGCGGAAATCTTGATGCTAAGCCTATCCACTAAGCAACAGAATGTTTTCTGACTTCTTCCTTCCATATGACTAAGACAAAACCTGAACTAGAACGTGCTTGGTTTCAAAGTGTTTCCTTTTCCCAAGGATCTAGGACTAAAATTCAAAGAATGATTCGCCACATTGAAGAAAATAGAGATTTGTTTAGATTTTAAGAACGCTATCTATAAGAGTAGCTCTACAAATCCATATCTTTTTTTCTGTTATTTTGGTGTTTGTACATATCCTTTTTGTGTTTTTATTTTTTATTATTGTTTGTGTCCCCGTCCCTAAATTTTTCATTTGTATTTTAACAATATTTCTCAGAAATTTGTAATTTCAAACAAACTATAAGTATGTTTTTGTGAATTATCAAAAGTCTTCAGTTTAATTAGACAAAGCAACTTTCCATTTAAATTTCAAACAGCTCACTGCCTCCATCTTTCTTTAATTCAAAACTAAAATACCCTATTATTATTAATATCTAACCAATAATTGTGTGACGTCTAACAACAGTAATGCTCATTACACTGTTTAAATAACCAGGTGGTTATACACTGCTCAAAACAATTAGGGAAGCACATGGTTTTAACAGAATTACGCAAAGATGTCTACCAATAAGTAACATAAAATGAATCATCCATAAATTGCAGCCTGCTAGGAAACGGAAGAAGAAAACTTTATATGCAAATCAAAGTTCATGACGTCAAAAACCAGAAAAAGAAGATAAGGCCAGAAATCGAGATGTTGCAGAAACGTCTGTTTTATTGCCGTAACTGTGAAATTTGATTGCGCAGTCTTTCTGTTTTTGAGACAAGCTTATGAGAATGTCTGAACAACGTGATTACCGGAATCCATGGCTTGGCGTGTCATAGGCCAACTGGAATCAGGCCAAACACAACGGAGTGTCGCGGACGCTGTTGGAGTCGCCAGAAGTGTTGTTGCAAGGCTGTGGAATAGATTCCAAGAAACAGGAAATGTTAGACGTCGACCAGGACACGGTTGGCCACGCGCCACTACAGCAACTGATGACCGGTATATACGGTTAACAGCCCGTCGAAGTAGAATGCTACTCAGCTGCAAAGACAGTTGTTCTTGGCAACACTACGAAGAGTGTCCATCCAAACAGTACGTAATAGGCTTCGTGGGGGAGGGCTCTATGCACGTAGGCCAATAGTCTGCATTCCGTGGACCCCACGTCAACGTGCGGCCGGAAGAAGATGGGCTGCTAAAAATCGAGATTGGCAGCAACATGATTGAAGCCAATTGCTGTTTACAGACGAGGCCCGATTCAATTTGGAGTGTGACACTCGACGTGTTCTGGTATGGTGGGAGAGGGCACTCGAAATAACTCCGCATTCGTTCGTGAAAGGTCACAATACAGACGAGCTGGTTGGATGGTATGGGATGGAATCAGCATAGGCGGACGTACGGACCTGCATATCATTCGGAATGGCACTTTGACGGGCCGCAGGTATGCAGACGAGATACTGCGATCTCATGCCATCCCTTACGCTGGAGCCATTGGCGATTCCTTTATTTTCCAGGATGATAATGCCCGACCGCATAGAGCTAGTCTGGTGGAGAACATGCTTAAAGCTGAAACAATACAGCCTGTAGTGAATACAAATAATTGTAACCTATGAACTGATCCTGGTCTAGTGCGACGTAACCAGAAACTATTCTCGCGCATCGTAATCTTAATCGTAAAGCAAAACAGAATAAAACCAGATATAAATATCCAATCAGATTCAACATTCCCTTCTTTTTCTTGTGATCATCGGTACGAAACTAGGCTAAGTTCATAGGATAGATTTATACTGTTGTGTTTAATACCGAATGAATAGATTATTTTTATAAGAATGTTCAGTGATTGAAGCCCAAAACACAAACCTTCAATTTCTGCCCCAACATGATCACCCCTATCCTTACATGGTGAATCGGACGTGCGAACTGAAATCTTAAAACTCCCATTATTGCTCTTCTGATTTGTTTTGGATTTATAGTTTCCAATATGGTAGAAAGTTCAGCCGTGTAGATGCCTCCATTTAATTTTGGAGATCCTCAACTTTGGTTCATAATGGCAGAGGCAACATTTCAGCTTGCAGTTTCGACACCGATAACTGCCAGTGAAACCATGTATAACTATTGTGTAGCCAGCCTTTCACCGGAAGCAGCTGCTATCGTTCGCGATATCATCATTTCTCCAGATAAAGACGACCAGAAAATTATAAAAAGATGCGGTGAATCGAAATCCCAAGAAATTCGATGTCTTCTTACCGGCGAACAGTTAGGTGACCGAAAGCCGACTGAATTACTCCGTGTAATGCGATGACGTGCCGAAAATCATCAAATTTCGGATGTACTTCTTCTGGAGTTATTTCTGCAACAATTACCCCAAAATGTCCAGCCCATCCTACTAGCTATTAGTCCTCTAAATTCCACTAAAGCTGCGGAAATTGCAGATAGAATCATGGAAGTTACTCCACCCGAGGTAAGCAAAATTTCTTGCTCTAATTCCTGTTCTAATGTGAAAACAACCTCTCAGTCAAACCTTCTGGAAGAAATTAAAGCACTTCGAAAAGAAGTTGCTTCCTCACGTAAATCAAGAAGCGTCAATCGCAGACCAAGAAGTCATTCTCGTAGACGATCTCACTTTCATCTTCGTCAACGTAGTTCCTCTCAATCGAATGATTTTTGTTGGTATCATAAAACTTTTAATAATAACGCTTGCAAATGCGTTCAGCCATGTGCCTTTTCGGAAAACTTGGGCAGGCAGGAGTAGCGGCGACGGACTTTTTGCCCTCTGAGTCATCGCATCAACGTCGCTTATTTATTTCGCATAAACATTCAAGGCTACATTTTCTAATTGATACCGGAAGTGACTGCTCAATCATTCCAGCAAATAAATTCGAAAGAGAGCTGACACCTCTTCAAACTTTTCAAGCTGCAAATGGCTCGCCAATTATTGTTCACGGAAAAAAATTATTATCATTAGATTTCGGTTTGCGAAGAAAATTGTTGTTTCCTTTTTATATTTGTAATGTTTCAAAAGCAATTATTGGTACAGATTTTTTGTATCATTTTAATTTAAAGACTGATCTTAGAAAACGTTGTTTATATGATAATCATACTCATTTAAAATGCTATGCCATTTATAAGAGTGCAGATGTAGTATCTATAAAAACTGTCTGTGGTAATAATCAATATACTAAATTCTTAAGTGAGTTTCCAAACTTAACGAAATCTCCTTGCTTAGATCAAACAGTCAAACATAATGTGATGCATTATATACAAACGAAAGGTGCACCTGATTTTGCTAAAGCCCGACGTCTAGCGCCTGATAAACTGAAGATTGCGAAAATGGAATTTCAGCAAATGTTTGACCTGGGACGTGCACGTCCGTCAAGCAGTAATTATGCATCACCATTACATATGGTTCCGAAAAAGGGTTCATTAGATTGGCGTCCAGTTGGTGATTATCGCGCGTTAAATGCACAAACAGTTAAAGATAGATATCCGATTCCATGCATTGTAGATTTTACAAGTGAATTGCATGGTAGTAAAATATTTTCGCATATTGATCTTGTAAAAGCATTTCACCAGATTCCTATAGCCCCAGAGGATATATACAAAACTGCAATAATAACTCACTTCGGACTGTTTGAAAGCACGCGTATGCAATTTGGGTTATGTAATGCTTCTGCTATATTTCAAAGGTTTATAGATGAAGTAACTAGGGACATGGACGGTATCAATTCCTTTATTGGTGATATCTTAATTGCATCTAAAAATCACCAGGAGTACATATATTATTTAAGAGCTTTGTTTGGGATATTGTGTCATTACGGTTTAACAATTAATCATTCAAAATGTAAATTTGGGCAATCTAGTTTAGAGTTTTTGGGATATCAGATATCAGGGAATGGTTTACAAACATTGCCAGATCGTGTTGAGGCCATTCAGAATTTTCCCATACCTCAAACTTTAACTCAACTACGCAGAATTTTAGGCATGTTCAATTTCTATAGAAGATTTATTCCTCGAGCTGCTCACATTTTAGCTCCTCTGAACAAATTCTTAGAAGATTATAAGAATGAAAAGATAGAGAATACTCTTCAATGGACCGATGAAACTAAAAATGGATTTACTTTAGCCAAACAAGTACTTGTTGATGCTACTTTACTTAAATACCCTATTCTTGGTGCGCAATTAAGTCTTTGGACACACGCATCCGACGTTTCAATAGGAAGTTCATTGATGCAGTTGTCCGATAATAAATGGGAGCCAACTGCATTTTTTTCAGTGAAGCTAAATAAAAGTCAAAAGAACTGGTCAACCTATGATCGCGAATTATATGCTATTTATGCATCTATTAAAAAATTCCGTCATATGCTTGAGGGTATGATTTTTTCCAACTTATATTGATCAGAAACCCCTTATTTTTGCATTAGAGCAAAAACCAGAAAAATGTAGTCCTCGAAAGCTTAGACATTTGGATTATATATACCAATTTTCAACTGACATCCGTCATGTTAATGGTAAAGATAATATAATAGCAGATACACTTTCACGAATCGAAATCGATGCTGTCACAGCTCCTCCAAAATTGGATTATAGAAAAATTGCTCAAGAGCAATTAAATGACTCTGAATTAGAGCAACTATTTACATCTAACTCGTCTTCACAATTAGAAAAACATTATTTTCCTTTAGAGGATATTCATTTAATATGTGATATGTCAACTAACCAACCGCGATCTTTTATTCCGAAACCATATAGGCAAATTGTATTTGAAAATGTACATTTCTTGTTTCATCCTGGCTCATCAGCTACCTCAAATTTAATATCTACACGATTCGTATGGCCAAAAATGAAAAATGACATTAGAGATCGAATTCGTGCTTGCACCAAATGCCAGCGTGCTAAGGTATTTCGGCATACCAAAGCGCCATTAAGCACATTTTCCTAGCCAGATGCTCGATTTTCTCACATCCACCTTGATTACATAGGACCTCTTCCCATTTTTGATGGTAAGAAATATCGTCTTACGATCATAGATCGGTTTACTAGATGGTACGAGGTAATACCTACCGTAGGCATGACAGCGGAAACAACTGCACATGCACTTGTACATGGATGGATATCCAGATTTGGAACATTATTAACAATCACTACCGAATATTTCGAATCCCCATTTTTTCGTGAACTTACAAATATGATAGGTAGTCATAGGATACATTCCGCGTCTTACCATCCACAATCAAATGGAATGATTGAAAGACTACATCGACAACTTAAAAGTTCTCTCATAGCTCATGAAAACTTAAAATGGACAGAAATATTTCCTGTGGTTTTATTAGGATTGCGAACAGTCATCAGAAAGGATCTAAATGCTACTATTTCTCATATTGTATACGGAACTACATTGCGATTACCGTCTGATCTTTTAAGAGATGACTATATTGTAAATGCAACTGCAACACCCACTTATGTATCGAACCTCATTTTGATGATAAGGAAACTTAATCCAACAAGTCCCACTAATCATGGTAATGAACAAATTTTCGTAAATAAATCTTTGAAATCATGCTCGCATGTATTTTTAAGAATCGATAAAGTTAGGCCTCCTTTAACTCTGCCCTATTCTGGACCTCACATGGTCAAATGTCGAACAGATAAAAACCTTATAATTGATTTAAATGGTAAGAATGTAACTGTTACTATAGACAGATGTAAACCTGCTTACGAATTTTCAGACATTTACTCCAAAAGCAACACCAAAAGTAATTCAAAATAAGTTTTTAGATAGAAAATCTCAGGAAATTAATCAAAATCTTTGTAATGTGAGAATAACCAGATATGGCAGACATGTTCATTTTCCTCAAGTTTTTTTCTCTATATACTATAATTTTTATGTAGCTGTCAACAAATTTTTATTGTTTTTACTTGTATTATTTCATGCTTTTGATTACATCTATAACCCAGTGAATTTCGTTTCCTTCGTCACTGGAGGGATACTTTGTAGTTAATACAAATAATTGTAACCTATGAACTGATCCTGGTCTAGTGCGACGTAACCAGAAACTATTCTCGCGCATCGTAATCTTAATCGTAAAGCAAAACAGAATAAAACCATATATCAATATCCAATCAGATTCAACATTCCCTTCTTTTTCTTCTGGTCGTCGGCACGAGACTAGGCTCAGTTCGTTGGATAGATTTATACTGTTGTGTTTAATACCGGATAAATAAAGATTATTTTTATAAGGATGTTCAGTGATTGAAGCCCAAAACACAAACCTTCAATTTCTGCACCAACATGATCACTCCTATCCTTACAAGCGTATGGAATGGCCAGCGTGCTCTCCTGACCTGAATCCAATCGAGCATGTATGGGGCATGCTCGGACTACGCATTGCTTCGCGACCAAGGCTGCCTGTGACTGTCCCAGACTTGGAGATTGCACTTTTTGAGGAATGGAACAGTATTCCCCAAAGTCTGATCGATAACCTCATCGCATCCATGGTAAACAGGCGTGCAGCAGTCTTAGCTGTTCGAGGAGAAAACACGCCCTATTAAAACTCATGCATCATGTCTATTCAGAGCCTTTTTTATCGTTTACATGTAACCAAATTGTTGCCCTAAATCATCTTTTCATGTTTTTTCCATATTTTCAAAGCTTAATTCCACATTGTTTTATTTTTTTCTCTTTATTGCGCTTGGATACGCGTGTACTACCCATTGTATGCCAATACGTGGCTGTCTCACGCGGTTTTCTTTTATTTATTTATTTTTTTTGCTTGCTCCCCTAATTGTTTTGAGCAGTATAGTTTCAGGTGCATGAAGCGATGGTGTGTGTGTGTGCGCGCGCGCTTATTTTAACTCCTACAGTTGCATTTTAAGATGTATAGAATTAACGGGATTTTTTAAAGGAATGTGAATAGAAATATTAAGGCTTGAGTTGATGAGCATATGGAGGATATTTCAAATTTTGGTTATTTTAATGGTGAATTAAGTTAACAGATGATAATCTTAATACCTGGAACAAAGTCCCTACATAGATTCAATATTTTCTGTATCTGACATTTCTGATTCTAGCATAATTAGCGATTCTTACTTCAGAAGTAGTGAAATTCAGGAAGGCATATTAAATATTCCTGATCAAAGTTCTTATGACATGGATCTTCAGAAGCAACTCAGTACTTGTTTTATAAAACATAATGCAACACATGCATTAATTAATGATTTATTTCATAATTCTTAAACCATATCGTGCCTTGCCAAATGATGCCCGTACTTTATTTTGGAATACACCCTGCAGTTGGAAGAAAAATCAGGAGTGGTTTAGATAAGAACGCTACTACACTGGATTTATAATTTAACATTTGGATTATGGATTACCATTAAATAAAAGTTCCAACTAACAATTTTGGCCTATTCTTAGTAAAATTGGTCAAACATTAGATGGAAGGTCTTTTCCTGTTGCAATATTTTGTGGATCTTCAAAACCAATAAATGTAAGAGATCCTGTCCGACTATGTTGATGAATTAGCATATCTGATATATGGCGAATTAGATATTGGCTTTCAAATTAATGTAAAATCCTTTATTTGTTATAACCCTGCTAGGTCATTTGTAAAATGCATAAAAAATCACAATGGATATTTTGGATGGGAAAGATATTTCCAAAAAGAAAATGGTCCGGTCGAATGACTTTTCAGGAGTGTAATTAACCTAAGCATAAAGATTCTGATTTTTTGAATTTTTCAGATGATGATAATAATGAACACAACAGAGATAAATCGCCTCTATTAAAATTGAATATTGGTCTTATCACACAGTTTCCATTAGATTGTAAGCATTTAGTTTCTCTTGGTGTGATGAGAAAATTGTTAATATTTTGGATTCGTGGTTCACTTGGTATACGTTTATGCAGTAGGGGGATTGTTATTTTGTCAAGTAATTAAATTAGTTTTGCAAAATATATTCCTAATAAGTTGCCAAAAAAACCACAAAGTTTAAGGGACGAGGATGGAAGGCTAGTGTATTCAGGATGTTTTTTTTTTTTTTGTATTTAGGGCCCATTGTTTTAAAGAATTTATTACCATATGATTGCTATGGTCATTTTGTAAGTTTGGACTTGGCAATTAGAATTTTAAGTTGTAAAGCAAGAATAAAGCAAGCATAGCTCAGTAGTGTACGAGTAGCCGTGAATAAAAGTGTGAACTATTGAAAGATGCGAGTATCATTCTTTCCTTTGAGTAATAATCCAAAATTCGAGCCAGTTACTCTTCTGATAAAGTCCAGATGGTCCGTCGAGCCGGAGGTGAGCGTATATTTCTAATAGGTATTCAAATTTCAGTTTAAGAGTTAAAAAATTCATTTAAAATGGAGCCTTTAAAAACAAAAAAGAAAGTTTTGAAAACTGCATTGACAAGGCTTGAAAATAAAGTGGCATCGTCAATAATTGATGATGTAGATTCAGCAACTGTGTTATTATATAACTCTAAAATCAGTGATTTACACAATGACTTTAAACTGTTATTTGACTCTATTTTCTTAACGTGGAAACCAGATGAATTAGAGGAATTCATCAATGAAAAAATATCATAGACGATTCTATAGACGAATTAAGATTAAAAGTTAACCGGCAAATAAACAAGAAATCTGATCATGAACATTCTTCAGATGTTGATCACGTTCTATCAGAAGTGAAATTGCCGACATTTTCCATCCCGAATTTCAACGGTAAAATCGAAAACTGGATAATGTTTAAAGACATGTTTACTGCAAGCGTAATTCAAAACAAAGCAATCTCTAATTCTATGAAGTTACAGTATCTAAAAGCGAGTTGCAGAGATGAGGCTTTAAGAGTAATCAATTCCATATCTATTTCTGATGCTAATTTTAATATTGCCTGGAAACTTCTAGAAGATAGATATTCGAATAAAAGAGAACTATTAAATTCCATTATCAAAAAACTTCTACATCACCCTAGTATTAATGAATCATCGAGTGCCATCCTAAATTTAATCGATGTAACAAATGAATGTGTTCGATCTCTAGAAGTTCTAAATTATAAAGTTGAAAATTTATCAGAAACCATTATCGTGTTTTTAACTGTCGAAAAGTTGGATAAATCAACTCGTTATTGGTGGGAAAAAGAACTGACTAATTCCGAAGAATTTGGTTCTTTAAATCAACTGCTTTCGTTTTTGCAAAACCAAGCGAGAACCCTTCAAAACAGTAAAATAAAAGAAAAAGAAATTAAAAAGAGTCATGACTTTCAAAATAAAGTTACGACTATGCTTTCTACATCTAATGCTAAAAACTTAAAATTTAAATGCGTAAAAGACCAGATGTCTGATAGACTGTGGCAGTATGTGCTCGATGGTAACCATTGAGTTTGCAGATTTATTGCAAATAAAAAAAGAAAAATATATCCGTAGCAGTATCGGGTTTAAATAATGCCAAAATAAATGTGAACTCTAAGAGTTAGCGCGGTAGTGTCTAACGGAAGTGACTTTGAGATAAAATTAGAGTTTTTATGCGTACCCAAAATTTTTAATATGATTCCAATTGATTCGTTACAAATTCCAAAAGAGAATTTACCGAGTAATATTAAACTCACCGATCCTGAATTTTACCGCCCAGGTAACATAGATATGCTTTTAGGTGCAGAGATATTCTATCAACTCTTGAGATCCGGGCAAACTCAAATGCCCAATTCTGAGATAATATTTCATAATTCAGTGTTTGGCTTTATAGCCACCGGTAGTGCTTCAAATTCCAAACCTCAAAATATACAACAAGCTCATTGTGAGCTTATTTATGATTGTAGTGACATAGGAAATGAAATCCAAAAATTTTGGGAGCTCGAATCAGTAGGAATTAAAGATGATCCTAATTGCAATGAGGTTGATCAGTCTTTAGAGACATTTGAAAAAACCGTTTGCTACAAAAATAATCGTTATGAGGTTGAACTACCATGGAAGAGGAATTGGAATGAACTTAATGATAATTACAGTGTTGCAAAAAAGAGGCTAGATTCCCTTGTGCGGAGATTTAAGAAAATCCTGATCTAAATTTGCAGTATCGTGAAACCTTTCGTGATTATGAGGAAAAGGGCATATAAGAAAAGGTGACCAATCCTGAGAAGCTTACGAACAAACCAGTCTACTATTTACCTCATCAGCCAGTGTTTAGAGATGAAAGTTCAACCACAAAAATGCGTATTGTTTACGACGCGAGTTCAAGTCAAAGCTTTCAACACTTGAGTTTAAATGACTGTCTTTGGCCTGGCCCAAACTTGAATTCCAATATATTAGACATTCTAATAAGTTTCAGACTGAACAAAATCGCAATCACATCTGATATTGAGAAAGCTTTCTTACAGTTATTGCTAACTGAAAAAGACAGAGATGCAGTGTGTTTCCTATGGACAGAAAATGATTCACTTCAAGTGTATAAATTTAATCGTGTACTCTTCGGAGTAAGATCCAGCCCATTTCTCCTTTCTGCTACCATTAAGACGCATTTGAAAAAATTCCATGAGGAGTTCCCGACCACTACAGAATGTCTGGAGCGATCTTTCTACGTAGATGATTTTGTATGCGGAGCTAGCAGATTGCAAGATGCATTGGAAATTTCTACTCAAGCTGTATCCGTAATGTCCGAAGCTAGTATGGTGCTGAGAAAGTGGACAACAAATAGCGACGAACTGATGAAGTTGTGGAAACGTGAAGGTTTAAAAACTCATCTGCAGGACAATCCAATTAGTCAGAGTACCGATTCTACCAATGTTTTAGGGATACTGTTAAAGATCACCTGCTCGTAGGGAATGCAGAGTTTAATGGATAGTCTATCGAAAAATGAGAACATGAAACGTTACCTCCTACGTGTAATATCAAAGATATTTGATCCTCTTTGTCTTCTTACTCCATTTGCTATTCGTGTGAAGTGTATCCTCCAGATCTTGTGGAAGAAGAAATTCTCTTGGGACGAAGAACTGCCCCCAGAGATTCAAAAGTTGTGGTGCCAATGGATGTCTGAGGTGCCTCGTCTTCCAGAGCTGCAGATTCCCAGGTGTGTACTAGGTTGTATTGAAGAACCCACGGATGTCTTCGAACTGCGTTGTTTTTGTGATTCAAGTCAAAATGCCTATGGTGTTGTCATATATACGAGAGTTGTGAAAGATTGCAGTGTTGAAGTTAATCTTCATGTGTCCAAAAGCCGTGTTACTTCTCTTACCAAAATAACCTTGCCGAGACTGGAATTACTTGGTGCATTGCTCGCAGCTCGACTAGCAAGCAAAGTTAAGGCAATCATCGATCTCAAAAGACCTTCTAAAGTTTTCTTTTGGACCGATTCAAAAATCACCCTTTATTGGATTAAAGGATCCAGTAAGAAGTGGAAGTTCTTTGTAGCCAATCGAGTGACTGAAATCCAGAGTCTGTGTGATACAAGTGCCTGGTTTCACTGTCCTGGCAAACAAAATCCTGCTGACCTCTTAAGCAGGGGTGTCAGTGTTGATGTTCTATTAAATAGTGACCTATGGTGGAGAGGACCTGAATTCTTGAGAGATGTTGACTTTCCAGCAAATACGGGTAATGGTGATACTTCAGTTTCACCGAGTGACATTTCCGATGAACTAAAGAAAAGTTGTGACTATTCTCCACTTACCTTTACTATCCTTAATCATAATACCTTGATTGATGATATTCTTAAAATAAGTAATAACTATATGAGTATAATTCGTGTTATGTGCTATGTATTTAGATTTATACATAATGTTAAAAATAGTAAAAGACTTGCAGGTCATCTTACCATCAAAGAACTTCAAGAAGCTGAAATGAGTGTAATTCAGCTGGTTCAACAAAGTGAGTTTGCAGAAGAGATTAAAAATCTCAAAAAGGGTGATTCATTTTCCATTAATAGTAAGATAAAATCTTTAAATTGTTTTTTAGATGAGAATGGTATTTTACGAGTTGGTGGCAGATTAACATATTCAGATCTGAGTTTAAATGAAAAACACCCAATTGTTCTGCCTGCCAAGCACCCTCTTACAGTAATTATAGTGAGATATTATCATTTAAAATATTTGCATGTTGGTTCTAATGCTTTATTATATCACATTAGACGTAAATTTTGGATTTTAAATGGTAGAAGTGTATGTAGAAAAGTTGTATATCAATGTATTTCTTGTTTTAAAAGCAAACCTGTATTACAGAGTCAAATTATGGGAGATTTACCCAAGGAAAGAGTAACAACTTAATTTCCCTTTTGTTATGTTGGGATTGATTTTTGTGGACCCTTCTATATAAAGTTCAAAAACCAATGGAAGGGAGTATTAAATAAAGTGTATGTTTGAATATTTGTATGCTTAAGTAAAAAAGCTATCCATTTGGATTTTGTATCTGACCTTACATCAGATGCATTTATCACATGTTTGAAACGTTTTTTTAGTCGTAAGGGGAAAATCCTCAAAAATATTTTGTGATAATGCTAAGAATTTTGTTGGTGCCAGGACTGAACTGAAAATATTGCACAAAATGGTAAGTCACCCAGATGAAACTTTAGCTAAATTTCTTCTTAGTGAAAATATTGAATGGAAATTTATACCTCCCAAATCGCCGAATTTCGGTGGTCTCTGGGAGTCTGGGGTTAAATCTTTCAAATATCATCTGAAACGTGTTATTAGTAATGCTAATTTGACTCTTAAAGAATTTCTCACAATAATTCTTGAGATTGAAAGTGTTTTAAACTCAAGACCCCTCACCCCCCCTGTCAACCGAATTCGACAATTTTGAGACCCTGTCACCAGGTCATTTCCTCATAGGTAGAACTTTAACTTCAATTATTGAGCCTAGTTTCATCAATATATCGGAGAATAGACTTTCCAAGTGGAAAAAGATAACAAAATATAGCCAACAAATTTGGAAGTTATGGAAAAAGGATTATCTGAATACTCTACAGCAGCGTAGTAAATGGATGTTTTCCAAAAATAATGTAAAACTAGGAGAACTTGTGTTAATAAAAGATGAAAATATGCCAAGTGTAAAGTGGCTTACTGGTAGAATATCCGAATTATTTATCAGTAAAGATGCTAAAGTAAGAGTAGTGAATGTATTATTACCTACTGGTAAAATATTTAAGAGAAATGTAAGAGATATTTGTGTTCTACCCATAAATGATTGAATATTCTGTATATAAAATACAGTTGTAGTATTACTCAATGTTGTTATTATATAATTCCTGTGTTTTTTGCATCAATATCATCATGTATTTTAAAAACTATAGTATTCTTTAATATTGTATTTTGTAATAGAATATTTGTATTGAAACCCTTAAGGTTTCAAGATCGGGAGTGTTAAGAAGTTGTAAAATATGCAACCAATAGGTGGCGCGCACGTAGTGTGTTGCCCCACCGAAAGCAAGCATAGCTCAGTAGTGTACGAGTAGCCGTGAATAAAAGTGTGAACTATTGGAAGATGCGAGTATCATTCTTTCCTTTGAGTATTAATCCGAAATCCGAGCCAGTTACTCTTGTGATAATGTCCAGTAAGTATTGAAGAGCATGTATCATATGCTACTTTTCTTTACAAAGTTCAACAACTTTGTAAAGAAAAGTAGATCTTTATACGGTCCTGAATTTTTAGAGTATAATGTGCATAATTTAATCCATCTTGGGGATGAGAAAAAAAATATGGCCCGTTGGATTCTTTTAGCTCTTTTCCCTTTGAAAATTACCTTAAGCAATTAAAAAGGTTGCTTCACACTCCAAAAAAAGCTCTTCAACAAGTATGTAGGAGAATATTAGAAATAAAAACATCAATAAATGGAAATATACCAGAGTTTCGAATAGTTAATTCTTCATAACATGAGAATAGCCGAACTGCTTCTCTAGAAGGATTGCAATTTTAAATTATTTTAAAAAATTATTTTGCTGTCATTACAATTTTAAATGTCATTATGACAATTCCAATGACAATTGTGTAACCTTAAGAAACGGAACTGTAATATGTGTGTCGAATTTCTTCTCGAATAATGGCATTATAATGTTTGTAGAAAAGCAATTCAAATTAAAAACTAATTTTTATACTTGAACTTACAGTCCATCATTAGTTAATACGTTTTATGTTTCAAAATTATTTGCAAATGTGTAAAGTCTTCCAGTTTCAGCCATTAAAGAAAAGGGTATTTTGTTGCCCTCTGGTGATGGTTCCTTAAACTTCACTCATTCAAACTATTAAAGATTGAATAATTGTAAAGAACCAAATGCTGTACCTGATAGATCATTTTATAAAGAAAAAAAACTAATCGTAAACCAAAATTTGTCAAAATTTAAACTCCCTTTTACATATTATTTGTTTTTGATACATGAATTAAGTTTTAAAACTTGGGTAGTTTTGCTTGAGTTTGGACTACCTTATGCTGGAGATTAATACCCATAGTCTTATTTTAACAGAATCTCGAACTCAGTTTTTTTTATTTTTAATGCTCTATTGTCTAAAGATATTTTAAGTGCATGTGAAATTTTTACTAGAGCTTTCTTTACCTAATTTATCAATTTTGTTTTTAATATTTTCAGCACATATCTCTACTATGATCTAATTATATTTAATCTTTCTATGTTCTTATGTTAAATAAGAACATAGAAAGATTAATCTATGTTCCTCACACTTTTGGTTGGTAACTTTATCAATGAAGGCACAGTAGAGGTCGTTCCTGATAAGTGGGAATGCTCTGGACTATGTTTCTGGCTACCAATTACATCAACAGAAAAAGTTTAAAATTGGTGATCAGTTCCACTGAGCCTTGAAAGGATTGAGCAAAGTTACCCATTAACGAACTATACTCAGCAGGTAAATATTTATTTCTTTTCTAATAGTTGTTAAGAGGGTATATTAAAGTACTTATATAAGATGTAAACATTTAGGGAGCTATGAAAAGGAAAGAAACTCAAAAGAGCTGAAGAAACATCCAACTTGTCCAGTGATTCTGATTTGAATGAAAATAAAAGAAGGCAATATAAAGATCCCATCCAGAATACACAGTCCTCTTCCTGGTATATCACTATTAGCCCCCAGGTGCCATCGACATCGCATTGCACTTCCCATAATAGTCCTTCCCTCTCACCTCCTCATATGAATAATCGAGTGTCATCATACATGTGTCCTTATCTAATATAGTACAAATAGAATTTCATATAATTATCCTAATATCAATGAATGTAATAATGATTAAAAATATATATAGAATAAAAAAAAAGTCGTTTGGGAGGTGTGAGGTATGCAGGATTTTTTTTATCTTTAATTAACTTCTGCTTTCACCAGAAATTAGTAGAAAAAATGATTAAATTTAAAATGTTAAAAAATTAACTTTTTATTTAGTATTCCAGAGAAAAGTGCTCAGAATTCTGGAAGAGATAAAGGAAGTTTAAGTAGAACTTTATTCCATGATTCAGAGCATTGCACAAGTTGGATCCTGTTCTGCTATTCCTGAAGAATGTGTTTTGCCTGTGAATAGCTCTGAGAAATTAAACTTGTTCAATGAATATTTATATGACAGGGCAAAGTTTTAACAGATTGTAATTATTTCTGCTTAAAGGAAAAAGATCTGCACTTTTTTCTTCGCTTTTTTTATAGTTTTTCAAATTAAAAATCCAAATACAATTTGAGAATATTTAATATTATAATACGAAATGTGGTCGACTTTTAAAAAGTAATCGGTATATTATGTGTGTTGTACGAGTTTTCAACTACAATGTTTAAATTATTAGTCGGTAACTTTTAAAACTTTTAGTTTTCAAAACATATGCCCAACTTTTGTAACAGTATAATTTTTAAAAAAATCAGCTACAGTTTGGTAAGAGTTGGAGGAAATATAATATATTTGCAGTATTTTGAAGTTGAGGAAACTAAAAAATTTTACACTGAGAAAACAGAGTTTTAACCCTTCATTTCACCTTCGATTCAAGCAGATTGACAATGAGTCCATTATCTGTTGCATTCCTTTTTTTCTCGCAGTTTAGAGTGCATATTTTTACGATTAAAGTTTTTTTTTTTTGTCATACTATTTTCTTGTTACTTATAGTATTAGTTTACTTTTTAAAAAATATTTGCTAACGTCAGATCTAAATAGAAGTTTTAAAACTAAACACTCAGACGTTCAATATTTTAACAGTGTTAAATATAATAAAATCTAACATCAAAAAAAAACTAAATGAAATCAAATTTAGTCTTTATGTCCAATTACCCCTGTTGTTTATATACATCATGTTTTGAATATTAAAGAAATATAAATAATGAATTATAAAAAATACGTATTATATATACTTCTGTTTTTATTAGTTTTTTACAGTTAATAATTATATTTTTTTTTCAAAAATTTTTTTTGGATAATATGCTATTTCAATCTACAAAATAAACCAGTAAAAAAGGAAGTATATTTTTTAAATGAAATTTTAAAACTGAAGAATATTTTCTCATAATTTTGTATTCCTAATAATTATTTGCTGTCAGCTTCTCAGTTTGTTAAAATGTCTAATAAATATCTTCTCTTTTATTTTATTTTTAGAGCACATATTTTGGCTCGTCTGGAGGTTACATTTATAACAGCTTAGTGAAAAGAATACTCCAAACAGTGAAGAACAACGAACTGAGCTTAAGGTATAGCTGGAAAGGAACGGGAGGAATAAAGTTGGCATTTCAAAACATCAAGAACATTATTCAAATGATATCAGGTATATTATATTCTAGACATCCTTTACACTATGCCCATTATTAAAAATAGTTTGCTCTGGCACAATGTTATATATTATTATTCAGATATAGCTTTCGAGCATAGTTTTGCTAAATTCTTGTGAAAAAGCTTGCATGTTTATTATCCGATTTTTTTTCATTAAATTTAATTAATTTTTAAATTTAAGCAGAGCAGAGAAATTGCACTATTCTAGTTATATTAAAAATATGCACTTTTTAAAAATTTTATTTAATATGCTAGTATTTTCAGTAGTTTAATTTTCATCAATGTACATTTCAGCATCTGTAAGAAAACTCAAGAAATTCAAAGATGCAAACCAACTTGAAGTGGAAGTCGTCATTAAAAAATGGCTGGTGTATGTTAAAGACAGAGGAGGAGGAAGAGCTAATCGAGCACAAGCCATTCATTGGAGTACAGATACTTCACACAATTAGGAATATTGCAAATGTTACCAAATAAATGTGTTTTGTTCTATAAATAAATTTTGTTTATAATTGACTTTTTGAAGGCATTATTTTTGAAATTTTTAGATTTGGGGTGCTTCTAGAGTTTATAGCATTACATAAAATTCAATCAAAAATTGGAAGTAAATTATTATTATTCTTTGTAAAATATTGCTTATTGAAAGCCTTTATAAACGGTTTTTTTTTTTTTTTTGCAAAATATTTTTCCCAATCTCCAAAATATAAAGGAAGGGAAAAAAATCATTTTTTAGTGATGATAATTTCAAATATTGTAGCATTAGTTTATAGAGTTGTAAGTAAACCAAAAAATTAATATTTCAATAAATTTATAATTGATTATATGTATGTAGGATATCCCACGGAGCTATTTTGCGTAACCTTCGTTTAAGCTTTCATTTTTTTCTTTTATCAACATCCGATGGTAGACGTAATTTAAAACGGGAATTGTAAAAGGTTAGATCATTTCCCAGAGGAAAATAATTTTTATACAACATATCAGAACAACTGCATCTATCGAGCTTTTGAAAACCTGGCACAATTCAGGCAGAGGCCTACTAACCACGATAAGATAAAGACGTGTCAGCGTTTCCCGCTCGCAAAGCTACGCGATAATATGTTTTCAGTCACATAATATTTTTGTTACTTCTATCGTCCTCCTAAAGTAAATAATCTAACTTTCTGTTTGTTTAATATATCCACGTTTTAAATTTAATATTTCCCTGTAAATATTCCCCTTTGTAAATTTTTCCCTTTAGCTCTAAATTAATTCTTTTATTTCTTTAAAGAAGTCTCTTCATCCTTCGTTAGCATTATTTTATCTTAGTTTTCATATTGTACCCGTAAATATTTGAAAATCCCTAGACACCACGCCACTAAAACCCTGCTATTTGAAGAATCTAATATTTTTGGTTAATCTCCCACAGGAATAATTGGGGGGGACGCCCGGGATTGATTTTAAATCTTCTTTGAGTATTGATCAGAATTTATCATTAATCTGATCATTTTTGAATTATTATACCTTTATATAAAAAATCGCTTACTGCCTAAAATGCAAAAAACACTGAACTTTAAGCGCGCGCCTTGCCTCTCTCATTACTAACAATAGCATGTTCTTGCTCATGTGGAGTTATCCCGTCGTTCAAGTTTTTCTGAAACCCCTCCAGAAGGTCTACTAGTCTTCATCTGCAGTTTACGTCCACTTCAGAAATCCTTTCAACATCAACGATCAGCAGTGTCTCGTAGATCTCGAAGGGAATAACTAAAATATCCTAAAACCACCAGTGAAGTCATCAACAACACAGCGAGACACCGTTATATAGGTACTGCCTTTATCTTGTTTTCATTAAAAGATAAATTCTCAAAGAAGAATTTCAGAGCCGCAGTCTTGTTTATGAAATTGTTTTTAGCTGTGTAAAAGAAATAAATCATGTATTTTTTAAAGTGCATGCGATCATATTTTTTAAATTGTCGTACGAGTACTATTTTTAAAAATTCTATTTTTCTATTTGTGACGTATCACAAAATGCTTTATTAGTATATCTTTTAAACATTAAGGAAATCGAAAGTAATATTCAAATTGTTTTATTTTTATATTTTCATGTAATAGAAAGAATCAATGAATTCGTTTTATGTTTCTTAGTTAGCATTCGCCAAATATACATAGCTCTGCAGTTTCGTTTCTGTTCCGTCACTGACCTTCACTGGCGCCTCATTAAGAAATCATTTATCTGTGACTTACTCAAAACAATTACTTGAAGCGTCTAGATTATGCTTTTCATTCAAACGTGTGTTCTTTTTTAGAATTTGCTGATTAATGATTTTTACGTATGATTGCATTTAATGGTGTAGTATAATAATAATAAATTTCTTCAAGTGGCGTAATTAACTTCTATTTTAATCTGAATGTTTGGGTTTTATCTAAAGAAGTTTGGTGATGAATTTTTTTTTTCACATTTTAACGCAGTTTTTAAACCAAGATTTTTATTTAGTTTTTATTCCTTTCAAACTTTCTATCCATTTATTACAAATTACTTTAGTTACTTGCCAAGATTAAATTTAAATCTTAAAATGACCTATCTCGGCAAAGTTCGACACGAATATTTATTCGTCTTGGTTACAGAATTGAATTTACAAGCTGATAAATCTATGACCAACGCCACACTCTAAGATCTAATTACTGGTAGTGAAAAATACGACGAAGACCTAATCAAAAATTGTTGAAGATCGCAAAGAACGAAAAGAAAAACTACTTATAGAGGAACGAGAAGAAAAACTGCACCTCGAACAGTTGAGGCTAGAGGAACAAAAAGGGCAGGACGAACTCGCTGAGCGCAAGCACAAAGATGAATTTGAATAGGAAAAGTTAAAGATCCAAATGCAATCTAAATTAGATACTGGTACACCCGACACAAGTGATACTAAGGTTTTTGATCATGAAGTGTCAAAATGTAGACATCAGTACGACTTGAAAGAAGATATCAGTCTTTATCTAAAATTATTTAAACGTTACGCACAGCGATTGAATTTTAGTCAAGAAAATTGGGTTTCTCATCTGTTAGATTTATTACCGCCGGAAGAATCACACATCATAACCAGAGAGCCGGATGACAAAGCTAACTCTTACGAACATGTTAAAGACTTACTGAAACGTTTTAAACTAACTTTAGAAAAGTTTCGACAGTTATTTGTCACTCATCAAAAGGCACCTGAAAGAACTTAGACTGATTTTACCATGAACTAAATACTTATTTCAACGGCTGGATAAGCGGATTAAAGATAGATACTTTCGAGAAGTTATCAGATCTAATAATAACAAATCAACTAAAACGAAAAAGACCTTATGAATTTAAGGAATATTACCTTAATGAATGGACGAATATGAACGTTCCTGCCCAATTAGCAGAAAAATTTGAAAACGTTAAAAGGACTTTCAAACAAAAATCGAGCAATCAATTTGTTAAGAAACAAGAATGCAAATCCACTGAAAAATATCAGATATGAAGCACCGAGAAAATTCGAAAATAACAGAACAGATAAGAAGTTTCCAGCATCAACAAACTACAACAAACATATTGACACTCCTGTCACTAACTATGAAGCTTATCAAAGAAATCAAGACAGCTCACAGAAGGGGTATTATAACAAAAATTATGAGAGACATTCGACCTACAAATCTTTTAAGCATTCTCAGACGAATTATTCAAAGTTCCAGAAATTCAAAGAACCTCCTAAAGAAGTAAAGTTCACAACGAACAAAACAAAAAAGAGATAAACGAAACTAAGGAAACTCGCGCTCTCATCGTTAAGGAAGTTTTACGTACTAAAGAAATATTTTTCGGAAACACGAAAATCACAGCACTTTTAGATGATAGTGGTAGTACTGAAAATTTGCTAAGAGAGAACACAAGCAGAAGAATAATGGATCCAACAAAATTATCACAGAATAAAATGCTTCTCACAGGCATTGGTGAAGCACGAGTTACATCGATCGGTTCCTTTGAACGTGAATTTAAAATGGACAACGAAAATTACTTATTAACTTGGCATGTTGTACCTACTGATAAATTAAAATTCGAAGCAGTTATTGGGTCAAACATTTTAGAAGAAGCATCGATAAGTTCCATTAAAGAAAGTGTTGCGAAAGAAATCCAAACATTCGTTTTATTTAGACTATTAATGCGAACGATTTCTTGTTATTTCTTTCCAATGTAATTTATGAGCTATCACATGTTCTTTCCAGTTCTGTGGCGCTATGCTCGCTTTTTCTTCTAGCTGTATTAGAATTTAAAACTCCGTTCGGAGTGTGTGTGTTTTGAGTATATGTCTTATACTTATTAAATGATGCTTAAATTTACAAGATGCGTAGAATCTTATTTCGGCTAATTTAGTGTCCGATCTCTTTCAGGCAAGCTCGATCCCGGGATTATTTGGCTCGAAACAAGATGGGTAGACTAAAAGGTATGTGGGTTTTCTTTTGTTTATCCTTTTGAAAATGTCGAACTTAATCCACAATAGAAGGAGTTAAATTCAAAAAATATGGGAATCAAGCATTGCTTATGCAAATATCTGCTGAAAATCTTCAAGTAATAGATCTTTGCCATATTGAAAATTGTGAATCAAGAAGGAGCTTGAAACATCCAATCATCCATGTCATCCAAATGTTTAGGCACCCACCGACATGAAATCTTTCGGTATTTCATGGGCATGTTAACGATGTCGTAAGAACTCCCGTACGAAATGTCAAGCTCTTGCGAAATATCTTTGATGTGCCGATCCGCTTTCACCATTGCATCAGTGCGGGAAATGTCGTCAGTCAGCAACGAACGCGGCCTCCCCGAACGGTCATTTTCATGCAAGTCTTCACGATCTTTTTGAAACTGACGACACCACCACTGAACACTTCTCAAAGAGTGCATTTCCTTGTGAATTGCTATGGGCATTTGTCCCTTGCTCCATAGAAAACAAATAAAACTTTGTTGCTCATAAGCGATGACGTCTGAAGAGCAACCGCCACCTTCAATGACTTTTAGCAGCACCGCCTATCGGAGCAAAAGGCAGATACGACTGGTACGGTTCAAGGAACGTTCACTGCTGAGAATGTATATGTTCGCTTTATATTCACAGCCGTATTTTGGATTTAAAAAATACGCTCAAAGACTTTGATTTGCCCTCGTTTATTTTGTCTCTTATAAATTCACTCATTTATACTGATTTATGGAAAGAGGATATTAAGTACTTTACTTGCTTATTATTTAATACATATATTGCTTGTTTTTTCATGTTTCAATTGTGGATATACTTTTAATTCATTTTTTAAATGAAATAATTTATATAATTAGATAGAAAACCCTAAAACCATATTATTACAATTCGGTTTGACGTGTCCTCTAGGGCAAAAATTACTCATGAAGGCATTCTCATTAATTTATTAACCATTATATAAAAATAATATTTAAAGCATTTTATGATCTATTTTCAAAGGCTTACATTTTTTTCTCAAAAAATGCAGGTTCCTACTGATATTTTTGGTTGTTATATTGAAATATATATGAAATTTATAGTTATATACATCCACCCGAAATAAATTCTTAACTCTAAGATAAATGCCTTATACTCTCTTATAAAATCTGATAATTTAAGGGAATGAAAATAGCTGAAATACTTGGAGAAAAAGTAACATTTTATTATACAGGGTCCACATAATTAAAGTACCATACTTTAAAGTTATCTACAAAAGGAAACCTTTATCAGAAAAATCTGAAATTTTGTGAAGCACATAATCGAGGGATGGAAATTTTTTTCTGCGAAAAAAAGTAACCAATATTGCCACCACAGGGCGCTGAACTTTGAAAATTTGTAGTAAAAATGCAAATCTGTTAGGACGTCACGTAGCAGTTGTTATAAAAGGAAGAGACATTTGCAAAGATTTTGTTAGTAAGGTGCTTGCAATTCACAATGTCATTGAGTCTGCAAGATCGCGCGTTATTAGAGAAACTATTCCATCAAAACTGTAATTCCACAGTAGTGCTCTTCGGAACTTTCAGAGTTGTAAGGGGATTCGGAAAGGTCCAATGAATGAAGAGAGCCTGCGTAAAATGATTACGAAATTTGAAGAGGCAGGATCAGTCTGTTCGTCCTGGGAAAAGATTGGATTGGATGTGGAAATTTCTTGGCGCAAGATCCATTTGTAGGATAGGCTGCACCGAAAACAAATGTGTTATCAAGTTTTATTTAATTCACTTCTCTATAATTCATCATAAAATCTGGAAAAATAGTAAGTAAAAGTATAACAGTAAATCTAAATTTTCCTAAAAAATTTAATTTTTTCCTGGGAGAAGAAGAAAACCCATTTCTGAAGATGCAGTGCAGGAAGTAGTCGAAGACAGGGCATCAAACGCTCACGGTAGCACTAGTGTCCAACGTGTGGCAAATGTGTTGAATAAGCCATATTCAACTGTCTGTAAGATTTTGCGGAATATCCTCCGTTACTATCCTTATAAACTTTCATTTGTGCAACACGCCCAACACAGATTTTCACTTGAATTTATTGCTTGCTGTGAGGTTGACGCAGAATGGCCAAGGAATATCCTCTGGTGATACGAAGCCCATTTTCACTTAGAGGGTGCAGTGAACACGCAAAACTGCGGCATTTGGGAATCTCAAAATCCACACTTTGTTGCTGATATTCATTTACTTTCTCCAAAAACGACGGTATAGTGTGGATTTTTTGCATCATTTATTCTGGGTCCTTATTTCTTCGAGGAGTTAACGTCTGCAGGTCCAGCAACATGCACTATCACTGGGCGGCGCTATGCATCGATGTTGCAGAACGAAATTATTCCCCCTCTACAACAACGTCACTGCCTTGACCGAGTTCCTCCACACATTGCATTGTGTGTTAAAAACCTTTTTAAAACACATTTTACAGAAGAACGTGTCATCAGCCGACACTTTTCTATTGTGTGACCTTCCCGATCTCCTGACATGAATCCATGTGATTTTTGGCTTTGGGGGCATTTGAAACATTTTGTAAGTCGCGAAAACTCCGGAACGTTACCTCATCTTAAAGACAGCATTTCACGCCACGTGCGCAACATTTCTCAAATCACACTTCGATCAACTGTGAAACATAGCATCCTGCGATTTCACATGGTATCTGAAAATGATGGCCATCATGTAGAACATGTGTCCTCATAATTAAAAAACTGAAAAAAAAAATGCAACAATTGTAAAATTGATCTTTGTGGGAAAAATTGATTACAAAATGTCTAATTGCTTAAAAATTATTAAACTTTTGTAAAATACGTATGCCATTTATTAATAAAACGCCCTTTGGTAACGACATTGATTACTTTTTTTTTCGCAGAAAAAATTCCCTTCCCGTGACTATATCCACAAAAACTTCAGATTTTTCTTATAAATGTTTCCGCTTGTAGACAATTTTAAAGTAGGGTTCTTTAATTATGATGATCCTGTATATATTCATAATACATACAATTTCAAGAATCCCAAACATCACAAATTTCAACCAGATTACCAAATTAGCATTATTTAACTATAAAAAAGCACACAAACTAACAAATACCATATATTTCAAAATATATACATTTTCATGAATAGAAATTGAAAAAAAACTTTTATTCTAGGCATATTTATAATTTTTGATTAAAAACAAGACAAAAAAATGTTTTTACATATTTTGGTAGCAGAACAAAACATTTTTTAAATCAATGCCTCTTTTGCATTTGGTAGATTCAATTTCACATTAATTGATAAGTAATGTTTCCTTTTTTTTGCTTTTAGGCTTCCCCTAGTGAGAAATACGTCTAGCAATAGTTTTAGGCTGTACTCGAATAGCAGCTCCATTTTTTATTCTTAAACTTCCCCTATTGCCAGCAGTGTGCAAAAACATGTCCCAACTGCCAGAAGATTTCCTTTTTTTTCAATAACATATTGAGTCCCCCTAGAGAAGATTAGTGTTTTTGCTCATTTTTATCACCATATTTATTTACAAGTATCAAGTAATTTCTTGTGTTTTTCTTCATAAGGGAAAGCTTTACTCTCGTCATCTTCATACAAGACCTATGGCTCTTCTGTGACCACTGAATTGGCTTCTACTTCATGACGAGATGTAATGAATTTCTGAAAAGTGGTTGGAAAAAATTCTTTGAAGGAGCTTTTTCTCTCAAAGAAAGAACTGCTATTTCATACTTAACTTGTGGAAGCACAGGAGGAAAATTATTGGTCGTGACATCAAAATTCTGGAATACACAATACTGATGCTTGCAAAAGCGGCCGTATAGTCTTGCAAGGCACGAACATCCCCTTTTTGTGTTTAAAATGGAAGAACTTGTTTCAGTAATGACAGAGAACGTGCCATCGTCTAACACTAAAATATTCTCTTTTCTTCTGGAGAATGCTTTTTTTTTCAATGATAAAAGAAGCGACCTAGGGTTAGCACCTCTGCTGTTAGAGAAACCTCTAAATTTCTTTTTATGTTTCTCCAGATGCATTGCCACAAATTCCAAAATTGTCAAAACGTTGTAGGCTTTCACTCGACTGAGCACTTCATCTCTGAAAATGCGAGCACAAATTTCAGAAAAGTTGTTTGCGTGATGGCCCTTAACATCTTCACTTCTGTAAGAAAGGCACAAAAATTGCTTCTTTTTCCAATAGTTATGTAGGTGTTCCAATTTTCAGAACTAGGCAAAAAAATCCTACATAACCGCAAGTATTTTTGTATGCTTCACGCCTCTTGTACTGTTAGAGCATACATTATTTTTAAAAAAATCAACATGAGTTTATTTCTATGCTCGTAGGGGATTTGGTGACTTGCATCTCCATACAGCTCGGGCTACATGAAAAATGCACAGCAAGTTTCTTGATGTAGGCCAAATAATTCTGAGCTTTTATTTCAGCTTCAGAGAAATCTGTCATAAAAATTTTGGGATGCCCTTTGCCATTAAAGGGCTGTTCTAAAGTTTCATTTAAAAGCTGGAACCTTTTCACTTTAGAACTCTCTGTTTGTCCTTTAATTATAATAACTGCGAGAGGCACAGCTCCGGCAGAACCAGGACACTACATAAATGTAATGCTGTGATTTTTAGGATCAACGAAGACAGCTTTCTCCTGAAGATTTTAAGCTATGGGCTCTTCATGATTAGGGCCACTATTATTACATCAAAAAGTTCTTCGCTGAAACAAATGGAGATTTCATTATTTTTATAAATTTACATCGCTCTATGAGATTCTGAAACATGAAAAAAATCATTTTAGTAGAAAATGAAATGATATAAACTTTTGACAAATTGAAATCAATAAATCAGAAATAATTAAAATATTTGTTATAATTCTTTGTAAACATTTATCCACATTCAATAATATATATTAATAATCCCTTAATAATAACTTGAAATAAAAATCGGCAAAATCACTGTTGAATTTTTTTGTTATAGTTTTATTTTTTACATTTGTTTACAATATTTTATGTATTATTTTATTCATTATTTTGTGCGTGATATTTTATAGATTTTAATACTATGTTTGGATTTTTGAATATTCATATATATAAAAATAATGAATAAAACAATCCCTTTGCCTTTCTGTTCACTTACCTCAATTAAACACAGCTTTGCTCTTGAACATAAATTTTGAAGACACTATTGGCTATACCAATACTACACATCTCTGTAAGTAGGATTAATTTGACTATTAGCCATGTCTTCTTCAGTGAATTTATCCTCTAACTGTAAAACTCCACCATGGTATTTAGATGCTTCAGCAATACCCAAACCGTCGTTGAAATATCCAAGGATTTTTTTATGCGCACCGATGATGGTGTAGTGAATACAAATATATGTAACCTACGGGCTGGCCATGGTCAGTGCATTGTAACCAGACCAATGTACCGATTGAAGGTCGCGGTACGAACCTGCAACGCTAGGGCCAGTAGCCGAGTAACATAGCCACTATACCAAAAGGTATCGAAGATGTTATCTGGCTTAAGTTAGCGCCACAGTACTCTCCCACCAGTGAGTCGGCGGAGGGACGAACGATTTTTATTGCGTCAAGTGAGACTGACAACTTTGTTTTGCTTGCTTGCGTGAAGTGGGGTTTGTGGCTTTTATTGCTTGCCTCAAGTAAATTTGAAGACTTTGTTTTTGCTGTGGGTACACTGTTGCCACGACTGTTGCAGGAAGTTGCGTTGCCAAAATCACCAATGTACTGAATAGCTGTCAACAAATTCTTATTGTTCTTACTTGTACTATCTTTTGCTTTTGATTGCATCCATATCCCAGTGAATTTCGTTTCCTTTGTCACTGGGAGGATACTTTGTAATGCATACAAATAATTGTAACCTATGGGCCGATCCACATTTAGTGCGACGTAACCAGAAACTATTCTCGTGCATCGTAATCTTAATCGTAAAGGAAATCAGAATAAAACCAGATATAAATATCCAATCAGTCAATCAACATTCTCTTCTTTCTTCTGATCGTCGGCACGGGGCTAGGTTCAGTTCGTAAGATATTATATATATATATATATATATATAAAATTAATATACTGTTGTGTTTAATACAGCACGAATAAAATTATTTTTATAAGAATGTTCAGAGATTGGAGCCCAAAACATCAAACTTCTATTTCCACACTCAACATGATCACTCCTATCTTTACAATGGTATAGTTATTGCAAACAACCTCTTCTGAAATTGAAGAATATAATATATAAACCTTTTTGTATAGAATTTGTACAAGTTGAAATTGTCCTACTAAATTCATCTCAAAGCATTACAGTTGACTATTATATTAAAATCTTGCACAATAAGTGAAATTATTCAGTTTTGTTAACTTTTACAAAAGAATCTGTCTTCTTTGATGAAGCTGTATTCAGTTTCACTTTTGTACTTATAGCCTTACAATCGCAATTTATTTTATTTATTTTTTTGAAAAAATTTTATTCTCTTCAGGGGATACCTTCATGAAAGCACTTTGGTGACAAACAAATTTTTCTCTGAAAATGAAATAGAGAAATAAGAAATCAGCGAAATTGATACATGTAATAAACAAATAAGGGGAAAAAACACGACATTCAGATTTTTAATTTTTCTATGAATATAGGTATTTTCCTTTATATAAAATGAAACAATAATAAATCGATAGTGAACGGATAATTAGTATTTATAATATAATACAGGTAAAAACAAAACAACTCAAAATTATATTTATCTGTGTAAAAATTATTTAAATGCATTTTCTCGAAAATTAATTTCAAAATTCATGGACATGTAAATTTTATTTCATCTACTACAATGATGCTGTAACATGCTTAATATGTAGTTGCAAGATTGAAGTGGCAAACTGAAAAGAAACGTAAACATTAAAAGGATATAAACAATCATAAAAAATCGAATTCAAAAAATCTTTCAAGAATCGCACTTTTTTCCCCCCTTCAAAAACATGCATCTGAATTGGATTGATATGTGGAAGTGAGCTTAGGAGTCGCTGAAATTACCGCTAAAGAAGGTCGGCCGTTCACAGATTGTGATTTTGTTCAAAGGTGTTTGTTGATTGCATCAGAAAAACTTTGTTTTGAAGCAAAAAGGAAATTTGAAAGCGTTCCGTACGTGTAAAATCACACCCTAGATGGAAATCACGCTGGAGCATCTTCCCTTGGCGAACTCTGTAACTACATCAACTTGGCAACCATAGGATTTCTCAGAACAGTTGCTGAAACTGTCTCGCTAAAATCGCTACGAAATAAACGCATTTATATAGTCTATTCGCAATTATGATTCATTTGCGCACCCACCACACATTTTGGTCCTAAGCGAACCAGAGGTCATTCAAATCCTATGGAATAATCTTTGAATTAGATAAATTCTTTACGCTAAATATGACAGATATCACATCGCTTAATCGCAAGCGTAGCAACATCAAAAGCCAGCTTACGAAATTAAACAATGCCCTTACTAAACGACAAAGCCAAATGGACATTCCTGAGCTTCAAGCTCAACTAAATATAGAACAGAAATTCAAAGAATTGAAAGATGATTGCAACAAATTCCAGAAAATCTAAACCTCTCTATTCAAAGTGTATGATTTGATATAAAAATTAGAAGTAAACCTTAAAAAAACTCCGATTATAAATTAAAAACTATAAAAAGTGATTACGTGCATAATCAAAGTCTTGATGATTCTAGTATTAATGATCATTCTAAAAAGGCATTCATCACACTTCCAAAAATTTCACTTCCATTTTTCAGCGAAAAATTCGAAGAATAGAATCTTAAAAATTAAATTTGATAGTCTGTCTCTTTTTAAAGCTTTAGAGCAACGCTATGAAAACAAAAGAATTATTGTTAACCGTCGCATAAATAACATTCTAAATGCTCATCTATTAAATTATGAATCTGGCAAAGATCTACGAAATATATTTGATATCGTTCCAAAGAATCTTAGATCATTAATTATCTTAGATTTTGCGAGAAATAAATTATCCTACACTTTGTTATTAAATATTATTCTCAAAAAATTAGATCGCGACACCTGCAAACAATTTGAGTTAACATTAAAAGACAACAAAGTGTCTGAATTCAAATATTTTCTAGAATTCTTAGAAAGGAGATGCTAAATTTTAAATAATATTCAAACTAGCATTCCTACTAAATATAACTGATAGATCGAAATCCTTTTTTGTCAAAGCAGATAAATCTCCTTAATTTTGTATCGCTTGTAAAGCACAAACACATGCACTGTATCATTGCAATTCATTTAAAGAAATGAAATTATCCGATAGGTTAGATTTAGTTAAAAAAAAATCGGCTTTGTAAAAACTGTTTAAATGAATTTCACCCTGTCTCTAAGTGTAACTCTAAAAGTTCTTGTTTCGTTTGTAAAAAGAAACTAGATCATCATACATTGCTTCATGAATATTCTACGCTGCCAATCGCGCCAAATACTTATAATAATCAAGAGAGTGAAGCCAGACTAACGTCGCCAACACACTTTCAGGAAAGGAATCCTCAAATTAATAAATCACCGTCAATTGATGCGCAAGTGCCATTAAACTCTCGTCTTTCTTTTTGTAACGGTAATAAGAGCAATTTGATAAACATAGCCATAATATATGTCAGAGTTGCATGGGGGATATTAAACCCTTAAGAGACGTCCTTGACTCTGCCAGTGAGTCTTCTTTCCTTTCGTCTTCCGCAGCAGATTTATTGGAATTGAAAAAAGAAAGAATAAATATTCCGAATATGCGGTTTGAATGATACATCATTACATATCAAGAAAAAGGTAACTATTCGCATTGGGAAATAGATTTATTAATTGTTCCTGATATAACTAGTTTCACACTTTCTAAAAAAGTAACTATTTCGAACTTGAACATTCCCAAGGAAGAAAAACTAGCTGATCCACCAGTTTTTATTCCTCAAAAAATAGATATTCTTTTAGGCGCAGAATTATTTTTCTCATTATTGAATGAGGATAAAATAAAATTAGCAGATAATTTATTCTTACAACTAGTTGTTTCGATTAATTTGTTTCAGGGGTTATTTCAGGCAATAATCTTCATAATGCTCCAAAACATGGTTATTTAACTAAAAACTTAGATACTCTCAATGAAACTCTGAAACACTTTTGAGAAATTGAAGAAATAGAAACAACTGAAATGTGCGACAATGAGTTAAAATATTGTGATGAACATTTCGCAAAAAAGCATTGTAGGAAACCGAATGGTAGATTTGTTGTAGAAATGCCATTCAAACCTGCTTTTCCCGCAGAAATGTTAGGAAATTCTAAGAGATGCTTCAACGAGGAGGCATGATTTTGCATAAGTGGTGTTCCAACCATGCTTCATCAACTGAACTTAAAGGATTCACGCTTGACCGCAATTATTAAGAAATTACAGTCAAAACTTTAGGAATGTTTTGGAACAGTTTAAGTGATTCCTTTACGTTTAAGGCCTGCGCCAATTTCAGCACAGATTGCAACTACACCAATCGAGATGTGCTTTCACAAATAGCTCGCATCTATGATCTCATCGGACTTTTGGGACCGGTCATGGTCAATGCAAATATTTTCATGCAACAGTTGTGGTTACTTGAATTGGTCTGGAACGAGACATTACCAAAAGATGTTTCCAGACCGTGGAAAACTTCCTTGAGATCTTATCAGATGATATTGAATCCATTCGTGTTCTGAGATGCTTTTTTCAAGTTGCCTCAGTCTGTTGTGATATTAGGATTTGCAGTCGCATCTTCTAAAGCTTATGGGGCCGCAATTTATGTACAAATTGTATCCAACCTCAATGAAAAAAGTACCAAGTTCTTTGTAGTAAGTGAAGGGTAGCACCAACCAAAACTACCACAATCCCCAGTTTTGAATTTTGCTCTTGTCTACTTTTTTCAAAACTTTCGCAGAAAGTCATATCTGCATTGAGGCAACAAATAGTCTTGTGGCGACACACAATTACCACTATTTTAGTTTCATCTTCATGTATATATAATTGTTTAAAGTTCTATAAAATATCTTAAGACGAACGTACGTCTCTTTCTTGTGTTGGGTAGTTACACCCACATTTGGTGACCCTGGACGTTGCTTTCGTTGCTTCTGCTTGAAGACGTTGCCCCCTTGGTTCCCGCTGCCTACCTTCACCGTTTCTGCTTCAGGGTGCTGCTATCTCGGTTCCTGCCTTCCGTCGCCTGCCTTTGCCGCTGTGCCAGCTTCAGGGTGCTCCTGTCTTCAGTCTTTGCTCGCTGCCTTCGCCGTGGAATCGTCTGATCTGTGCTGCTAATGTCATCAAGATTTCGTAGCACTGCGACTTGCTCTTGCCTGTGAAACTCTGCCATAATCTCTGCTGAACAATCGTCAATTTTTTCCCCTTCTGTGCTGCAGCAGAAGAAACAATGACGGAAGTGCAAGATCTGGAGAACCAGATAGCAAAGTTGCAAAAAACGCTGCAGCAACAGAACCTGGAATTGAAACAAATATCTGCTACTCCCGATGATGCAATCGAGTCGTCTGCTGCACCTGCTATTTATAGAGTTTCTCCCAAGCTACCTCCCTTCTGGCCTGGCTTTCCGGCTGTATGGTTTGCCCAGGCCAAATCTCAATTCGCATTAGCTTGCATAACTTCAGACTCTACCAAGTTCCATTACATTGTGGCCAATTTGGATAGCAGATATACTTCTGAGGTTGATGATATCATTACGCACCCTCCTGCAACAGCTATGCATGAAATTCTGAAAAGCCGACTCATTCAGCGGCTTACACTCTGATGAACAGAGGATTTGACAGCTTCTTGGGCATCGCAAACTATCCTTCAAGGGCTTCTTGGTCATCGCAAACAGAGAGCTTGGAGATCGCAAAGCACCCCAGTTCCTGAGACACCTACTTTCCTTGTCCGGTGTCATAGAGCTAAAATCCACACTCCTTTGATCCTTGTGGCACCAGCGTTTGTCTCCACATGTTCAAGCTATCCTTCAAGGACAGTCCAACCTTGAACCGGAACAAATGGCCGAGATCGCCGACAGAATCATGGAGGTTTCTGTTCCGTCTTCTATGCCTTCAGTGTGTCCCATCCAGCCACTGGTCGCCCCGACAGTCATTCTCGCCTCGGTAACATTGGCGTCGCTCGCCGCTAAGGTCGAAGAGCTTGCTAAACAAGTGGCTCTGTTGCAAGCACCTTCAGTCCCAAGAACTTCTAGGAGCTCTTCGCGTCGTAGGTATAGAAAGAATACTTCTCCTGCTTAAGGAACTGGCTTGTGCTTTTACAATCGCCGAAATCAAGAAAAGGCGAGGCGCTGCATCAAACCATGCGATTTTCCGGAAAACTTGCCCGGCAGCCAGTAACGGCGACTACTAGTTGCCATGTTGGAAACAGACGCCTCTTGGTCACTGATCAGATATTCAAAAGACAATTCCTCATTGATACTGGTTCAGACCTATGTGTATATCCACGTGCACTGTTGCTTCCTCGCAAACCAGATCCGAAATTTCAGTTAAACGCAGCCAACAACTCATTGATCAAGACCTATGGATTTCTAACGTTATCCTTAGATCTTGGACTCCGTCGGAGGTTTTCTTGGCGTTTCGTCATTGCTGATGTTCCTTTCCTTATCATCGACTCGGACTTCCTAGCCTATTTTGGACTCTTTCCAAACTGCAGGAATAAACTGCTTTTGGTTGGTTGGTTGGTTGTGTAGGGTTTATTGGCGCAAGAGCCAGATTTGGCTATACAAACTGCTTTTGGATACAATCACAAACTTGTCTACTAAAGGGCAGTCTGCTAAACAGCCTTCATTGGGAGTCAAAGTTCTTTCAGGTGAACCTACTCCCTATAACGATATATTAAAGGAATTTCAATCAGTCAAACGTCCTGCGGGGACAATTCTTAGCATTTCCCACTCTACAGTTCATCATATACGGACTACTGCAGGATCTCCTGTTTTTTGTCGACCCCGACGTCTGGCTCCTGAACGTATGAAGATTGCTAAGGCTGAATTTGAAGCAATGGTAACTGAAGGCACAATTGGACGTGGCAAGGGACCATGGGCTTCTCCACTCCACCTCATGTCTAAAAAATCAGGAGGCTTGAGACCTTGCAGTGTTTACAGACTTAATGCGCGGACAATCCCAGACTGTTACCCGGTTCGACATATTCATGACTATTCGAACCGACTAAAGGGTTGCAGCATCTTTTCTACCATCGACTTCGTGAAGGCATATACTCAAAAACCGGTAAATCCAGAAGACGTACCAGAGACGACAATAACAACACCTTTTGGACTGTTCGAGTTTCCATTCATGAGCTTAGGTCTTCGGAATGCACCGCAAACCTTTCAACGATTCATCGACAGCGTTTTACAAGGTCTTGATTTTTGCTTTGCTTACGTCGATGATATACTCGTTTTCTCTGAGAGTGAGGAAGAACACAGACAACACCTGAAATCACAACCGATCAAGGCCGCAAGTTTCAATCACAACTGTTCAAGCATCTGAATATTTACACGGCATTCAAACGTTCCCGAACAACAAGCTATCATCCGTGCGCAAATGGAATGGTCGAACGAGTTCATAGCCAACTCAAAGCATCTTTAATGTTCCATCCCGATTCTTCTTGGTTCGAAGCACTGCCCGTGGTATTGCTTGGGATGCGCAGTGTCCTTAAGGAGGATCTTCAAACTTCTTCTGCAGAAACTGGAAATCTGTAGTTTCGTTATGCTCAGAGATTGCTCTGTTCGAAAAGCTTTGCAACCTCCCTACTCCGGCCCGTACCGCATTCTGCAACGCCTCGGAAAAGTCATCGTGCTGCGCATTGGCACAAGGGACGTTCGGGTCAGTGTGGACCGACTCAAGCCAGCCTACGTCTTATCTGATGACACTCCAACTGCAGTAACATCTGTTCCAAGGGATAATCTTCAATCCAATGTTACCACCCATTCTGGACGACGTGTAAGATTTACGGACTTTTTCCAAGTCTAACTACTTTACTCCCCGGGATGTGTGGCGACACACAATTACCACTATTTTAATTTCATCTTTATGTATAGATAATTGTTTAAAGTTCAATAAAATATCTTGCGACGAACGTACGTCTCTTTTTTGTGTTGGGTAGTTACACCCACAGTCTGTTATACTACGAGGGTTGTTTTTTTCAACCTCCGATCATGCGCTGAAATTGCCAAGCGAGCAGTAGCAGACAAAGCTGCGCGGCAGACGTTTGCGCACAGCCCCTACTGTAAGCTCAGCCGCTTCCAAGCGCCTGACGCCATTTGGAGTTGATCTGGTGACAAGTAAACACGGCGGCTACAATCGATCTCCCGCCAAGTGCGAACTGCGGAGTGTAATACGGTTTTTGCAAGCAGAAGGACTGAGTGCAGCAGAAATTCATAGAAGAATGGCACGAGTATACGGTGAAAACTTTATGAGTGACGGTGTAGTGCGTGAGTGGTGAAGGAAATTTAAAGTTGGGCGAGTTGATGTTCATGATAAACGTGACCAAAGACAGAAGTCTTTCGCTGAAGAAGACCTTGTTGATCGAACTGTTCGAGACAATCGAAGATTCACCATAAGTGAATTGTCTGATCAATTTCCAGAAATTTCAAGATCAGCCTTGTACACTATTGTAACGGCACACTTGGATTACCACTAATTTTGTGCTCGATGGGTTCCGAAGATGCTGTCCGATGATCACAAAGCTAGCCGAATGGCATCAGCACTATTTTTTCTGTTTCGTTATCATAATGATGGGGAAGAATTCTTGAAAAAATCGTGACAGGGGATGAGACATGGGTTCTTTATGAGACTCCTGAAACGAAGGAGCAATCAAAACAATGGATGTATTCAAACTCACCAAACAAGCCAAAGAAATTTTAAAAAAACCTTCAACAACTCGAAGATTATGGCCACTGTGTTTTGGGACCAAACAGGTGTACTGCTTGCGGAATTTTTAGTCAGAGACCACAATAAATGCAGCAGGATACTGCGAAACTCTGCGACGCTTGCGGAGAGCAATTCAAAAAAAATAAGAGGAATGCTCACTTCTGTAGTCGTGCTCATCCATGAAAATGCCCGTCCTCACAGTGCTGGTGTAACGAAACGTCTTAACGGGTTTCAGTGGCACATTTTTGATCATCCCGCATACAGCCCCGACCAGGCACCCACCGACTTCCACCTATTTATGAACTCAAGAAGTGGCTGGGAGGGCAGAGCTTCCGTACCGGCGAGGAGCTTCAAAATGCCGTTAATACCCCTTTCAAGGCACTGATGGCAACGTTCTACGAAGAAGGTATTGGCAAGCGTGTTCACCGGTATGACAAATGCCGCAATTTATATGGCGATTACGTTGAAAAGTAACCAAAGATGTAAATGTAAGTTTTGGTAATAAATTGTTTCATTAATCATAACAGTTTCATTTTTTTTCTCTACCGGAGGTTGAAAAAAAAACCCTCGTACATTAAGACTCAACTGTAGCCCTCCTTGGATAAAGATTCCTTCTAACTTGCTCAAGACATTTGTGAGCAACCGAGGGTCTCAAATTCAGGAACTATCGAAAGATTTCCTGTGGCAGCATATTCCATCAGAGCTTAACCCTGCTGACTTGCTTTCCAGAGGACTAGATGCTAAGGCCCTTGTAACCAGTGAACTGTGGTTTAAAGGACCAGACTTTTAAAAAATAAACTTACCTGCTTATCAGACTGTGCAAATTTCTACTAGCTCAACCGACAAACTTTATATGGATGCGCTGAAGCCTATTACTAAATTAACATTGAATCTAACTAATGATTCTAAATTTTAAGATGATTTACTTGCTATTATATATGAATTTCATTAACTAATCAGAATTGTAGCATTTATTTTGACGTTTGCTCGCAATTGCAAATTTCCTGAAAAGGAGAAATGATTTCTCAAACAAGAGGAATACATGAACGCTGAAAGGGTACTCTTAAAATTGGTACAGGTAAAGCATTTTTCTATTCAAATCCTGGGTTTAGAAAAAGGAACGTCAATTCCATCTTCGAGTAAGTTGAAATTTCTAAATCCCTTCCAAGATCCATCAGATGGACTAATTGGGTAGGAGGCAGACTTGTGCATATTTATTTAAATTTTAATCATTAACATGCAGTTGTTCTTGCCAGTGGGATATAAATTAGTTGCACTTATTTTTCAGTATTATCATAAACGAGACTTTCATGTAGGCTCTCATGAAAGTGTTCTAATATTGTTCCTTTAAAATATTGGCCAATCTAAATTGGCCTTCTAAATATTGTTTCTTTAAAATATTGGCCAATTGTTGGTAGAAATGCAGCACGCAAGGTCGTTCAGGGGTGCTTCGATGTTTTAGAAACAAGCCCGTTATCGCGAATCAAATTATGGGAGACCTTAAAGTAGAAAGAGTCACTACTAGTTCATTTTTTAGGGATCAATTTATGTGATCCATACGAAATAAAAAAAATAAGGGTCAAAGAAACGGTAATTTTTGGAAAATATATGTTGCTTTAATTGCATGTATAGCAACTAAGCCTGTGCGCATAGATTTTGTCTCAGATCTAACTTCTGAAGCTCTAATCGCAATACTAAAATGATTTATTGCGCGACATGGCAAAAGTTCCATAATTTTTAACGATAATGCTACAAAAGTTATTGATGCTTGCACACAAATTAAAAACTTACACAAACTAATGATAGGTAGCTTAGATATTTCGAATATGCTTTCTTCCGAGGATATAAGGTGTAATTTTGGCTGTCTTTGGAAGACAGGCGTGAAAGCCTTTAAATATCATTTTAAAAGAGTAGTAGGTCCGGCTGCATATCTAAAGAATCGAATTACAAGTCAAACTATTGGCGATCTACCTTTTAAGCTCAAATATGACAAGTTACCTGAGTAGAATTTCATCAAAGTTTTTGGATGAGCTTTATACATGAGAGTTCCTGATTCGTTAAGAAAGAAATTGGGTCCAAATTCCAAAAAGATGACTTTCATTGGATACTCCACTATGGGTTATCGTTTATGGGATCCAGTCACTAACCATGTTGTGATACCTCGAAATGTAATATTTAATGAAGAGAAAAAGAAATATATTGCAATTCAAGGTGGTTTCTCCGTAGAAAATGAAGATCATGCTGAGGAAAAAGTAATCTCTGAATAAAGTGATGAAAAACCTGAAGTTCTCAAAGAGAGTTTTGAAGAAAATACACGACAAAAAAGGAATATAAAATTACCTACTAAAAGGAATGATTATTTTGTGTATGAAGCTAAGGTGACAACTCTTGACTCTGCATCATTTGACATTGTCAAAGGAAGAGCAAGTTTTTTGGAGGAAAGCAATGAACGAGGAAATCGAGTCTCTCAATAAGAATGAAGTGTGGAAGTTAGTTGATTTGCTAAAGGATGAAAGACTGATAAAATGTTAGTGGGTGCTGCGCATCAAGCGAAATAACGTTTACAAAGCTAAGCTGGTTGCTCGTGGCTTTGAACAGCCAGGTATTAGTTATCTTAAAACCTATGCTACTATAATTAATATGTCAACACTTCGACTTGTGCTGGCTATAATTATTCAAAAGAATCATAAAATCTTTGCATTGGATGTGACGCCTGCATTCCTAAATGATGATCTTCAAAAAACAATCTATATAGAACAACCATTGGGTTATGATGACAACAGAGGTCGAGTGTACAAGCTCTTTAAAAGTCTGTGTGCATTAAAGCAAGCGCCGAGATAGTAGTTCAAACGATTAACTGATTTTGTAATTCACTTAAATTTCCATAAGCTCAGCTGTGAAGATTGCATTTTTGTGAGAAGATCTAAACAAAGTGAAATCTTTATTGTTCTCTATGACGATGACCTGCCCATTGCTGGTTCTGATGATCCAGAGGAAAGAATTGTTATTCAATTGCTTGAAATGCATTTGAGATGTCTAAAGCTGAAGTTCCTAATGAATTCTTGAAATTAGTTCTGAATATTCTCATAAACTTTCTTTAAGTCAAAAGGCTTATGTTGAGAAAACATTGAATAAATTCAGAATGGCAAATTGTAAGCCAGTTGACACTCCTCTAGAGCCTAAGAGAACTTCATCAGATTTTGTGAATGGCGAAAGATTTCGTGGTCCCTATCGTGAACTTGTTGGTGCTTTGCTAGACTTATCTAAGACAACTCGCCCTGACGTTTTGTGCTCTGTGAACTGTCTAAGTCAGATTCAAGAGCAACCCACTAACAATGCTTGGGCTGGTCTGAAGAGAATTCTTCGATATTTAAAAGGGACATCTAAACTCCAATTATTAGTATATAATTGTGAAATCTAATAGTGAAAATGTTGAGATGAATGTTTATGTTGATGCTGATTGGGGGGGGAGGCTGATACATATGATAGAAAATCTGTTTCTGGGTGTATTGTTTTCTTTAATGATTGTCCTATAATTTGGTCTGTCAAGAAGCAAACATCTATTGCTCTGTCGTCAACAGAAGCAGAAGTCTTGGCTTTAGCAAAGGATATTCAAAGGCTAGTTGTACTTTACAATATAACAAAAGAAGTTTTAGGGTTGATAACATTAAGATTTCTGTTTACGAAGATAATCAGTCTTCGATTAAAGCTGTCTTAAATGAAAACAACTGTGCTAAACTAAAATATATGGATATTAAACTGAAATATGTTAGAGATATTGTTAAATTACTCAATATAGACCTTGTATATGTTTCTACTGAAAATAAATTGGCTGATATGTTTACAAAATGTGTAACTAAACCTAGGTTGTGTTATATAAGAGAAAAGTGTTAGTTAATGTGTGATTAAGGGAGGGTGTTGAGAATAATCACACCTTTATGTTTTTGTGTTTTGTAACCATAACTGTATGTAGTTTCTCTTCTGCTGATGGCAACACAGATGCAGAACGTTTGGTTTCCGTCGGTGTTCTTCTGTATTGCCATATGCGTGATTCTTCTGATATGAATAAACGAATTATATAAAGAGAGATTTGGCCTCTATTTCATACTAACAATCACTTATTGCATTATTATTATTATTTTGTTTTTAAGCAAGAAGTGGAAATATGTTTTAGGTTTTTTTTTCTCGTTTTTAAAAATTGAATCATATACATGTACGTTTTTGGTTTCAAAAGAAATTCTTTTCATATTTTATTTTGAAATTTATGATAAAGAACCGCACAGTTGTTTAAGACATTAAATTTCATGAGATTTGACTAAGAATTTCATTAATAGTGATATTTAGATTCTGCAAATAATATTAAAATCTTTGTTTCTCTTTATGTATTTCATGCCTTTTCAATTTTTGAAACTAGTTATATTTTGTAATGAGTGGGGATCCCATTAAAAATAAGAAAGTTAGTCATAGTTTGGTGTTTAGAATAAAATTATTAAGTCACATTCAGTTATTTACATATTTTGTCAAAATGGCTTTTTTGGGGAGAGTTTTAAAAGCAGATTTGCTCAAACTAGCGGAGTGTCTCTCAATCAATATCGATGCCTCTGCAACATTTATGATATTAAAAATCCATTTCTTCGATGGATAAATTTGAAGATGAACTTGAGTACATTAAAGAATTGCTAGAAACAGTTAAAAAAACACTTCTGAAAAAGAAGAAAGGCGAATTAAAAAGAAGAAAATATAAGTGAAAAAGAAATGGAAGCAAACCGAATTGAAAAAGAAATGGAAGCAAACCGAATTGAAAAAGAAATGGAA
>JAOUZG010040815.1:79741-95368 GCA_026289955.1 Argiope argentata
GAATTGAAAAAGAAATGGAAGCAAACCGAATTGAAAAAGAAATGGAAACAAAGCGTATTCTTGAAGAAAAAGAGGTAGAAAATGCTTTCCAGCTTAAGAAATAGCAACTAGAGTTAGAAAATAAGTCCAAGTCGAGTGAAATCACTCTGCTGCCTAATAAACAAAAGCTGGAAATTAGACATCTTATGCAAAAATTTGATCCTAAGGATGGAGGTATAAATCTGTATCTCGTTTTGTTGGAAAGGTAAGCTAAACGAGTTAATATTACTGAAGACTTATGGGTATCTCACTTAATTGGATTGTTGGTTTATGAGATGTCGCAACTGTTTGCCAGAGAAACGGAAGAAATTTAAAACTACTCGCATATAAAAAAAATAATTACTGAAAAAATGCAGATTTCCGGTTGAAAAATTTCATAACTGCATAAAAGGTTCGGATAGCAATTGAACAGATTTCTTATATGAAGTGAGGAATTATTTTGAAGAATGGTTGAAAGGACTGGAAGTAAACACCTTCACCGAACTCAGCGACTTAATTGTGACTGAGCAGATTAAAAGAAAAGTGCCTTGGGAGGCGAGAAAAGATTTTATTGACGAATGGTCGCATATAAAAAGTCCAGAAGTACATGTTCAAAAGCTGGATGAATATGATAGCATCCGTAGCCTTTGGAAGAAAAAACCTTACAGTGGTTCTTCAAAAGAGAGATCTCCGACTTGGAAAGCTAAATCTCCGAGTGAAAACAAAGCATCTTTTCATATTAAAAAGGAAGATTTTGGTGCTAAGAAGCATACAAATAATGCTTCTTAGTACCAAAATCTTCGACAAAAGAAGAGTCATTAACTGTTATAAATGTAATTCTGAGAATCGTATTAGACCAAATTGTCCCTTGTTGATAAACAAAGACAGTTCTACAACTGTAAATCATATATTTGAAGATAACGAAGATGTTACCACACACTTCTATGGACGAAGTAAGTGGATTCCCTATACCTACTTTGCGGGGCACAGGATCTAGTATTGATGTTGTAAGCCTCAAAGTAATAAAACCCGAAATGTTTACAGGCAAGCAGTTCTGGGTACAGCAGCCATTAGATGATTCGCCAGAGTGCTTACCACTAACTTGAGGTTCAGCCGAAGGTGAATTTGGACACTTCATAACTATGGCAGCGATTGTATCTAACAAAGCCGATAAAGGTGTCTTTTAGGAAATAGAACTGCAGCCCTTACAGAAAAGATGGAAAACATTCGTGTTTCCCAACAACTCAATGCAATCAAAACACGAGCTCAGAAACGGTTGGAAGAGAAAAAAGAATTGGTGCATACCAAAGAAAATGAACCTGTATCTATAGAGGAAACTGAGACGGCAGCTACGGAAGAAATCGAAGATAATGATTTATTATCTTTTCCTCCGAAAGAAGAATTAGAGGGCTTGCCATTACTAAAGATTGATTCTAAAGCCTTTATCACTGCTCAACAACAACACTCTTAAAATCTTTAATGAAAAATATACGGAAAACAGAATGCAAGATTGGGTTCAAAATTCTCCTAAATGGACTTTTGGTGAAAAGGAAGACAAATAAATTAGGCGAAGATAAACTTTTATTGGTAGTGCTTAAAGAGTTTCGGAAAATATTAGACTCTGTCATCATGACGGTACAGTAAGTCAATAAGGAGTTACAAAAACTAAACACATTCTAGCAAAATATTTCTTTTGGCCGATTTGCTACAAGGAAATAGAAGGATATGTCCGAAGTTGTGATTACTGTCAACGTGTGGGAAAGCCTAATGACAAGAAAAACGCTCCTATGAAATTAGTTCCAACAATTCAAGAGGTGTTTGCTGAAATCAATATTGATGCGGACCTTTGCCGATTACTTAATCTGGAAAGAAATATTTGATTACAGCGATGTGCTTGGCCTCCAAATATCCTGGTGTTGTCGCTGTAACGGATATCACATCAGCTTCTTTCATAGATGAACTTCTTCAAATTTTTAGTCGCATGGGATTTCCGAGAGAAATTCAGCATGATCAAGGGACTTCTTTCAAGAGTGAAGTCACAACTGAATTCTTTGAACGGTTTGCAGTTAAAGTTGTACTTAGTTCAGGCAATCACCCACAGAGCAATCCCGTTGAGCGTTTCCATCGCATGCTTGGTCGAATACTCCGCGTCTTATGTGCAGAAGAAAGGTCGGACTGAAAAAAAACATGTTCACGCCCCTTATTCGCACTGTTACTCACGAATCTACAAGGTTTAGCCCAGCTGACCTGGTTCATGGGAAAAAGTTTAAAGCACCAGTTACTTGACTCTTTGAAAATTGACTCCAATCCGAAGAAGAACAAACTCCAGTAACTGGATATGTGTTCACTCTACTTAATCGATTGAAACGATACCAAGATCGTGCTCACAAGGAAATTGAAAAATCCCAACAAAAAAGCAAAATTTGGCATGACAAGAAAGCTATGAAAAGGGAGTTTCTGAAAGGAGACTTAGTACTGATTTTCGCAAATTGTAGAGCAAACAAGCTTAGCCCACGCTGGACTGGACCAGAGACTATTTTGAAAAAACTCTCTGAAACTAATTACGTGGTGTCCGTACCAAATAGGAAGGATAAGTCTCAGGTATATCATGCGAATATGTTAAAGCTGTATTACAAGAGACCAGAACTGATTAATTATCTTTCCTTAGAAACTGAAGAAGGATTTGAAGTTGATGGTTTAGAGATTCCTCATTTGGAACCAACTCCGTATGTTCTGGATTTATCAGAAATCACCCCAGAATTGACTGGAAATACATTGACGGAAGATCAGTGTGAACAATAGAGAAATGTTATCTGGAAATATCGAGAATGCTTTTCCAATGTTCCAGGAAAAACTAACCTCGTCACTCATGACATTGAACTAGTGTCGGACGATGCGGTGCTGTCAAAGCCTTATAGGACATCACCTAGGCAAAATGAAATTCTACGTAAGGAGATACAGAAAATGCTTTTCATGAAAATTATTGAAGTAGGATATTCTGATTATACCTCACCTATGGGACTAGTGGAAGCACCTGGGAAAGAGCCACGTCCATGCATAGATTATAGAAATCTCAACAAAATTTCGATTACCAAATTTTACCCACTACCGAATATAGAAGAAAGAATTGAAACAATGTCTTCTTTAAAATTCATAACAGTTTTAGACTTGTCAAAAGAATATTGGTAAATTCCTTTGTCTAAACATGCTCAAAGGGTGTCAGCATTTGTCACAAATTTTAGCACAAATATACTATTACGTATGCCATTCGGGCTTAAGAAAGCTCCTTTAGTCGAATTATAGCACAATTGCTCGAGGCTTGTGAAGATTTTGTTGTGCCTTATCTCGATGACATCGCAGTATTTTCTGCTGGTTTCCAAGATCATATCAAGCACCTAGAAACCGTGTTGGAAAGAATGCAAAAGGCTTATTTGACCATTAAACCATTTAAATGTAAATTTGCGCAGTCAAGTCCAGTAATTAGGACATAAAGTGGGACAAGGATGAAGAAGGCCTTCAGAGTTGAAGTTAGAGGTTCTTAAGAACTTTCCAACTCCACGTACCCACACGGACATACGAGCATTTTTAGGTCTAGCGGGATATTATTCTCATTATATTCCCATGTTTTCTACTATCGCCGCGCCTCTAACAGATGCTTTAAGGAATAAAAGGCCGAAAAGGAGTGGTACTTTGGATGGAAGATTGTGATAAAGCCTTTAAATCATTGAAGCAAGCTCTTGCGAGCAAACCAGTACTTCATTCTCCTGACTATAACCATTCATTCATATTACAGACAGATGCATCCGATGATGGGATAGGAGTGGTACTATCTCAACTGAACTATCTCTGACTGAAGAGGACCAAGAATATCCAATCGTCTATCTGAATAGGAAGGTCTCGAACATGGAAAAGAACTACTGTGTTAGTGAAAAGGAGTGTGCTGCTATTATTTTTGGAATTCAAAGACTTAAATGCTATTTGGATGGCCAAAGCTTTACTATTGTGACTGATCACAATCCTCTAACTTAGCTCAAAACCAATGCAAGAAAAAATTCTAGAATTTTGAGGTGGTTATTGACACTCATATCCTTTAATTTCATTATAGTTCATCGTAAGGGAGTGCAGCATAAAAATGCTGACGCGTTGAGTAAGATCCCTCCTCTTCTTGACAAGTAGTTTACTGTCTGGCAAATATGAAATAGGTCTTTAAAAAGAAAAATTTCCATTTATAAATAAGCCTAGAAGTGGTCCTAGCGCAAGAAACTGACTGATGCTGACGAAAGAGTGATTATGCTAGAAGTTAAAAAAACATCCTCGAGTAAATGCAGCCAAGTTGGCAAAAATTGCCGAAAACTATTTGAATATTAAAGTTACTCATCCAAAAATTCGGAACCCTGTGAAAAAAATATGACTTTCATTGTAGATCTGTCCGAAAGAAGCCACATATGTTAAAACTTTATTTACACCCCTTGAGGTCCAAGGTTTTCTGCCAGAGGCCGCTGTGTCCTCCTCTGGGCTTGTTGTTATTGGAGAGTCTTTTATGTACGTTGTGATGTCTAGTTGTGTGTTTTTGTTCCGTGCGCGCTTCATGTGTAAATGTGCTAACTGTATTTGAAATGAAATGTTAAAAATCCACTAGTTGCCACCAGTTCCTTTCTGACGGCCCTTGCGCCAAAAAAAAGGTAATCAATCCTTTCTGACAAGTAAGAGCTTTGAATTATTCAATTGGCAAATTTAATGAAAAGTGAATTCGAATTGAAGTCAAATAATTATTGGTGTCGAAACCCGGGAAACGCCCAATTCGTCCGGAGATACCTTTCGATGCGAAACTGAAACTATATGAGAATTAACTAAAATGGATTTGAAATCTTTTAAAAAGGTTAAAACCCCTGTCGGAAAAGCAGTAATAGAATAATTTAAAGAGCTAGAACAGGAAATATACAAAACGGAGAAAAATCTTTAGACGTAATCGAAAAACTGTTAGCGAAATTATTAGACAAAAATAAACATCTGAAACAAACTTGACTCAGATATTTTAAATTTGTGCAAAACGCAAGATCTAACTAATGAAGTGGAAAGGCAACAAGAATGCAAGGATGAAATGATAACTGAAAGCTAAACTATCAATGATAGAAATATTGAAAGAAATCCTCAACAATGTTCAGTCAAATACCTTAATTTGATAGAAATATTCTGAAATTTGATAACTTTTATTCTCAATCTGATACAGCAATACATAAAAATTCTATTCTTAACGATGTTCAAAATTTTAATTATTTAAAATCTTATTTAATTAATGATGCTGAAATGGCCGTGCAGGGCTTAGCTTTAAAAACAGATAATTATGATGTTGCGATAAATATTCTAAAAGAAAGATTCGGCAGAACCGAGATGATTATTAACGCTCATATGTCCCAACTTTTGAATTTAAATAATGTACGAAAAGTAAATGACGCTAAGTCGTTACGCAGATTATATTCTATATGTGAAACGTAGATACGTGGTTTAGAAAATAATGGTGTTAATACAAAATTTATTGTTCTTCACTATAAATCTATCCCTAGGGAATGGTCCTTGGAATTTTCACGTAAAATGTACTCGGAAAGAGAAAATACTATTTCGGATTTATTAGATTTTTTAAAAATCAAAATTCAATGTTGAGACAGCGAAACGAACATTTAATTAAAGAATTTGGCAAATATGTAAGCACAGAATCTAGAGTTAGCACTTAACATAACTTAAACATAAATGCGAAAAATTCAAAAAATAGATTTGAGATATTCAACCGAAATAACCAAACAAGCGCGAATATCCTGCATGCATCTGCCTTTGAATTAGATGTGAATAAATGTTTATTTTGTGTAAAGCCTAAATCCGATCATGATTCTGCATCTTGTACTTTACTGATTCAGGAAAGAAAGGCACATTTAAAAAGAAACGGGATATGTTTCCTTTCTCTCGAATGCAGGACATGTTTACAAAATTGCACTTCGAAACGGACATTTAGCAAATGCCAACATAGAGCCTTCTGAGCTGATTTGCAATGCGTCAAAAACCCCTGAACACACTATTGACCATATGCATGGCGAAGTATGGCCTTTTCTTGCTCTTGTACCAATAAAACCAACAATCCAATCCCCCTGAACCCACTGGGGCTGAAAGGCCGGAAGTAGAGAGGGAAGAAATCGTAACCTTGTTCGAACATAAAAATCAATGAGGAGGGGATATTTATAGAAACTTGTTCGACTTTATTGAAGTAGGGGTAGGGGGAGAAAATGGTAATACTTTGCTGGAATTCAAAAATTAATGAGCGATCTGAAAATAGACCAGAAGAATCAACAACTTGTAATTTTAAGCAAAATAAAATAACAGCAGATTCTGATTATGGATTTTATGATAGCGTTTAGTTCCCAGTGACATTGCTTTGTGGCCGCCAAACTTAAATCAGATAAAATGATTGAACATTATTTGATAAATAAGCCTTGCAATATCGGGGAATATTACAAGTCTTCAAGCAAAATACAGAGACCGAAATCGAACCTATCATAGAAATGCTTCTGAATCGAATTTTCACTGAATAAAAGCAAACGGCACAAAGGAATTTCGCCAATGGTTAGTATCTTCAGTAACAAGTAAGAATATTTATTGTTAGTTTTGTTTTCTAATACGTCCACGAAATTTTTAACAGCATTTAGTGATTGGAAAAGTTTAGCAAGAGACTTTAGTGGTCACAAAACTTCACAGAGCCTCATCAAATCTATCGTGACTCTACAAAAGTGCTTGTCTGTTTCTGGACATATAAACATTCACTTGGAACAGCAGTTTGATAAAGAACAAAAGTATTGGCGAGCTGTATAACAGCGAATCCTTGCCACTGTAAGATTGTTGGCGAATTTGGGGGTAGCATTTCGTGGCCATAGAGAAGGTACAACTTCCGATTGAAAAGGAAATTTCTTCAGTTGCATTAATTACTTGGAAGAATTGGACGGATTTCTGAAATAGCATTTGGAAGACTTTAGCAATCCAGGGAGTGGAAATGTCAATAATTTATCTCATACGATGTGATGAATTTATAAGTTTAATGGGTCATGAAGATGTGAATCATCTAATAACTGAACTCCAAGAAATAATTTACTATTCGATAATTCTGAACTCTAATTCGGATATATCCCAGGAAAACCAATTGAGATTTGTTAATAAAAACAGATGCATAAAAGAAAGTATTTTCGGTTTTATTAATATTCAAAACCATAAATCTGAATATTTAGAAAAAAATAATTCTTGAATTTTTAAAAGATTTGTCAATAGATATTAAAAATCGTAGGAACCAAACCATCGATTATCCGCATGTATGTGGACACCCAAAAATATCCACCATGACATTGTGGTGCCATCTTTGCTGTCAGCAAAATGTGTCTACAAAGTCACCCTGTGAAAAACTGATATTAATTGATTTCGAAACAGGTTAATCTCCGGTAAAACACATTGTGAACTGTGCTGTAGCACACTGCACAAATGGCAGAATTTAAGGGGTACTCTTTATTACAGGATTTTTGTGCATGGCTTTTTACTGTCGTTCATAAAGGATATACGGGAACAACGCATAACATGAAAAGGGATATAAAATATTATTGCATATTTTTTTTAAATTAAATATGGCAATTTTTAAAATGTATCGATCACCTTATTCAGATTGGTGGACAGTTTATAGCTGACTGGTTATCGCAGCAAGGTATTGCCCCGAATGTAATTCCCAACGGGTCAAAATTAATGTCCATCTAACATTCGTCATAGGACAGAACAAATATCGACTCGATGAGTTTTCTCCCAATGGCATTATCTAAGCTACAAGCTGCTTTGGATTGAACAAACTGAAAAAAAAGTAACTTCCTTCATCGTTTTAAACTGAGGAAAAACCAAAATTACGTTGGAAATCTTCCCAATCAGCAGTATTACTGTTCGGATATGATTACTTCGAAGAAAGAGAAAAATTTATATCTTGGCACTTCGATCATAAGAATAATCTATTCGATTTTCAAACAGAAATGTTAGAATACTGCCGGAACGTATTTTATGCATTTGCATGCATTTAATATTTGCATTACAATAATCCCCATAACGAAAAATGTGTGTGTGTGTTTATTATCATTCACAAAAGGTAGAACTACGTTGGAATTTGTACATTTATTTTTAAAATGCTTTTAGGGCTGTTTCTTTCATGGATGTGAAGTTAGCTTTGATGGAGATTCCAAACATTACTATGTCTTCCGCGCGGCTAAAGACGGCAGAAATCTGAGAAGAAAATCCAAACGGGTACTGTTGTTGAATATGGGAACATGGGTTTTTGAGGAGGAAGAAAGGAGACACAAATCTCCAATCTTTCCTAACTATCCATTGAGTGAAGGATCCCAGAAATTTATTCTTTGGGGTACGAACAAATGCAATAAAACTTCACTACGAGGGAAATATAAAATATGTTGATTTCCCATTACTATATCTGTGGGTAAGTGATATACATTCTTAAAGCTAAGTCATTTTGATAACTTCCTTTTTTTCCCAACTCATTGACGCTTTGTCTTACAGGTCAACAAATATTGTTTGTACTCAATTGGACACCCTAGAGTAATAACGGAAAACATTGGAGATCGAGGACAATTTTGGTATTATCCTCTGCAGGGTAATGCGCTGCAGTGTAATGTTACCATTTCGTTTCTTACTCCTTGTTCTGCCCTATAGGTGCCAAAGAAACTGATATTCCCCTTGTGCCGAACTTGCATCGAGATTAAGCAACAAGAAAAGTGTACTCATACCGAGAACGGGAGAGAGAAAAATATTTGAGCTTCGTGTTGGATCCGGAAATACTGGGAAACAAGCATATTGATCATTTTGTGCAAAAGGTAAGAAAGCGGCAAAACATCTGGAGGTATATCTCAGGGCGCGACTGGGAGTCTGGTGCTGACACTTTCAGAAACTTGCATCTCACTAATCAGCCCCATCTTGGAGTATGGCATTCTAATTTAACAGTGTACCACTGATACAAATATTCGGTGTTTCGTAGTCAGCTTATAACCATTCATGAAACCCTTGATTCTCTTGTGCTTTTTCACCCCACGGAACCGAGATTTAGATTCTATCTGATAGCAGAAGTGCACTACAGCACCTGTCCAGTTGGCAAAGTGTGAAAGATAATGTTGGAGTTTCAATACTCAATAAGCTAAAACGACTTTCCATTTCACATCAGATTCATCTGCAGTGGATCCCATCCCATGTCGATCTAGAGGTTAATGAGATCGCGGACACTTTAGCTAAAACTGGTACTGCTGAGACCTCTGTGATGTCGGCATCCCTCACCTTTCTGGAGATTCACTCGAAGATTAAACACAAGAATAGAAACACATGGATTGTACCCCAGAACACCATTGGTACCAATGTTCATGTCCTGGTGGCTCCTTGACTTTAATAGATAGGAGCAATCTACTCTTACCCGCTTTCACAGAGGCCATCTTAAAAGAGAGTTCGAAGATCTCCATTAAGTGTTCTGCAGATCAGACTTCGCCTGGTCATATCCTCGCATTCCTGGGACTCTCCAAGAAGGATTTGACTGAGGATCCGATGATGGTGTTGGATTTTTTAAGGGTATAAAACCTCAGGGACCTGGTCTAGCATTGCTGGTCACGGGGGTATGGAATAACACGAGAGAGCAATTATTGGGACATCGGTAAGTGAAGAGCTAAATTAGCAAAAAGATATCGCATCATGGATGTAAATTCGGTTGTTGTTGTTTTTCAAACTGAAAAAAAAGCAAAATTTACACTTCATGACAACTTAGCTCTTACATTAGTCTGATGTTTTTTATTTCTAGATGTATGAGGTATATCATTTCCCCAAACCATCCAACTCTCTTCACAGATCATATATACTTGTTCACAAAAGTAAGTATGCAACTCATAGCTTAAGTGAAAAAGCTCTAGTTCTCAGATAAATATAAGATATATATTATTTTGGAGAGTGTTGTTTATAGCATCTTATTCAAGTCATAAAGTAATGAAAAATAAACTATATGATTATATTTTAAAAAAACTTTAAGAGTAATTTTGTTAACTACCAATAGAAAATTAAATCACAAAAGTATATATGCAGTTTGAATTTTTGATTTTTAAATAGGCTGAATGAAACTTCTCGAGTGATTTTTTGTATTTCAGTGATAAGTTTAGAAGTTCTGCTACAAAGCTTGTAAGTTTAAGCTTTAAGTACATCAATAATTCACCAATGCCTCCACGTGGAAAAGAATTATCAAAAGATCTAAAGGATGCCATAATAAAGATCTATAAGGAAAGTAAGTCCCAAAGACATATCGCTAAAATCATAGGCAAAAGTGCTGCAACAGTGCAAAAAATCATTGAACAGTTCCAGGCTGAGGGAAATACTCTTAAACAAGCCAAGAACAGGACGACCGTCGATTTTCACGGATCAAGAAAGACGAATTATTGTTGGAAATGGGGCAAAAAATCCGAAAATTAGTACACATAAATTGACAACAGCTATGAAAAACAATTTTGCGAAGTCATGCAATCCTGAAACAATTCGCCGTGTGTTAAGGAAGGCAGGATACCATGATCGAAATATACAAAGAAAATCATTTGTTAGCAAAGTGGATCGCAAAAAGAAAATGTATATTGCAAAAGAAAATGAAAAGCAGAACAGAAATCTTTGGAATTCGGTGATTATTTCAGATGAAAGTAAATTCAATATCCACGGGACAGATGAACACCAAAAAGTTTGGAGGAAAGCAAATGTGGCTTTAGAACCAAAGAACATTAGAAGAACTGTGAAGGAACTGTGTAGGTGGTGGTTCGATTATAGTTTGGGATTGCATGGCAGCAACTGGAGTAGGAAATGTAGTTATAATCGACGGAATAATAAATCAATATAGCTATTTGAATATTTTACAGAATAATCTACGCCAAAGTGCTTCTAAATCGGAACTCGATGAATTCTTCACTTTCCTAAAAAATACAGATCCCAAACATACTGCTCGGGTTGTCCGGGAATGACTGCAATATAACGTGCGGAAACAGCTAAAAAATACCACCGCAGTCACCTGATCATAATCCCATTGAGCCCTTGTGGGATTATTTCGATCACCAAATTATAAGCAAGAGACCAAAACTAAGAATGATCTAAAAATTTCCTTTTGGAGGAGTGGCAGAAAATACCATCTTCTGTCACTCAACATTTAGTAAAACCAGTGCCATCTAGATTGAGAGCTGCTCTTAAAGCCAAAGGTTATCAGACAAATTACTAAATTTTTTTAGAAAATTGTAAAATTGGCAATATTAATGTCTTTGTTTTTGTTTGCATACTTACTTTTTTATGTAAATTACATTTTATTTTAAGTTAAGCTCGTCTTGCTAATTAAATATTTGTAATTTTTAAATATTTTTCATTTTGTAATTGAGCTCGATTTTGCTGTAATCGAAATAAATCTTAGTTTAAAAACTCTAATATTGTAGGTCCGGGTTTTTTTTTTTTCATAGGACATTATCACATACACTCTGCAAACTTACTTTTGTGACTAAGTGAATATAGATACTCTTCTGAAAATAAAACAAGAGAGAAGTGAATGACCCACAAATTGTATTATGAAGAACAAATGGTAGGTTACATTCGGAAGTGTGAACAAAAAGAAGGGATGAAGGTGGATCCTCAAAACATTGCCAAAAATTCAGGATGAAAACGGGTTGCAAAATTTCATTAAAATAGTTTCTGGGGAAGGTAAAAATGTTATCATTACTTCTGTTATAAAATGAAAAGCCATCATAGTAATATTTTAATTCATATTAAACGTTTTTTTCTGCAGATGTGGAATGAATACTGAACGAATGCAACTGAACTTCGTTTTACAATGTCCAAGCTTAACTATGAAGACCACATACAGTGAGAGTTAAAATGGAAGCGGAAGAGTGATCCCACTCAATACATTAATAAAGTATGCTTCAAGAGTTGAGCAAATCGGCCTAATTTTTGACCAAGTTAATGAATTTGCTGGTCTCCGGTATACACCTACGGACACCGTAGAATTAGGCGATAAATAAGGACATTCGTGAACACGTAATAGACAGTTCTGCTGATTTGAAAATGTCTCAAAAATATGAATTTATGGATCTTCAAAACACCAAATTTCCATATGTGTTTAGTTCTGTCCCAGGCCTTGCTATGATAAAAGAAGATTCAGTGAGATTAATGCTAGACATTATTCCAAAGAAGCTAAAACTTATCACATAACAGTGGCTCTTCAAGAAGTAGATGAACAAATTAAAGAGTAACTTCAATTAGGTCTGATTAAGCCCAGTGAAAGCGAATGGGCTTAACGTATTGTGTGTCTTTAAAAAGGACGGAAGCGTAAGGCATATCCACTGTAGAGCGCAAGAGACCTTTTTGAAATTGGCCAAGCCAGCTTCATAAGTGTATTAGACTTCACGAAAGGTTATTGGCAGATCCCCGTGAAGGATGAGGCCCAGTCTTTGACAGCATCTGTGATTCAGTCGGGGCATTACCAAAGGAGGATTATGCACTTCAGCATGAAAAGTGCTGGAATTACCCTTTCAGGAGTCCGTGGACAATGCTCTTTTCATACATTGGAAATAAAGTTTTTTATATATCGACGATATCGCTACCTATTCGACAACCAGGAAAGAACACCTCAGTCGTATCCCCAAGGTGTTTAAGTCCTTGAAAGGAATGCGGCTAAACGTGAACCTGAAAAAGTGTGCTTTTGGCAGAAAATACGTTCTTAGGCTACCCAGTTAATTCTGGGAAACATTCATCTGATCATGAAAAGTTAAAACTTCGACCTACCACAAAAGGTGAGGTCAGAAGTTTCTAGGACCTCACGAGTTATTTTCGAGATTACATATTGAATTTCTCACGAACAGTGTTGCCTTTAACTAACTTGACTAAAAAGAACATTCCGAATGACATTCCTTTGGAATCATCACCTTTGGAATTTGAAAATTCTTTCTCAGAACTCATGGAGGAACTAGTAAATATGCTTTTCCTATACACATCAGATTTAACTCGTTCCTTTCTACTATTCACAAACACTTCCGCCACTTTCATTGACGCTTGTTTAGCTCAGCATAATGATCAAATGGAAGAAATACCCATTGCTTTCTTTAGCAAGAAACTAACTGCGACCCGAATGAAGTGGTTCACAGTCGAACATGAGGTATTTTGTGCGTTGGAAGCACTTTACAAATTTGGCACTTGGATCTTTGGATTCCAAATCCAAGTCATTTCAGATCATGACCCCTTAACATGTCTTGCTAATAGCGCTCTTCATAGTGCCAAATTGATTAGATGGACATTGGCCTAATAAACAATATTAAAATTTCCTACAGAAGGGATAGTGCTCACGGAAATGCAAATACATTTTCCAGACTTAGAATTTCCGAGTAAAAAAATTTTTTATCATAATTCAATAAAGGTTTTTTTAAGAAAAATTAGTCGTAAAATTTTAACAAGTCAAGCATCTTTTTATTATTTTTTTCCTTGAATGTTTTGGTGAAATTTCTTTTTCTGTTAGCATGCATTATTTAGTAATGTGTGTATATTTATACGTTTCCGAGGAGTTATACTATCTAAGATTCTTTGCAGGACTATTTTTAACTAACATTTCTCTTCGAATGGCATCCATGTATTTTTTTAAGTCTATTTTCACGCGCATCGTCTTCAGACGAATACTCTTTTCGTTGGAAGGGAAATTAAGGTTCAACTATTTTCCTTGCCGTAAGTTGCTGATTAGCGGTCTCATAATCACTTATCGAATTTTTAAAGGGAGTTTGTTAACGGCGCAATACTAGCTGCGCAATAGATGAGAATTCTGTTAGATCTTTTAGTGCTGGGTGTGTTTTGTTCGTGTCGTGTGTTCAATGCTTAAATATATGTTAATCTTTGTAAAATAAATTATTTCGGCCATGATTACCTATTCCCTGTGCCCAGTATAAAAACATTACCATTTCTCTCCCACCAGATCTTCCAAAGTCAATGTCGTTGACTTATAAAGCATTCACGAGAGGAATTAAAAGTTGGACATACGATTAAAATGTGATTTATAATAAAATCCATATGACATGAGGTGCTGCCTCGCCAAAAAAAAGGTGTTTATGCGTATAGCGATATACCTTATACGAAGGCGAGTCAATTCGACATCAACCTCACGTTTAAGGTAATTAGGTCACAGTTCAATATTTTGTTTAACATATTTTGTTTAAAGTTTATTCTAGATCTGCAGAACTCATGTGTTTTTTCCAGGTAAAATGGATCTGATTAGTTAAAGTCTTCCTAATGTCACTATATGGAATTTCTTGGTTCAAGAGCGGCACTTCAAATTTCGCAGCAGAATCCGCCATTCGTTTCCACAAATGCCTACACGACTACAATTTGCTGATGTTATCAAATGGTAATTTTGAATGCATCAGCCTACTTCTATTTCATTTCCGCTTGATTAGTTAGATTTTATTAGCGCAAGAGCCATATTTAGCTATACTGCATCAAATATATGGTAGATAAACAAAACCACAATATAAAACAGTAAACGAAATTTTAAAATATTAAAATGAATGCCACCTACATATATGAATAGAAATCGTTGTCTTTAAAATCGATGGAATCGTAGTCTTCAAAATCATTAGAAATAAGCATTATAAATGTGGAATATTTTAATAAAGGTTAAAATTAATGAACTGAGTACATTATGTCATACAATAAATGAAAGTTTTAAAACCAACAGATAATTATAAAAATCGTTAATTTTAAGATCCAAATTCAAAAGAAAATAAAAATGTATTTAAATTTTATTGGAATAATAATATGGGAGTATCTTTGCATCAAAGTTTGAGTGTAGTAGTTGGTAGAGGTGGAATTGGAGGGCAAATATCTACAGATGTATCTTCTAAGTATTCGGATCTATTATATTCCAATGTCACACCTTCCGATTGGCTAGAACACGTTTCTGCATGGGTATCCGATTCCTGTGGTAATGGATCACGGGATTTTCCCGAAAAAAGGACAGCTAATATACGAGGCTCAGAATCAATAGAACAAACAATAATGTATTCTACCCCAAAACCAAATTTCATGAAATTCGAAAAAAAAAAAAAAATATGAAATGTATGGAGCATTTCGCAATCTGAGAAATCCTAATTTTTCATGTTTTGAAAAAATTACATTTTTCAAAATAAATGCCTATAAGTTTGATATTAGTAAATAAAATGCTTTAAATATTGTTGTATTTATACATTTAAAACTTTAAAGTACACTTAAGTTATAACCCATACATTTTTACCGAATAACTAAAAGGATAGCAACTTTTAATTGATATAAAATTTTTCAGCCCTACTCGTTCATTTTAGCAATTCAGCTTTATACCATAAAAAGTCTTCTCAGATATTATATCAAATAAAAAATTGAATGAAAAACATCAATTTCCAAAACCAATATCTTATTTACCTTAAAAATATGTGTGTTTAAAAATGAGTAAACAAATTTATATATATATATATGTGTGTGTGTGTGTGTGTGTGTGTGTGTGTGTGTGTGTGTGTGTGT
>JAOUZG010040815.1:101513-117787 GCA_026289955.1 Argiope argentata
AGCTTACGAATAGAATTTATTTCACCAAGAGATCTAGAGATGACTTTTTCTACAAGAAATGGGGATACAATATGAAAAGATTCGTTGTTGTTGTTTTCAAAAAAAATCGGTGAATTAAAAAAAATGAATCGAAAAGGTTTCTGAAGATTTTGTGCTGTCCATTCATTGTCTAGTGAAGAGAAAAAATTTTTTAGTTCCCATACGATATGAATAGAGTTTGAGGCCCGGTGGCGCTGCCCACCATGAAGTCCTACGGTTCCGGTCATTCCCAGCCTCAGCGCTTACCTTGGTGCAAGCCAGAACCTATACACAGGGGAGTTGCCCTCGAGGAGTGACCGCACTTAACGTCAAGCTCAAGGAGTAACCCCTTCGCTTGATCCCTAGTCGACTAGCCACTCAGGTGACTAGGTATCAGCCTACTGATACCCCGAGGACCACGCTGCAGCATTCATCGTAGCTCCAATGGTTAGCCACGCACGGCCAAATTGTGGGGACTTTGGCTGCCCATGAGAAGCAAGAAGCAAACAGAGCGATGAGCTTCTCATGAAGAGCTCTCTCACCTGCAATCGAGGCATAGAGGAATCAAACAGACAGCAAAAGACATAAGGGAGAATAAATATGAATGGAATGAAAATCCACTCATATGAGAGATGAATGGATTTGGAATGGATGAATGATGAATGGATTTTCAAGATGGGAACGAGACACCCGCTCCTATCTTGGACTTTGGAATCACACAGCAGCTTCGCTGTATTGTAATTAATTGATTTCCAAGGTCTCCTACTGAAAAGCATAAACACGTGGTTTTTGGATTAAATTGTAAAATGAAATTTAAGATGCGCTTAGAATTAAATGTTTTTTGTGTTTATTTTATGTAAGTGTGAATAAATGTTTCGTCTCAAAGAATGTGGATTAAGTGATATTATTACTCATCTACAGTGGAGGTCCTGAAATATAAGGTAAGGCTAATCAACTTATTTGTATTAGATTTTCTTATTTTTTGCTGATAAAATGACAATTGGATATGGTATCATATTCCTCCTCCCGTACCAATATCTCATAGAATCTGTGCCAAGAAGCATTCATGCAACATTAAGGACAAAATGTGGTAAAGTGTGGTATTGAGGAAGTGGTCACAATAATTTGACCAGTAAGTGCATGCATATCAGAGCAGAACAAATTGCATTTCTTAAGACATATTAAGCAGAAATTATAATTCAATGTCTGCAAATAAAAATGTGATTCTTCACATTTTTATTTCACAAAGAAATGAAATGCGCATAAAACTCTACTTTGATTACAAAGAGGGAAATAAATCTGATTTCTGTCACAATTGAGAAAATGTCGCCACGACTGCATTTCATCTTCTTATAGATATTATTCATATTCTTCCTCTAAATTAAGAAAATTATTATCCTAATTGCCTCCTTTAAAATAAAAAAATTGTTATTGAATTGGAAAACTTAGATTTTAAAGTGCTATTGTGTAATAACAGACAACAATTCAATCAATCAAAAAGCAATGACTCAATTCGCTTCTCATTCACAGTCACATTTATGGTGCAAAGAAGTTGTAAAACTCTCCTCCTTGCCTAAGAGACACATGTCTGAACATTATTACATCTGGTCAGCAGTGGGACGATTCCTTCCTTTGTGAATTCTCCCCTTAGTGTAACCATCTGAATGTGAATAGAGACGAGATAATAGACCAACCATGCGGTTTACGGCCCTTTGAAGAAGGAAACCGTGTCAAACCCCCAGCTGTAACTATTCTCCTATGTGACCACTCGAGCTTGAATAAGTTCCGATTATGAACCACGCAAGCGTTTACGGCCCTTTGAAGAAACAAATACTAAAACCTCCAGATGTGAATATTTCCTTATTGTGAAGGGTCTGTTTAGGGCATGGATGGGTAGAAAATATTCCCACGGTTAACTGCTAACTGCTGTGAATATTTCTGAAGAATTATTAGATGATTGGCATCTCTAAGCGCACCAATGCGAACCTGAGAGGCAGAGTTTCAACGAGGTTAAAATGGAAGGTTTTGAAAGGGAGAGGGAGGACACCCAGGACAATGGACTTTGTAGCCAGGCACCTTTCAGATCAACCCAGAGCTCCCACAGACAAGGGAAACTCCACCGCCAGGTACTTCAAGCACCAGGAAAACGGGGATATCCTTGCTTCGCAAGGCGGGTTCCCCGGTCAAACCTTTCAATCCACATGTAAATATTTCCCAGCATATTAACCTAGAAGACGTGTGTTTTTTTGTTATTGTATAAAGCTGTAAATAAAACCTTTGTGTTTAAACGCTACCCGTTTATTTGATCGACCAGGATCAAGTCATTACAACTTTATATTAATTGGTGGCAGCGGTAACGATTGAACTTTCCGCAGTTATCTATCGTTAGATTACTGGACTTGCGTTTCAGACTCAGAAGACTTCTAGTCTGAGAAAAACTGTTACACCATCTAGGTTGGGAAAAGAAAAAAAATTGCGCAGTATTTTCCAGCTACAAGAGAGACAAGTGGACTCAACGTTTCAAAAAATAATCCCCTGCTACAAGAGCAATGAGTGGACTCAACGCTAAAGAGAAACCACCCACTACCGGAAACAACCTTCGGATTTTGTTCCCTCTACCTCCAACCTGGTGTCAACAAACCGATGACAGAAAAAGAAAAGATCGTACCCTTGTCTGCAAACCGATGAGTGCTCATAGCTATCCTTATCTTTAGAGGCAGAAATTTTGTGTGCCTATATGATGAATTGCATTAAGAACAAATGTTGCTGGTAGTTTAAACTAATAGGGGTAGTAAATTGTTTATTATTATTTGCAAAAGAGAAATTTTTCTTGGATAAATTATGTCAAATTGTTCTTGTTAATTGTAAGAAGGAAAGTTAAATTGTAGTTGTGGTAAGAAATATTGGTTGCTTCATGACAGCGCTCGACTTCACAAAGCGCTCCTAACCAAAGCACTACTCAAAGAATGTAAATGGGACGTATGGGACCATACAGCCCGGATCTTGCGTTCAGCGACTTCTATTTATTCTGTTACCTGAAGTCATATATTGGTGGAAAATCATTCCACTTCGATGATGAAATCAAAGATGAAGTTGAAATGTGGTTCCGACAACAGGCGGCAGCCTTCTATGACTAGGGGGTACAAAAACCTGTGCCCCGACTTAACAAATGTTTGGATAACAGGGGTGAATTATGTCGAAAAATAATAAATAATCCAGTTAATAAGATGTAACTAATGTTTTCTAAATAAATGTTTTTAAGGAACGCAAGCCATTGTACCTTTATTTTACGAAACCGCCTCGTATTTTATATGGAAGGGAGATACACCTACCAGAAAACTTGCCTTGCAAATAATGCCAAAAATGTAATGCACACCAAGAGCTAAAACACTCTAGATGTGGTAAGAGGCTGCATTTTAATTACTTATAAGTTTTACAATATGTGTATGTTGAATTGCAAGATAAAAATGTATATAACATTATATTAACAAGTTAAAAATTTTAACTTCGCCGACTCTCTACTGCAAACAGGATTAACATTAAAGGAATGAAGTGTCACGTTTCATTGTGATATTGTCTATTGGGGGTTGTGCCACTATCTTGATCATTCGAAGCGCTGTGGCAGGGAAGGGAATGAGTTCTTGGCGTCCCTGGTAGCTGGAGATGAGTCCTGGAGTCATCAATAGGGACAAACATTTCAACAATCAGGACCAAAACTTCTGACATACATTTAATTATTTATGTTCCCAGATCTCTGACCTGTTTCTTTTTTTCAATGTTCTTTATATTATTGGAGCTTAGATTTATTAAATGCATTGTAAATATAAAATTAACATCACAATCTTATAAAATTATTTCAAAACTCAAGTTGTTTCATCAACTAATTTCGTAATAAAACTATGATAAAGGTCTAATTTCAATTTCAAAAATGAAAACTACAGATGCAAACCACGTTTAATATATTTCTAAGAATTGATTAAAATTGGAGAAACAATTTCACAACTGTACACATCATATAGAAAATAGAGTAATAAATATTTTTGATAGGACACATATAAATAAACCTCCACTATTAGTATAGCTGCAAATAGCTTACTTTAAAGTACCATCAGATTCAAAATTGAATAAAATGTATTGAGAGGTTTGAATACCATTGGTACATAAAAGCACCAAATCTGTTTAGTATTCTTTATCTACACTTAATGGCATTAGGAGTTCTTTAAAAGAGTATTTGCTCAGGGCAGCATCTTAAAGTGTCGTTTTTGTTTATAAGCTCGTCACCAAAAATTGCATTTATTGATATATCACCAACAAAATAGAAGGCAAGTCCCAAATATATATTTTTTTTTCTCAATTGCTAATACTTTATTAATGATAATGTAAAAATTAAAATATTTGTATGCATATTTATTAAATGTTTATGATCTGTATAATTGACAGGTACTCATAAGTGCTGTCTGGTCTAATGGACAATGAAGGAAGAAAAAATTTTAAAATTCATAAATCGGTTATGTTTGATTTTTACGTTTTTATTTAAAAATTGTTTAGTATCTATAAATGAAAATTATTTTATAAATTTAATATTCTACTTTTAATAATGCTATATTAATTTTTTATTTATAAAAATAAAAATTAAAAGCATATTTGCCATTAGTAAACATGAATTTGTTTTGTGTAAATAGTATATATTTAATTTATTTTTCCCCTTCTTGATATTTTACTTTAGTCTCTTTTTTTATATATAATCCTAATTTTATTGATAAATTTTTTTTTAATTGACAATTATTTTTATGCAAGGTTATTTGTTATTTATTCACTTTACTGTAGTTGATTTAATCTCATTTTTTTTTCAAAACAGAATTATTTTTAGGAATCATAAAATTTATTTATCATAAATCTATCTTTTATAATTTTTACATGCTATTACAAATAATTTATGTAACTTGATTACTTCTTTTCAGTCATGCCTCAAAGGAAAAGTTAGAGTGTCAAAGAAACATTGTGTATTTTTCAAAATTTGCCTTCAGATGACAGTGATACACCAATAGAATGTTCATCAGATGAAGATGAAGTGACACTTTCTACAGTTACTTCATTGGCAACCCCCTCCTTCACAAACAGATGTTCAGGTAGCTGAATCAGAAAAGGTAAAGTAAAAAGTTTCCAAAAAAAAAAGTGAAATGACATTGGACTCGGTAGATATGTAAAAAATTTCACACAAGTTTGATAGGAAATAACCACATCATCACAATGAACAATTATCATTCATCACTCAAGTTTTAAGAATGTTTGAAATTGTAGCATATTTATGCATTTTGTACAGTTGGAGCTGATCAATGTAGCCACCTAAAATTTGCTGATGATAAAGATTTATACAATAGGGACTTAGATCATCAGATAAGAGAACAAGAAATTTCCTGTTTCAAGTGGAAAGATAATAAGTGTATTCTACGGAAATAAACTTGCACGGTTTAAAGAACACAGAAAGATGGTGCTAAATTAGATGTACTTTTATTAACTATTATAAAAGAATATAATGAATTAATGAAAATGGATATACTGATAAAGCCAATATACTGTGCTCCTTATATGATAGAGACAAAAAAATCCAAGGAGTAGTGAAACTGATTGTTTTATGCAATGCTAGAAATGGTTCTAATGAACTCTTATGTTGCCTATAAAGGGCTAAATGACTCACTATCTGTACTTGAATATAAAAGAAGAGTGGCTCAGGGTTGGTTCACACTATTAAGATCAGAACCAAAGAGAGGAAGGCGAAAATCAATTGAAAATCTCTCAAAGGTCTCACCACACCTTGGAAATAATAAGCGGAGGGTGGGGGGGGGGGACTTTACAGTGTCAAATGAGATTCACCTTCAAAACAGAGGATGCCATTGGCCAACATTTGCAAGTTCTTGCAATTGGTGAGAAGTTTGCTCCAAAAATAACATTCAGAGTAAGCCAAATTCTAAATATATAGTATGTGTAATGTATTTTTATGTTGCAATGGAAAAAAAATTATTATTATCAATATCATTAGTCATAGATAGTATGTAAATATGAATAAAAATAAATTTTCCAAAAAAAATATAAGTTCTGATATTTCCCCCCCCCTAGGGTACGAACGATACTTTAAAATACTGTTTCATTTAGTAGTCATTAATCACTATGATAATGTAATACTCATAATTATTATTACTTATATCTTTAAGTTTGCTCCTAAGTAATCAAGAAAAAACAACTTGAAGTAAATTTTTTATGTAATTGATAATGCCGTAAATAAAGGATTAAACCAAATAAAAATTACTTTAAAAAATAAATTTCAACAGTTATTATTGTGAAAAATTAGAATTATATAGATAAATAGACCTTATAAAAGAAATGCATATAATATACATTGTGATTTATCAGTTAATGCACTTAAAACAGAACTTCAAAGGCCTTTACACTTTTTAGTTAATTATTCACAAAAATATATTTGTACTATTATAAAATATACAGATAGTTTAATTAATCAATTATGGATATAGATGTACTGATTAGGGCTAGACCATATTATTCAAAAAAAAAGCTTTATGTTAATATATTTAGGTTTAATTTCAATCCTTTTTGTATCCTTATGTTGTTTGGATAGGAGGAAGGGGGCAGAAAGGTATGAGAATAGTAGTCAATAGGAGATTGTATTAGTCCTAGTCACCTTGTTGAGAAAAGCTTATATGAAAAATAAACATAAATGTAGTGAACTGTGGGTTACTTCGATAAATTCAATGATAGGACAAGACAAGGTTTAGTATTCTATTATGTCATTTAAAAAAATTTAATAAAGATGGCTAGATGGGAGTGAAACCAAAGGTGGAAGGGGGGCACAAATGTGATATGCAGAAATCTTTCAAAGCATCATGTAATATTGCTACACATTACAAAAATGACCACATATGTTATCACTGATTAATAAAATTAATTGCAGACTCATCTTTATATTATTAATTTAAGGTTCCTACTCTTTTCCTGTATAAAAAAGGCATTTTTTTCCTAGTCTCATTAATTTTAAGGCAATTTTTAACATAAAAATTTGATGTAGTATTAATATCAAATTAACAAGTTTATTAACAAATAACTTAACACAAAATTTCCATCCAAACACTAACGTCCCAGCTTTGCTTTCATAAATAAATATATAAAAAAAATTAAAACTGAAGTAAAATATACAGTTGACATTTTGAAAATCATTGATCATCAATATTTCAAAAGAATGAACATTATTCAGATTTTCATAACTATATTCTTTACAACATAAAGAGTACAAAAATTACAACTTTTTTCCCAGTGATGGTTAACTTTTTGTTTGAATACACAGAAATGCAGCAAATACAGATTATGAATAAGTGATGAGAGTAATATTATTTTAAATATTTAAGTATTCTAATTAACCTTTTTTCAGTACTTTTTTATTATTCCCACTCTTTTACTGAAGTAACGAAAACTAAGATTTATCAATTTATTTTATGATTTGTCAACTCTGTTTTCTTTGTTAATTTTTCAAAACTTTTTTACAACTTATTAACTACACTTTGTAATTTTTCTTTCCTTGGTTTTTTATTACATTTAAATCATTAAAAAAAAACATTTCCTTTTATCGTGCTGAACTCCTTTTTCTTTTGATATCTTTCAATCTTCAAAGTAAGCCAAATAGTTTTGATACAGATAATATTAATTTCTTTATAAATTATTCTTTTCTAAATCAGCTTGCCCATGAGAAGGTATTAATAGAACATATTATTGGTAAAAATGATGTTTAGTGTACCCCTTGCTACACCAAGATGCTAAGTCACCAATAAAGTTGGTGGACAAAGTTAACAAAGGCTTCTGCTCAACAACTACGGTTACAACTTTCCATATTATTATAATTTTTTTACAAGGGTTTTTTTCCCCATCTACTTTTTTTCAGACGGGCGGTTTCTGAGGGTAGGTTAGAGCATGTGATGCCTTCGGTACTTGTAGAAGGCACCGGGCAGAATTTTTTATTTAAAAAAACATCCTACAGCTTCACTAGCATTGGAAGGGGAACCTAATAGCTTCGCTAGCATATTGAAAATGACTATGTGGATAACAGGAACAGTATATAATTAATAGTAGAGAAAGACAAAGATGTTAAAAGAATGAATTTCCCAGGAAAATTTAAAGAATTAATGTACACAATTAATATTTTTAATCTGTTGTCTTGGTAAGGTAGGCTTTCAAAATTTCTTCGAAGAATCTAAGTACTTTTTCTGTCTTTGCAACGGTGTTTTGCCTACGCTATATGTATTCTGCCATGTAGCCATTGAATGTAGCCATTTGTCCCTTGAAAAGATAATTTAACGGCACTCGATGTTCCCTCCATAGAATTAGTGTGGGCTCCTGTTTCCGGGTCTTTAAACTTCAGATGATGGTTCCCCATTAAATGGTGATAACTTCATTCTCTAGATCATTATACGATAACCGACAGTCTTTTTTATTATTTCAATTAAAACATCTGCACTTCTTTAAGACAAATTCCAAAAAACAATCATTCATATTTCTGACTAATCCACCAAACACCCATTGCCCCTCCAATCATTTCCTTTATTGTGGGTCATTTTCAAAATCCGCTTACATATGCTGTCCCAGAGGGAAAAATAGAAAATTCAAGCATAAATTAAATTTAAAAGTTTAACTTGAGCAGTGCTTTAAGTAAAGAAGACTATATTAAATATTTCTAGCATTAAAAAAAATCAATAAATTTTTTTAGACAAATGCTTAAAAATGTGACTCTAGACAAATATGCCTGTCCCTTTCTAGTTATATGAAATTAAATGTTATTTCTTTGCTATTAAATTTATTTATTTTTTATTAAAAAGTTGATACATATTAAATATGAAGTTTTAGTCTGTTATATTGATGGTAAATATTAATTTCTGGAAATTTCTACTTAAGCAAAATTTATAAAATACTTTGTCTCCCACTTTATGTCAAGTCTGTTACCTTCTCATTATTTTAGCAAAAATAGGTTTATAATTCTGCCTAAAGATGGCAGCACATACTGGAAAATATTGTTAAACTTGTCTAGCAACTTTGTCTAGCCATTTTTTTTTCCTTCTGTTGTGAAGCTTTGCAGTTCTAACAAGAATAAGTTTTCTTCAAGGTAGGTATTTTTATTCTTTGTCAAGTCTGTTACCATAATTTTTAATATTAAAATAATATTTTTAGCAATTTTATGTTTAAATACTATTACCTAGTTAGATTTAGAAGATATTTATATTGTTCTTTCAATTTCAAATTATGTAAGTTAGTTTTTATTTTACGATTTCATTTGAATGTCAAGTCCGTTACTTGTCAAGTCTGTTACCATATTACTGGTAACGGATTTGACTGAAGGTAACAGACTTGACATTATTTGAGTACAGTGGTAAATAAATATTATTTTGAATGAAGGATGGCTTTAAAACCTGCAGAAAAGCAAAGGTGCTATAGGGAAAGGCTAAAACAAAATCCTGAAAAATATGAACAAGCCAAAAACAAAGATAAAGAAAGGTAATGTATTTTTATTTATGATACTTATAAGTTATTTATAAGATTATTTTAAATATTTTTTTCTTTTAATACTAAGCAAAATATTATTATTATTTTATTATTCCTGTTTTTTTTTTTTTTTTTTTGACTTTTTAAGTTTAAACCTAAATACAAATTTTCATTGTTTAATTTTGAAACATTCATTGTGCAAAAAGAAAAAAAAATTCCATCTGCTGTTTTATTTTTCTATCTTAATTATGATCAGTTTCTTTATAATTTTTATGTTAATTTTTCCTTTAATCCAAAATAATCTCCCATTTATGACGAGTTCCATGTAGTAGGGTAATTCATTTTTAAATTTAATTGAAAAAAAATTGAACATGTAATTTTAGTTTCAACTACTTGGATGTTTCATTTGTAAAAATTTTACTTCCTAGGCTGTTTTTTCTTTAAAAAATTAAATGATTTTGCCATTATATTGGCTTGCTAATTAGTATAATTTTATTAAGGTAATATAGTTCTTGTTTATCTTTATTTTGTATGCAAGTTATTGAAAGCATTTTTTCTGTTTTACAGGAAAAAGAATACACGTAAAAAGATCAGTGATTTAACAGCTAGAGGTCAAAGGTGTCAAAGAAAGTACTGGCGTGAAAAGCAAGCTAAATGTCGCATGCAGAAAGTTCAGTTATCAGTCATTGAACTCCATCACAAACTGAAAAATCTTCAAATGAAAAGGTTAATTTTTCTGGAAACAAGATGAGAGGACGCAAGAAAGTTTCTAGAAACCGAAGCAAACTGACCAAAGATAATATAAAGCTGCAGAAATGTAATGAAAAACTAAAGCGACAGGTCCAAATATATAAAAAAAGGTGGCAAAGGCAAAATGCAGCACAAATAAATAAGGACATAAATCAAGTACCAGAGGAGCAGTTAACTCCAAAAACAAAAACGATGGGTACCATAGTGAAGCATTTCAAAGGAAAAATGACGAGAAATCATCCAGTGGCATGTCAGTTGTTTTTGCATAATGTGTTTCAACAAACATTAGTAGATAAATACAAAACTACAAACAATAGGAAGAAAAGATTAATTCAACAAATTATAGTCAGTAAAATGGTAAAAAAATACCGTCTTTTACGTCAAGGATTATATTTGTATCTTGGAGTCTCAGATTGCACCATTAGACCAATATGTGGTAAGAACTTAGCTTTGAAGCAAAAAATTATTTCACAATTTTTTGAACGGGATGATGTCAGTCGGGCCACAGCTGGCAAAAGAGAAACAGTTACAAAGAAGAAGGAAAAGCGTCAAAAACGTTATTAGACTGATACAATGAAAAATTTGTATCAAAGATTTTGTAGTGAAAATTCCAGTTTCAAAGTACCTTATAAAACATTTACAAGATTTCGTCCTTTCCATGTTCTTCCACCTAGTGCTGAAAATAGAAATACATGTGCTTGCATCATCCCTTCTAATTTCAAGTTAAAAGCACAAAAGTTAATTAGTGTAAAGGCATTACCAACAAATAATCTTAAGACAATATATTCATCGACAGTATGCAATGTTAAATCAATTGATTGTATGTATAACAAATGCATACATTGTAGCAATAAAAAAGTTGAAGTAAATATAGCTGAGGAAACTAATATCATTAACTGGTATTCGTGGGAAAAAAGAAGAGAAAAAAGGGAAAAAATTGTTGGAGGAAAAAAAAAAGAAATATGCATTCAAAAAATGGTTAAAGAGAAAAAAGAAGGATCAGTTAGATTATTAATCGAAAATTTTGAAGCAGATTTGATGCGTTTTAAAAAGCACATTTTCAATATTAATCAGCAGTTCCTAGCATACAGAATGTGCAAAAACAATTTGGAAACGAATGAAGCTTTGTTACATATTGACTTCTCTGAGAATTATGCATGCAAATTCAGTGAAGAAGTGCAAACTTTTCACTATGGTGCATCTAGAGCTCAAGCTACTCTCCATACAGGTGTCCTATATATTGGAGGAGAAAATAAACCCATTTCTTTTTGCACTATATCATCAAGCCATGACCACAGTCCTATAGCGATATGGGCCCATCTCAAACCAATATTGATGTTGCTAAAATTCAAAGCACCCAACGTTTCAATCCTTCATTTTTTTTCTGATGGTCCATGTACTCAGTATCGTCAAAAGAAAAAATTTTATCTGTTTACGCACTTGCTATTTGAGTATGGATTTCAGGAAGGTACTTGGTCATTTTTCGAAGCTATGGTCAGATTATGGTCAAATCCGTTACCAACTGTCAAGTCTGTTACCGCACACCTTTTAATGATATTTTCATATTAATATCAGTTTTTCCTTACTCTTTTGTTATTTTCCTCTGAGATAAGAAACAGAGATGTGATTTTCCTAAAATTCAATAATTTAAATAGACATATTTTGTGTTTTATTAGAAAAAGTTCATGTATAAATTTCTATGTGTTTCAAATTCATGGCTATAAATGCCTTTCATTTCAATTTAATTTAATTTGAGAATTACTGAGAAATATTATGTTTTGAACTCAAGGGACATAATTTGCTTCAAAATATATTGTTTTTTTTTAACTTTAATAAAACTTAATGGTATGAATTTTAAGAATTTTTGTATGGTAACGGACTTGACAATTTGTACTGTAACTTTAAATTGCAACAGTATTTTCATATTAAATTATTAACAAAAGTGTATGACCAATAACTTTTCCATGTACTTTAAACATTTGTCTAAACACCCATTTTCATTTCTGTAGAAAATTATGAAGTTTGAAAAAAAAATTAAAATTCTGAAATGTAAGCGTATGGTGAAAATGGCCCTTTTGTTTTTTTCAATCCCATTAACCTGACATGCACTCTTGCATAATTGCCGATAAAATAAATTAGCGAAGGAACCAACCAATAGAGCGTCAAAAGAATTACAAGAACTACAAAGAATTCGATTGCAGCTGGTTTATAAAGCAAGAATGCAGATGATTTAGTAAAGTAATAAATCAGATGATTTTTTTTAATCTCATGTTGACAGTTAAAATATGCAAAGGAATAATTATTTTCTATTTGCATTCACATAGAAAATAAAATTGAAGCTTCTTATAAATTATAAAACAATTTTAATTATAATACAGATCAAGAATAAAATCTTTAATTTATATTCTATTATTTGTAATTTAAAATTTTTCATAAAAGAGTTTAAGTTCATGTACAACTCAAACATTATAGAAAGAAGTAAACAAAACATCATTAGGGTTACTACACAAGCATTCAGTTGGGTAGCCATATTGGCGGCACACTAATCATCACTTTAACCGTATTATTTTCCATAATTTCCTAATGCTTTTATCTTTTCCTAAGCATTCATACAAAAACATACCAACCAATATTAATTATTTCTGATGGATTATTACACAGAAATTATAAAGTATTTTATAGATTACTAAAAGAATTAAACTCAACTAATAAATAATTACATTCATTTTCTTGTATATGCAATATTTTCAGCAAATGAAACTATATATATTTCATTTTGTCATAATAATTTGAAACTAATTTTCTAGGATTAAACCCTTTTTTCTTTGATAAATCAAAATAATAAAGGATAATACCTTTTTAATTCCTTTCCTCACTAAAAAAGTAAGTGTAATGTTGAAATGTTATAACAAAACAAGGTGGAAGACAAAATATAAATATGATCTGTACAAAAATAGATCCTTTAGACATGATTTAAAATATCTATTTAGTCAACAGATAGTGATATTATAACTATAATTGAACATAGAATCTCTGTCAGACGATTTTGGAAATACTGAAACTAAATTGGATTTAGATTTTAAAAATTGGTACTTTTCCATTAGCCACAGGCAAGTGAAAAATCGCCACAGAAATTTGGCGGCATTCTATATCATTAGGCCATTTTCCACTTTAAAATCTAAGAAATTTGGTAATTTTTCTCTTACATCTGGCTAACGGAAAAGTATATAAATATGTTATAGTTGTGCAACTAACCTGTTTTAGAATCAAGAGATCTTTGACCCTTGTCAAGTAGTTCTGCCCAATAATAATTAAAAATCTTTTTAAGTCATGCGGTGTTTCTAAAAAATCTAAAAGTAATTCTATAAACAAGTACCTTAATTTTTTATGCAAATTTTGAAAATATAAAAGTTTATTGTCTTATCTTTAAAGTAAAATCATTTTGTTTTATCAAAATTTTATCAAGCAAATTAATAAAAAAAAAATACTTTATTTTTAGACCATTTTTTAAAACTAAATAGGGATAACAATTTTTTCAGTTTAACCATTGTTATTTTTTATCAGAGGGGAAAAAATGTTTCCTCAATGGAAAATTATAAATGGTTTAATGAACATTGCAATGGAGGTATTAATATTAAAAATATTTTATTTACCTCAATAAAGAGATTAATTTTTGAAAAATTTTTACAGTATTTTGATTAAATAAAATACAATATTTTATTGTAATAAACTTTTAAAAAATTAAATGTATATTTATTTACTGAAAAACAAAGAAAATTTTGCCAAAAAAATTTTTGTTGATATTTTTATCACACCAAAGCATTCAAGCGTATAATAGTTTCAAATACATTCTAAATTAACTGTTTAAATAACTGCAATGTAAATATATCAACTAATCTGATTTCAACTTGTGATACATTTTTAAATAAAAAATGCAACAAGGTCTGTCAAGGTAGGTAGGTATTTTAGAATTTTTTGGCACAAGGGGCATATTTGGCTAAACTGCCCCACACAAGGTCTGTCAAATAAACCTAATTCAATACACCCAATAAGATTATGTAAAATCATACATTAGAAACTTTCAGAATGTATTTATTTAAAGGAATACATTTCTAAATAAAATAGTATGTATTTTTTAATAGCTGTATAAAACAAAAAACAATAAAAAATCTAAAAAACACTCACTGAAGTTCCATTTTTTCAGGTTGGCAAGTTGAACAGTATTCAATTACTTCTAATTAAATGGTCAAAAAATGAAAAGTATTAGAAGATTGTGAAACAAATATGAGTATTTACAATAAAAAATTAACAAATAAAGTATGTTAATAAAAAAACTATATATATATATATATATATATATATATATATATATATATATATAAAATTGGAAAATTTAGGTCTTGAATGCAAATAATTTGGAATATGTAATGACAAAGGCTATTATCCCTAAAAAGCCAGACGGTTTTAGATAATGAAAGCTAAATTGCTTGCAAACTTGAATGCTGATGATTGTTGATGTTTGTGTACTGTTAAGGTTTAATATAAGGACACTTTTGGCTACTTTCATTTAAACTCTTTCAACAGTCCGATTTCACAAGTTGTACATTTTCAATATTTTAACATTGTAAAGAAAATATCAGACTTGATTGCATTTGATGAATAGAGGATTATCGTAATGATTGAATTTGACTGTTTCATTAATTACACATGCAATAAATCTGTCTTGTATTCTCAATCAAATCTATTTAGAGGTGGTGATCTCTGGAAAGTTTCCAAACAGTTCCTTCCTGTACAGTTAAAATTTGAGCCTGTGATAAATATTAAATGTTGTTTGGATGGTATTCTTTCTCGAATTGAACATCATATCTTGTCAAGAAATACAATCTATGGAAACAAAGGTTCTATGATTATCTTTGAAAGAATGGCTGCACTTTAATTCTATATAATACATAAATGGTCAGGCATTTTTCAGATTTTATTTTTATTAGATGAATTTTTGAGGTAAGATATTGAATAATTTTAAGTTAATGAAAAATGATATTTTTTTATTTACTAAGAGCAAAATAATTGACATAAAGGATTAAGACATCTTCATTTAGAATTATTATCCCATTATTCATTAGAATTATTATCCATTCAATCCCATTGCATGTAAATGAAACATCTTTGTGTTCTTTTGATTACACATCACAAGTTAAGGAACATTGTTTTGCCCTTCTTAAAAAGTACTTAATATTTAATTTAAACAACTGCCACTTCATTTCATATATAAAGTAGTAAGTTATGGATATTAGCTACATACAATTGTACAGACAGAGCAACAATGACTAAGATTATATATTTCAATAACGAATTTTGATTTATTATTTCTGCTCGACTATATGTAGGCAACTATGTAACAAGATTATATATAGTAGCAGTGGTTATGACATGTATTTGAATTGTGAATTTTAATTTTTATTTCACCATTATTTCTAAATTGTAAAAGTAGACGATGACAGGTATAATTGTGTACTAATAAATAATTTTTTTACTCGGCAGAAGTTGGAAGGATTGCCCCACTGGACTGAATGTAATCTTGAAATAAATTCATTACTTATTCTCAAAGACTGAGCGGTTATATTGGATGATTCCCTTATCGAGCTAACAGCAAACGCGACTACAAATGTGAGGATTTTAAACTACGGAAATTACAAGAATGTAATAACTACAATCGACATACAATTTCATTAAGAATGTAACTTTAAATTTACCATGATCTATTTGCATTGCATTGATTTATAATGATAATATATAAACAAACCAGAAACTTAATAATATTTACAAAATAGCAATTCCTTGGAAGAGTATCAGACCATAAACAAATAATATACGCCTAATGAAATATAGAAATACGCTTTCGAGCAATACAAATTTTATGTCTGATCTTGAAATAACACAACAAAATAGAATTACTGGAATTCCGC
>JAOUZG010040815.1:122787-187298 GCA_026289955.1 Argiope argentata
GAATTCCGCCGTTTCTCTTTTACATAAAATTGCCAGATCCCAACAAAGAAAAATACAAGTAAAAAATATAATTGTCAGATGTGCAAATGCTGCTGTATTCAATAATTAAAAAAAGTCGCAAATAAATATCTAAATCTACGTCATAGAGGTTTATTGCAGTTCCTTAGTCACTGACCATGACCTTCAACAACATTAAATTAATATATTTACATAAATATATACATAAATAGATATATATTGTAAACAAAAAAAACAGGAGTTTGAATCCCCCCCCCCTCATTGATGAAATTCAAAATCAAATATCTTCCTCCGCATAGTGTATTTATTGCTTTCGTAACTGATCATTTTTTGTTCTTTGGTTCCATTGCCGCCAACATGAATTAATTGACTTACACATGGATAAATTTGTCTTGCTCTATTCATTACCTAATGAACACTCAAGTCCATAAATTAAGGACATAACTTTAATGCAAGTTCAGGAGAAAAGAAAAGTTAGAAGCAAAACAAATGTGACTTATTTGTAAAGCCTACATATTAAACAAAAGGTAAAGAGCAAAAAAGATATTGTATGTTTGATATCGTGAGTAAAAATATTGACTTTTTTTTCTCCATGGATCAAATTAGAAATAAAAAATCTATTTATACCCGTCAAATACCACTAATCAGACAATGCTTCCCGAAGTTCCAGTAGACTTTAGGAGGTAGTTGACGAGCTACAACTCCTCGACCAAGCATGTCCCACACATTCTGTGCTGGATTCAAGTCCGGTATACGGGTGATATCTTATGATCGAAAACATTTTTTTATGATCTTTGCTCGGTGAGGAAGGGCATTGTCATTCATTAAAACGAATTCTACGTCCATGACGCCCCAAAACAAACGTGCATGTTTTCCTGATATATTTGGCCTGTCATAGTTCCAATTTGAGTATGCGGGTTAGTTCTGGAACCCAGAATAATTCCAAGTCAAACAAGCAATCCTGCACCAAAGTAAAGATAGCGTGCAATGATGTTCTCTCGTTGGCAATGAGGACCTGGGGGCTCGGCATATGAAAAGATCAGACTGCAAGATAAGCCTGGACTATTCGGAAAATATCACTCACTGTTGCATTGTCCACGATGCATGCTTTTTACTCCAGGTGAACTGCGGCCGAAAGTCAGTTGTAGTAAGTGGAACCCAACTGATAGGCCTGTGAGCATATAGACCAATTTGCCCTAAGCGTCTGTACTCGGTTTGCCTTGCAATTGTCCTATTGGTGGCTGCGAAAAGAAGACGAGAGAGGTCTGATACTGCGCCCATCTGTTTCTTTTGGCAGAAATTTTCAAATACTAGTCCTCATTCGGCATTGTAACACGGGGTGGCCTGTGATGTAACGTCTACTAACATTACCGTTGTTAAATCATAACCAGAATAAATTCATTCGTGATATGTAGGGTGCATCTACCCGATGCTGGGTGTATTGGGTTCGAAAAAAATAAGTCCAATTTGTTTCATAACACACACTTTTAATCAACTTCAGAAACCGTGAAATATTCAACTACATGTTACACTGACTAAAAACAGAATCTAACTGATTGAAACAAGAACAGAACTTTACACATACATAGTTACATAGTTACGTCATTTCAAAACAGCGCCGCCTCTCGGACGGTTTTTCCTCTCTCCGTTCGCAACATCCTCCCCCCCCCCTTTGAGACTTTATAAGGTCTCAAAACAGTAACAGTTCACATTAAATAAATCCAATCGTTTTGGTGCTTTCACGCACCTACCAGAAGAAGTAAATTTTCTCAATATAACATCATCTGAAATCTGAACAACAGGGACTCCCTCAGAACCAGATTCCCCCTCACCCGCACTGCTCTCAATGACGCAAGTTTCACTTGATTGAATTTCTAAGGGATAAATCCGTTGTACTGGACGCATCACTGTTCCATTCTGAGTTTTGAGTTTTACAGTCCGAATTTTCCCATCCCGTCCCGGGATCAGCTCAATTATTCTTGCTATCGGCCAAAACAAGCGCTTTTTATTATCATCTCCATTTAACACTATTTCACCAATCCTAGGCTCACGCGAAGATCTTTCATTAGACCTCTGAACTAGTTCACCTAGGTATTCCTTCCTGAACCGTTTTCTTAACTCATTGAAAAGTTTGCTTCGATACCTTATTCTTTTTGATAACTTTTGGGAATCTATTTCGTCAATATCTATTACTCCGGAACAGTGATTTTCTCTTAGGAACATAGCGGGTGTAAGAGGAACTAATTCTTCGGGGTTCTCAAAAACATAGGTTAGAGGTCTGCTATTAATAACACTTTCACAATCACAGATTACAGTACTCAATTCTTCATGAGTTAATACAGACTTTCCCAGCGTTCGTCTTAACAATTCTTTAATTATGCGAATCAACCTTTCCCACCAGCCTCCCCACCATGCTGCTGTGGGTGGGATAAACTTCCAACGTATTTTTCGCGTTTGATGTTCCTTTGAAATCCTGTCCCAATCTAGACTTGAAAAGTCATTAAAAGCTCCCCGGAAATTTGTTCCGTTATCGCAGTAAATTGTGGAAGGTCTTCCACGCCTGGCAATAAAACGCCGAAGAGCCAGCCAAAAGGCATCTGTAGTTAAGGAATTAACCAATTCAAGATGTATAGCGCGAAAGACTGCACACGTAAATAGTGCAATCCACACCTTCTCCCCTGTTTTTAGAATTAAAGGCCCTGCCAAATCAACTCCCACAATTTCAAAAGCGGCAGAATCTGATACTCGATCTGGTGGTAAAGGTGTTGGTTCACTTTTCATGGCTCTAGCTTTAAACCGCTTACATATTACACAATTATAAAGAATATTTTTAATATTTTTCCTAGCCTTAATTATCCAAAAATCTTCTCTGATTAGAGTTTGCATCATCTGAATTCCAGCATGATTATCTTTTACATGTACAGAACGAATCAATGATCTAGTAAATTGACATTTATCTGGTAATAGTATAGGATACAAAAAATGCTTCTCATCAGCTCGGTTAGTTATCTTAGTTTGCACTCTTAAAATATCATCCTCATCTTTGAAGGTAACAAATTTCAAAAACCTTGGCTCAGGCAAAAAACACTGCTGAGTTACTCTAATCAGACATTTTTCTGAATTTACAATTTCAGATAAAGTAAGTTCAACATCTGTACATTTAACACAAGATTTTCGGCTATTATTTACAAATCTTAAAATCCAAGCAAACACTTTTATCATTCTGTCATAACTAGAAACATTATCTAAAAGCCACAGGGTTGTGTTCCCCGTCAGATCAACATTCACTACTTTAGTCTTTCTCCTCTCTAAGTCTACATCGGCAGGTTGACCGCAAATTTCGCCAGTCGGCCAATTCTCCGGATTTTCTTTTAGCCAAGGAGGTCCCTCCCACCATCTAGAATTAAGCATTTTTTGATTGGAACATCCACGTGATAGTAGATCTGCAATATTCCTATTTCCAGGAATATGTTTCCATGATTCAATTTTGGTCAGATTTCGTATTTCTTTAACTCTGTTGGTCACAAAAACTGACCAATTTCCTGACTCCTTTATCCACCAAAGAGCTGTAGTGGAATCAGACCAAAATGTGACTTTAAATTCCACAAAATCTAGAGCTTTAATAATAGAATTTAGAAGTCTAGCACCAATGTTACATGCCATCAACTCTAAACGTGGAATACTAATAGTTTTGAGAGGAGTAACCCTAGATTTCGCTCTAATGAGAACGACCTTTACTTCATCATCAATTATTGATCTGACAAAGACACATGCAGCGTATGCCCCTTTACAAGCATCTACAAAAATATGCAGTTCAGAAGACGGATTTATAAACATGTAACGAGGCAAAGTAACATCTTTCAATACAGAAATTTCTCTAGACCATTTCAAAAATTCATTTATAATATTAGGAGGTAATTCAGAGTCCCAAGACACTTTCATCTTCCACAAATTTTGTAATAGCAGTTTCGGGAGCAATGTTGTCGGAGCTAACAATCCAATAGGATCGAAAATTCCCTGTACCCTAGACAGAATTACTCTTTTTGTTATTTTCAATTCACATGTAACCGGTTCTAAATCTATACAACAACTCAAAGTATCATTATCCAAGTCCCACACTATTCCTAAAACGGAAGTAGTACCGGAATGTTTATCAACATTGTCACCAGCAACATTGCTCTCAGACCCACGCAAATTAAAACAACCATTAGACATAATATTTTTTGCCTGTTCAATAAATTTCTCTAATTCATTAACATTAAAAACTCCAGATACTAAATTATCAACATAGAATGACATTTTCAATTTTTGAGCAATTTCATTACATTCAGGAGGGCAATTCTCTAAAAGATGCATTAAAGATACATTTAGTAGATAAGGGCTTGAACAAACCCCAAACACCACACGACAATGTCTATAAATTTCTTGCCCTTCCGAGTCCGGAAAAAAGAATCTTAAAAAGTCTCTATCTTTAGGGGCAACAGACAACATCAAAAATGCCTTTTCAATATCAGCACTTAGACCGATAGGAAAAATTCTAAAACGATCAAGAATATCGGGTATCATTTCCAGTAAATTAATTCCTTTATACAAACCTTCATTTAATGAGAATTTCCCCCTCTGAGAGGCAGAAGCGTCAAATACCGGCCGAACCTTCGTTGTTTCGCTATTTAATTTTATAACTGGCCTATGCGGTAAATAATGACAGTTATTACTCAATTCGTTTATAGGTACTCTTTCAATTACACCCATTTTTTCCCATTCTATGAATACCTGCTTGTAATCATCGAAAAAATTACCACTCTTCAATTTATTAATCATTCTTTCATGTCTCTTCCAAGTTAGTTCCATGTTATCATGTAAATTCCTTGATTCAATTCTCCATGGAAGCTCAACTTCGAATCTTCCATTGGGAAGAATTTTCATTTTTTCCTTATAGTCAGATAAATCATTTTCATCTTTATCTGTTTCAGTAGGATCAGATATCCCCAAAGCCTCAAGTTCCCATAATTCAATCAAAGGAATTCTCCCGACATGCATAGACACAGTTGTCATTAAATTATTCCTTCCACGAAAATTCTGTTTTCCTATTACCGTCCAACCCAGCTTACTTTCCACGGCTGTCAATCCGGAGTCCAATTCTGCAATATTTTCTGTTAATAATTTTCCCATTACATCAGCCCCAATTAAAAGATGGATTTCCGCTTCCTCACAAAAAGAATCTGACAAAGTTATTTTTCTTTCTCTTAAATCAGTCAAAACTTTCTTATCAATAATTTTAGGAATTAATCCACATATCTTTTTTTCTGAAAGAACTTCAAAACCACAAGAATAAGTCTTATTTAGATCGCTCACTTCAATAGAAAACACTATGTTCTTTCGGCTCCGTTTCCTTCCCCCCAAACAGCGCATGAATCACTGTTTCTCTTCTAAGAGGAGTTAAATTAAACAGATTTATTAGCTTTTCGCTGATGTAACTACTTTGGCTCGCGGAGTCTAATAACGCACGAATTCTTTTCTCATGACCTTGGCATCGAATAACCACGCAAAGTGTTTGTAAAAACACACGTTCGCTTCTGCAGCAATTAGAGAGAGAATTCTCTGTTTTACAAACAATTTCTTTTTCTTGTTTTGGACACATTATTTCAAAATGAGAATTATTATTGCACAAAGAACAACTTAACTTATGATTAAATTTACAGAACTTACTTAAATGACTACCTTTTTTTAAACAAGAAAAACATGCACCCTTTTTAATTAAAACTTTCCGTTTCTCATCCAGTGACATTTTCCTAGCAGCAAAGCATTTTTCACTAGGATGGCTTTTATCGCAAAAGATACAATTAAGAAAACGCTTACCAGAATCCAGGCTTACAAGGGCAGAGGCGGTAGCAAGATCGCGATTTACCTTAACAAGAGAAGTATCCATTTTTAAATTATAGTGGGGTTCTTTTGAAATGAATCCACTTCGTGCAAGCGACACCATTTCTTCGCCTTGCACCTCTTTGCGTAGGAAAGTCATTAAATGTTCCAAGGAACGACAGCTTTTGGTGTCCGGTAGCTCTTGGTTTCTGCTTCGCTCCCACGCGATCAACACCTCTTCGGGAAGGCAACTTTCTACTAATGGGATTAAAAAGTCTCCGTATTTCTCCTGAGTTCTTCCCAGGCTTTCTAAGGCCCTTAATTTTCCCTCGAGTTCATCATACAGCGACGTTAAGTCGGCCTTGACTCGTACTTTAACGGCATTTTTCATAACGAGATATAACATATCTCGCACATAAACTTGAACCAGTAGATCATCACGCCCAAAGCGTTCCTTCAATTGTTCTATTACTTTCGGATAGTTCACAGCAGTGGCTGGAAAACTGAGAACCAATCGTTCTGCTTTCGAATTGGTTTCTACTGACTGTAGAAGATACTGAAATTTGTCTTCATCAGCAATGGAGTTATCTTCGTGAATTTTCTTGAATTGACTCCAGAAAGACAGAAATTCTTTTGGTTCTCCATTAAATTTCTTTAATTCAATTGTTGGTAATTTAAATTTTCGTGCTGGTTCACATAATACGGGTTCAGGAACAGGTTGCAGCTGTGCTTCAATTCGTGCACAAAGTTCCAAATATCGATCTCTGTATACATCAGATTCTTCTAAATCTTTCGCAAATAGGCTTTCGCCATCTTCTTGCACTAATAAGAGTTCAAATATTTCAGTTTGAGATACATCAAGGCGCTGGAATTTATCCGCAAGCTGCATCTTCATAACCGAAAGCGAAACTGATTCACTCGTTTCTTCCAATTCGGCTTCAACTTTGTTAGCACAGAGCGTAAACGCCATTCTGAGCCCTTTTCTTTTTAATTTTAGCGTCTTCAGATCCATTACGAAAAATTCAACGGTTTCAAATCAGTTCAAAAATATTTACTTTAAAGCTCCAAACAGCTTTCCGTTAAAATCCAATACACCCGGTCCCGCCGAGGGTACCAATAATTTATGTTAAATCATAACCAGAATAAATTCATTCGTGATATGCAGGGTGCATCTACCCGATGCTGGGTGTATTGGGTTCGAAAAAAATAAGTCCAATTTGTTTCATAACACACACTTTTAATCAACTTCAGAAACCGTGAAATATTCAACTACATGTTACACTGACTAAAAACAGAATCTAACTGATTGAAACAAGAACAGAACTTTACACATACATAGTTACATAGTTACGTCATTTCAAAACAGCGCCGCCTCTCGGACGGTTTTTCCTCTCTCCGTTCGCAACAACCGTCATCTTGAAATCATTCCAAAAGCCTAGATATTACCCTCTGAGGATTCCAATACCTTGGATGCTTCCAGCTGAGTAATGCCCACAATCCAGACGGCCGATAATTCTACAACGTAAAAAGCATCCAAATGCGTCCTTTGTTTCATAAGTATGCGGTTATTGAACTGAAAGGCTTATAAAGCGTTTGCGAACAATTTTATTTTTTTGCCTCTATTCCGTATATAGTAATGTTTAAAAACTTAATCTAAAAAAATAAAATGCAATTCCAATAAAAATAATATGTAAACATTACAATCTAGAATATGCTTGACTAATGATCGAAAGGCTAGTTGCAACATTTTTTCAGCAATTTATCTTCCTTTATTTTAAAAATTTCCATTTTTTTGAACCTTTAGTTCAGATTGATTAAGATTTAGTAAACATCACCGGTATTTTCTTAAGAGCACTTTTTTGCAAATTTATGAGATGAAATTTTCGTGTCTATGATTCCATTTCTCTTTTATATATCTCTAGAACAGTTTATACAGGGAGGGGGGGAGTAAAAGAAATTTAGGTTAAAGCAACAATTTATATAAATTCAGTTCAATTAAAAATATTTTAAAGAAAATAATTTGATTGTAAAAAGAATAAATAAATAGTTTTAATCAGAGCATTATAATTTTTTCACGTTAAATTCAGAAATGTACAAAATTTTAATATACTTAGCCTTTTTTCTTTATTTCATTGCCAACCATAATATTGAACTTGAACATAAACAGTGATGTATATAGCGACAAAGGCTATTATCCCACAAGAGTAATAAAGTTACCGTTAATGACTATCAAAATACTTGAGAATTAGAAAATATAGGCTTAGATTATGCTTAAGAGAGTATGAAACAAAAGAAAAGTTCGGCTATTCGATATAAACCCTTTATCTATTGAATTAGGTTACCATCAATTTTCCAACTTCAATTTTGCATCAGTAGGTAAGTTTTCTTACAGAATAATCCCAGAGAACCCAAGAATTTTTTTTTAATTAATAGCCATATCTTGATCAACTTAATTATTAATTAAATATTTTTCATCTCTACTGTAAGTTTATATAGCTTCTTGCTATTTCTGTTACATTCTGCGTGTTTTTTAGAATACCACCTGTAAAAGTTGACATATTACGAAAATATCATCCAGATTTAAATGGTACTTCTAAGTGCCCTCAGTAGATAAAAGGTTAAGTTTTTTTCCTTAGAACAACTCTGTTTACTGCCTATTTTGAACATTTTAACAAGATGTGAGATATATCATTGTATTTGATGCATAAAGGGTTGTCTGAGAGATTGAATCTGTGAAGACGACTTGGAGTAATGATAATTTTATAAATCAATCATGCAATAAGTTTATCTTGAACTCTAAATTTAGTCTAATTAGTGACTGTGCTGGTGTCTGGAAAACCCCCGACCAAGCTAAATATTTGCCCCTGTGATAATTATTTGAGGTGATTTTGGTAGATTTCTTTCTCAGATTTGAGATCGCATTGTTTTTGTAAGAGCGTCTGCCTTTTCGTTTCATACGATACCAGATGGAACAGGTATCCATAAAAAAAGAGATTTTTCCTTGTGAAAATTTTTTAGTTTAAACTTTTAATAATTTTAGATGAATGAAAATTGATGTTTATTAGTGCAATCAAAGAAAAATAACTTTCCGAAAGAATCAGGATATCTTTATTTGGGTTTGTCATTTCGTCTAAAGCTTGGAGGATTGCTAAAACTCCAGCTGTAAAAATTGAATTTATGGCATGAATTATGAATACAAGGGGTTGAGGTGCTATAATTTAAAACCCTTTACTGCCTGATGTCGAGAGTGACTCGACAATCAAGACTGTGCATCTTTTTGGCGTTTTATTTATTTATTTTTCAAATTTAATTGTTAAAAACGCCTACACAATGGTTAGAGATGTAGATTAATTTTTGAAAGAAATTCAACTTAAAAGAATTATACATATTTATTTTTCATAGCAATAAACAAATCTATGTATTAGATGAATAATTTTGCATCTAATTATTTTTCGGACTGCAAAGGGTTAAACATCAGTGACTATGGTGAAATTATTCCGAAATGTGTTCTGGACCCATTCAGTGAAGTTTACTGCGATGACAGAAGCTGGGAATTCTCTGTTTTGGAAACTCAAATCATTTAGAAAATTTTCATGAAAAGGGGCTAAAATGAGAAAATTGGCATTTTTATTAGATGCCCCAGTAAATAATTAGGGTTTTGAAACATAACTTTAAGCATTTCTTCGACCATTTCAGTCAATAGGACATTTAGTTCACTAGAACTATTGGTTAAAGGTGAGAAAGGGAAATTAAATTTTGACTGTATGTATCAAAAGAGAGTATTTTATTCCCTCAAAGTTTTAATAAAATGGTTTTGGGGATGTTCAATACTTTGCTACTAACGCATCAAGTTGTCGAGCTCCCATTCTAGGGTTGCTTCTTTTTGTAAATGCGCGGGCCATGAACCGCCAGAACTAGATTTGAAATCCAAACATGATGCGATACCGCTGGTACCGAGTTGATTTCATACCCCTTTTCATAGTCAAATAAACCGCACTTTATAGCAACACCACAAGTCTTCGCAATATTTTCATTAGTTACACTAAGATTGTTAGTTCATTTTCCTTATCATTTGTAGAGCCATCATCAGCCTCCACAGGGATCCAGACGGAAATTCCAAGTACTTTTTTCAGTACTATTGTTTGGATTCATAACAGGATTTGAGATCTGTTTCAGAGAATTTGTTATTTAAGGGACTACTGTAATAGAATTAACTAAGTATGCTGCTATTTACGATTGTGATTAATTATTTTTTGTTCTTGAACCTTAATTTTTTGTTTCAATCCTAAAATTTTGAGACCTTCTATTTTTTTTATTGCCTTATTTCTAAGACTTATTAAAATGTTGCCATTTTGAATAGCGTTAGAAAACGGAATTCCAAAATATTTTATCAATTCATTCTATGTTATTGGAATTCCGCCATACGTTGTATACGGAAGAAAAATTGAGCGTTTTCTTTAAAGATGATTTGTATGCACTTTTTCCAGTGTTAAAGAACATTTTATAAGAAGGGCTTCATTTATAAATATTTTCTAATGTATTTTGAAATTTAGTTTTAATTTAGTTCGTTGAAGAATGTAAACAATAAACAAAATATCGTCAGCAAAGATTGATATTTGTTTTAATGTTTCAACGAGATCATTCATCAAAATGACAAAAGGAATGACGGAGCGAACACATCTCTGCAGAATGCCTTTATGAAGGAGACATGGATCAGAAAAGGTGTCCCGACATGTAATGTGAATTTTTCTTCCTTACAGAAAACTGTGCATCCATTTAGCAATCTTGCCTGTAATGCCAAGTCCTGGACATTATAAAGGAGGTCATCTATAGGAACTGGGTCGTAGGCACTTTTGAGATTGAGACTAATACCAACCAAAAAAATCCTCATATTTTTCCCCTTTTTCTTACATATTTTTGAATAGGTTTTATATATTGCTGTATGGCTATCTCTGAATGTGATAAAACTCTATTCGTTTGCTTATTTTATTGTGGCGATTCAAATATTGAGTAATACAATTGTATAAGATGCGCTCAAAAATCTTACAAAAAACTGGAGTTAGAGCTATTGGTTTGTAGAAGGTTATTTTCGTTTTATCTTTTTTTGGTTTGACATTGGGAATATGAGGTCACGTTTCCAATCGTTTGAAATTAAAGAGAAATTTAATTGTTGTTGGAAAATATCGAGAATTTTATAAAGAGCCATGTCATCGAGGTTTTTGAACCAGGCTACAGGGAATGCTATTCGCATCAAGTATAGAATCGTATTTTGTAATGCTCTTTTGTGTTTCCAGATTTCAATTCTACTATTTAAAAATTGGTTTTATTACTGTAGTACATCGGAACAGGCTCCAGTTCATATTTATATTATGAAACAAATTTTTCCAATGAGTTTAAGTTCTTGAATTGCCTATATATCTATTGTTATGAAAAATGATTCCATTAGTTTTAATATCTGAGTTAGCATGATTGGATAACTTGTTTAGTATTTAAAAACACATTCTAGAATTTTCAGAAATTTTTCTCATTCTCTTCCATTATCCATCTTTTGGTCTTTCAATATAAAATTTTAATTTGCTTCTATATGTTTTATATTCAAAGCAGTCTGAGACAGATATGTTCCAAAATGTTTTTTCCCACACCTGCACTTTTCCGAGTGGCTGAAGTTGTCCCAAACAACATTATACCAAGGTGGATAATTTTAATTGAGTAAAAAAATTTCGAAAAATTTGTAGTTATAATTGGAGAAATTTTGCTAGTTTCTATAGTTGGGTATTTAGTTGCTGTGAATATGTCGTTTGTTCCTTGATTGATTGAATTCCACTTAACAGCTTTGAAATTGTTTCGATTAGATATTAAATTCTGACCATGAAACTGCTATGAGTCACTTTCAAAAGAAAAGTCAAAAACATGGCAATTGGTTGATGTATATGGCGTCTGTGGTTTCATCAAACAAATCTAAATGTAATCGTACCATTATAATTTTATTATGTGATTCAAAATTATCTAGGATATATAATTTAGATTCTATTTCTAGCTCTCAAGAATCAGACATTTTTTAAAACACAGAAAACATTTATTGACAAACACGAACCCAAAGAAAGATCATTCTACGTTACATCTCTAAGAACACATAACAAACTCTAAGTTGATAAGTATATAAAAAAAGAAGCACATGAAAGCTCTTGAGAATCTGTGTATGCGCCGATAACTACATCTGGAAGGGGGGGAAGGTCTCTCTAAGACGGAACAGCAATCAATTTCTTCAAAAATTTGGACAGTTTATAAAGTAATATCAAGAATTATGTATATACTTGACTCTATGATATGACTTAAAAAGTATAAAACTGAACTATTTAACCATTTGATAAAATCGTCGCTTTGAGATGATGATAGTTTGCCCTCTATACAGGGTGATGGTAAATAAAACATTTTTTATTGATCCTGTACTATTTATATTGTATTCATTTTTACTCAACTATACTTTCGTCATCGTTTGAGTACAAAATGTTCTCGTCTCCGAAATCCCTTTCCCTCAGATGATTCCTGTGGTATTATGGTAAAAAAGTCTATTTGTTTATTATACTTGTGCGTTAATAATACATTCTGGAAAACACACGGTAGAGACTGAAGATTGAAATCACAAAAAACGGACAGAGCATAACTGTCTCTAATTTCGGATTAAGCCGATCTCCCAATAATAATATTGATGATATATAAACAAAAGTATTGGTATATATATATGCAAGCATTTCGATTTGTTGTCCATTTTTTAAAATGTATAGCATTGCTTTTTTTTAATGTATAGCATTTAGATGAATTTCTATGCATTATCCAAGATATTTTTAAAAATCTATGAAGAAAATTTATCATAGTTCCTTTATTTAAAATATATTTTTTAAAAAAATTGGGCATTCTTACAGAGCAGCTGAATTACCGTTGCTCTGCAAGGCACAGAAATTTTAATTATGTGAGAATCAAATCGTTTCCATCAAGGAAAATAGTAATTATCGGGTTTATATGTATTTAAGGATATTACATTTGAAATTTGTTTGGAGCACTAAATATACGCAGAAGATTTGAAAAAAAAAAAAAAAACCAAAGAAATATTTTTTTGTGAAGACTTGAGTGCGAAAGAAATCTTATTTTCTTTGAGCGAGACTTAGAAATCTTAAATCTTATTATTTTTACAATGTGACTAGCCACGAATTGCTTCCAACAATGGTCATTATCAAACGATAGGATCGGGAGAGCTCAGACCTGACACTTTGCGATATGGGAAGCTCCTTCCATGTGATAAATCGGTCCCCCCGCCTACCATAATTATTTGTGGGAGATCTGTTCCTGGAACTTGTATCCGTGTATAAGGGACTTTTCCTATTGCGTCACGATCAAACTCCGTGAGAGATAAGTTTTTCTTTTCGGAAGTGGCAACAAGAAGTGAAAAAGATTTTGAAAATATGGCTTCAGGAAACTTTGAGATGTGCGGTGTTAGAACACCACATATGTTTATACTAGAAATCCTGTGTATAATTCTGTAAATAATTTTACCTAATTAAACGTTTTAATATTTTTTCAGATTGGCTGTCTTCAATTTAATTTTATTATAACTTGCATTAATGTCAATTCATACGTTCGATGTGACTTCTTTTTGGCGGGAAAAGAGCGATCTCAGTCGAGGTGAGAGATGCATATTTATTTTCATTGCTCATTAGTTTTCTGATTGCCACAACATTCACTAAGCATGAAGGAATTCTGTTTCGAGAGCTTCATTTGCACAGACCGTATCAATTGTTAGTTTCTATTGCGATCCGGAGTCTGTATTCGAAATATCACCAGTAAGATCATATCAAGGATTTAAATCATATCTCTCTTTGGAAAGTACTGATCACTGGTATTGGTTGCATAAGAACAGTGCGCATCTTTCCCATGATCTGGGAACACTGGGTTCGAGTCCTGTTCGGCCATAGTTGTTCATTTGTGTTTTCTCTGTAAAGTATGTGACTGTGCCGCTTGTAAAAAGGGGCTGTGTAAGTGAATGCGATGAGAGAGAAGCAAAAGTTGCACTCTTGGTCCTAGTTGGCGGTACTATAAAACAAGAGACGCTTATTAGGTTTAAATCGATGACTACTCCAGTGAACTTGTCTATGACAAGTACCATAAGAAACAACAATATAAGAACAGTTTGTAAAATATTATTCATCTGTATATTCAAGAAATCTTAGATTATACATCTCTATCGAAAACTGGAAAAAAAATCGAATTTGAATTTTTTTTAAAAAAAATTTGTGCTTTCAATAGAAATTATTTTTCAAAATAGAAATTAAATTTAAAAATTCCAAGCTTGCATTTAAAAAATTAAATCTTCTCACCTTGCCATGGAATGCCATGGAAATTAACAAAACAACCCTATTTTCAAATCGATAACAATTTGTAAAAACTGTGAATCGATGATGGTAACGAATTTAATGACGATATCAAAATCACAATAGAATCGATACATTTAGTTATTTTTCTAATCATACGAAAAATTTGAAAGATACTTTAATTATTTTATTCGTGAATTTTTTTCCCAACTTGCTGAGAGAAATTTTTAACTTGCTCGTGGTACACTTACATCAATGATCTTGGGAAAAATCTCATTTTGAGCTTGAATCCTTGAATTCCAGAGCTGAGATTTTGCTACCGGATCGCATATTTCCAATATCTACCCTATTTTATGTATAGAAGAAAATCGTGCAACATCATTGGCTCACACCTCCACGTATTCTGTGACGTCATTATAACCGAGCTTCGAAATAGTTTCAGTTCATATTTCTAGTACTGATTATACATCGTAATTTCTAAAGTACGAATTTGTCGTTGTCCTTTGTTGTGTGAATTTTATCTGTCTTCATCATTTTTTATACTTATTACTTTATATCAATCAATGAATGGGTTATTTTAAATTGAGAAATTCATGATTTTTACAGGAATGATACATTTTAAAATCAAATCTTCTAGAATGTAATTTTTTGGCTCTTGATATCAATAAGTTTTCTTTTGTGTAATAATTCTAATATCTCAAGAACTTTTTGTGCAAATTTAATCATTTTATTGTTCAATTAATCATACTTATTTTGCTGCTTAATGTTGCAATAAAGTATGAATTCATAAAGCTCCGTTTTTTTTTTTTTTTTTTTTTTTTTGCTTTTTTCTCTCTCCAAGTTTGAGTTCTATAATTTTATATTAATATCCATTTAAATCAAAACTTAATTTATAATTAAACTCCGGAAATTCGACATCCAAAGTGTATAACATAATTTAGGTTATATTCTTTGAATCTCTTTGCTCCATTTTTTGGCATGTGAGAACATGATGTTGTTTGGGTTATGAACTTTTGAGGTGTCTCCAAAAAAGTGTAGGTGACGTAGTTCGGTAAATATCATAATCTAAATCCTGTTAACAGAAATTTAGCAGACGATTCCTTTTCAGACATTTCATAACTGCTACTATTTTTATTTCAATTAAAGTATTATTAAAAGTTAAAAGCAAACGATTTTTCTTTGATAAACATATTTTATTAATTTTATTTAAAATTTTCATTTTTAAATTTCTAGCTTGCAAAATGAAGTTTTCATGTTCGGAAAATTTTGAGATGGAGGGGGAAAGCTCTGCTTGTCTAAAAATTACAGATTGTACAATATTATAGTCACGTTAACATTTCAAACCAAATTAAAACGTGTTTTCGAAAAAAAAGTTGTGTTGCTCAACCAATTTAAAGATTTAAAAAAAAGTTTTTTAAATATCGACACTCTCGAATCTGATAGTAGATATGTGATAGTAGATTTTTTGATATTTCAGTAACTTAATTTTTTTATGTTTGCTTTTCTATTTATTGATTTTAGATAATGATATTTTATGGCCTATTTAATTACCTTTAAAAATAAATTTAAAAAACTTAGTAAAAATATTAAATATTTCCAAATTGTCTGAAATTTTAACTCGTTTAAATACTTTTTGATAATTCAAATGCAATGAATATTTAAAGATTCAGTTTTAAAAAGTAGAGGAGAGAGCGAAATAAGTTTATTTTCGACATTGCTGTGTGTAGCAACTCATATTTGTATCATGAACATATTTTGATTTTTTAAAAATTTAAAATATTTATTCAAGTTCTCGATTTTTTTTAGTGGTAAAGAAATTCAATTAGTGTTTCTAAATTGATTTTTCGATTGCTTGTAGTACTGTTTATATTTCGATATTTTTATAGAACTTTGATAGGTTCAAAACTAGCCGCCTTTGGCGACCAGTCGGTTCGCCAATATTAATGCCGACTAAAGGGTTAAATCATTTTTTATATAACTTGGTCTCATAATAAATTTTTCAGCAAAATATTTTTAAGTTTCAAATTTTTATAGTCATTGAATTCACTTATACTATTATGTAGGCCTTAAGCAGTCCTGATCTGTGAACTCCGCACCTGTCTCTGATTTTCTAAAAATGCATTTAAAATTCATTTTTAAATTAAATTGAAAATGATGAAACTTCAATTAATATAAAAACCTCTTTACTCAATCTAAGCATGTCTTTATATGAAACTAAGAACTGAAAGCAGAATAGTCCGACATTGAAGTTTTAAGTTCAATACAGAAATTGAAACATTATAATTTTTTTTTATAATTTATAAGATCTCAAGGAATTATTCAGCAAACATTTCACAGGTTAATTGAGACCATTGAAGTTTTAAGTTCAATACAGAAATTGAAACATTATAAATTTTTTTTATAATTTATAAGATCTCAAGGAATTATTCAGCAAACATTTCACAGGTTAATTGAGACCTTCAGTTTTCAATTTTATTTTTAGATGTATATAAATGCTCTCAATAATAACATTTTTTTTAGGTTTATAAATATATTTCAAAAAATTATGGTTTAAATTCCTTTGGTCTTATAGATTCATATGGATCATTCTTAATATTTCAACTTCTAAATAAATAAATAAGCATTTCTATCTTCTTCAAATCTGGCTGATTTATTCAGTTCTGAATATTGCAAGTTTAGAACAATCATCATTTTCAAAATCTAAACGAATTATTCTAGAGTAACTCTGATTGGCTCCTTTGATATCTTGATAAAGTGATCTAAAATCGCCAGTTTATATCGAATAGTTATGTTGAAATTTTCATAGATCGATCAGCTTTGATGATTGATTTAGTTCATTGGAGTACCACTTTTTTATTTTAAGGACTTATTGTCTCAAGAATATTTTGTTAAATATGATTCACAGAGCAAATGATGTATGTAAAAATTTAATTCATCAGTATTTTCCCCCTCAATCTACTAATTATATATTTCACTTAGACCAATTGCTAAGATATTTATGTCTCTCCCAAAAAAATTAAGAAATGAGATGTTGCGCTCCGATTACAGAAGATGTCTTGTAGATGTTAAGCCATATTTGCCTTAAATAAAATTGTTTAATTGGATTAGTAATATATATATAGTAAAATATAATGAAAAACGTTTCCATCCATTTATTTTCCAAAAATATCATGTATCATATTTGTTTCATTTTATACAGACACGTGCCAAAATGACATTTTTATATGTTTAATATGGAATAATAGTTGATTTATTTTTTCTCGTGAGAGAACATGATATTGGTTGGTAGAAAGTTTTGATGTCTCCGAAATATGCGGGTAAAAATAGTTTTATATGCTTTAACTATTTTTGCATTGTTAATTATTATGTATGCTTGTTTGAAAGAAGATGTGTTTTCAAATAGCTGACCTACTTTTACCAGTATAGCTTTAATATTACGTTACTTCGTTGAAAGAAGATGAATTTTTATTTCGCCTGATTCATTAAAATGCGGAGATAAATTACAATCACGAAGGCGAATTCTTTGCACAAAATATCTTCTTAACATAAGTAAAAGTAACAATTCAAAACATGTCTTATTGTTTTAAAAAATAAAAAAAAAAAAATGCAAAAATATTTTACTACTACTGATTATCAATTGCTTTTTGTTCGTCGTTTCTTTGAAATGACATCATTTTCAAAATTCGTTTAAGATTTCTTGCTTTTAAATAATTAATCTCGCTGTCAGAAGATTATCGTTTGGTGCTTTTCTAAAAATTCTTTTTCAATTTTAACTGTCTCACTTTTGTAATATATTTTTACTTTGTATTTTTATTTACTTTAATTCTTTAATGGAATTGTTAATTTTGATATTGAAAACGACGAAGAAAAATTTTCTCTTGCATTTACGGTTTAAAAAATATGACATTTCCTATTTGTTTCATTTCATATAATCACGTGATGAAAATTGAATTTTTCTGTTTGATTTTTGGTAGTAATTAACTTTTTTTAAATCAGAACTTCTGAAAATGTGATGGCAACATTTTATTAAAAACTGATTTTTTTTTTGAGATCCTCGAGAAGATAAAATTTTGTTTTTATTTTATTTTATGCGAAATAAATTGTTGAAAAAAAAGAGATTAAATTAAATGTTTAAAAATTCATTAAAAATAGAGTTTTAATTCGTAGGTCAAAACATTAGTATCATTGAAAAGCTAATTTTTTGAGCTTTAACGTGATGCAAAATTCAATTTTGTGCTGTAATATTTTCAGAAGTTATAGCGAAAAAACGTTAAAATGTGGCTTATTTTTAATTAATTAAAATTTTAATTAAAAATTCAAAAAAGGGCTCTGAGGTGCATATTCCCGGCACCCAAGGTATACATATACCAAATTTGGTAGCTGTAGGTCAAACGGTCTGGCCTGTACAGTGCCAACACACACACACACACACACACACACACACACACACACACACACACACACACACACACACACACACACACACACACATCGAGCATTATTATAAGTAAAGATTAACTATAAAAGAAAATATGTTGTTTAGGATTCAATTGGAACCATTGGAATAATCCATTCCTTTGGCTATTAGTAAATGCATTCGAAATACATACGTCAGTAGAGCAATAAACACAGCATTATAATAAATGATACATAGCAGTTTAAGAATTTAAGATTTTATAACTTTTGACAAGTATAAAAAATTCACTGTTAAATATTAGAAAAATTTAAGATAGAATATCTCTTATATTTACCAAGACTTCATCAATCCACTCATTTCCTTTGAAGTGAATTTCTAAACAGAAGGGAAAAAAATAAAGATATTATTTATCCCAATGGAAATGCTACACGCAAATTACTTTTATAAGAACAATTTATTTTTAAAGAATTACTATTAAGTTATTAGCTAATAATCTGCTGTTGCTTAGAAACAAAATGCATTTATACGTAATAATTATGTTAAATCTAATTTTTGATAAATTATAATACAGGCAATCATTTTACTACATCTATACTACTATTATAAATGTGAAAGTTTGGATGGATAGATGGATGATGTAAGCCAATCACGCCTGAAAGGCTGAAGGAAATTGGATAAAATTTTGCACAGAGATAGATTATAGTCTACATGCTAATTTTTATTTCGGTTAATTGAATGGTTAATTTTTTGTTAAAAACTAACTTGTCCGCCAAAAAAATTAAAAAAAGAATCTGAAAACATCTGTCTGAACTTTTTGAATCGTTTGTTTATATTTTTCTATTTCCGATATTCATCTAATATAAGTAGGATTTCCCGACAGAAAGCCTTTTTCATCAGAACAAAAAATTAAAAACAAATCTGAAAACATCTGCCCGAGCTTTTTGAATAGTTTTTTTTATTTAACCGTTTTTCATTTTAGCATTAACTTACCATTCCAATGGAATTCTTTGGTATTGATTTGTTCTTTCGTGGATTTCTCGGCATCACTGAAAAGCTCAGCTGTTTTTGTATAAAATTTCTTAAATCGTTTCCAGCTCATAAGAAAAATTAGTTGAACCCAATTAGTTCTTTCCAATTTTTACTTAAGAAAAGCACCAGTATATAGTAGTGAAGCTATTAACAACAGGTGTATTCATGTTTTTTCTTACGCTGTTCTTGTGATAATACAATTCGATCTTTCCTGTTCATTTCTTTTGATTTTTCCCCCAGCTTTACGTATTCCTTTTGCCTATTTTCATTATTTTAGATTAAATTTTTTGAGTGCATTACATATTACTGCATTTATTGATTTTTTTCTATGTTTCCATTAATTTACTGCAACGCTATTCGAAACCTTATAATTGGAAATGCTATTGCTGTTGTTTCACGCAACATTCAGCCATTTCAATAAAATTTAGTGATATTTTTTTGATGAAAATGACTATATATTAAAGCTGTTCCATTATATGTTTTTGTAATTAAATTTTTTTTGTGTTAGTTATATATTTTTCATATATGCTTTTAGCGGTATATTTCCATTAGCAAAGAATATAGAATTCCGCCAGATTTTCTCAAATTTCCCTAGCGATTGTTCGTTTTCGACAGTCAAACGGAAACGTACCTTTATATTTTTAAGTACATAAATGTTAAGTAGTATTTTCCCCACACTTATAAGGTTAGACGTAACATGTTTTCAAACGATTCTGTTTTTTTTTTTTTTCGTAATGTATAATAAATTTTAAATTAAACATTGTTAAGTAATAAATATTTCGATTCCTTCAAAAGTGCTTTTGAATAAAAATAAAATAGATTAATTAAAATTAAAATGTTCTAATCCGCAATGCGTTACCTCAACTGGCGCGAAAAATTTACGCCTTTGCTTTGCTCCAATGGACGTTGAAAATTTATGCATGCATATAGTTTTGATAACATTTTAGACTGTCAGTTCTCACATATACACATCAAAATTTCTACTCGCACGAAGTCACGGTTAAAAGCTAGTTATACCATATGATTGACAGTTTTTTGGTTATTTATATTTGCTGGAAGATTTAGGGTATAACGTTTTTATCCCTTTTTCCAGCTTTTTAGGTCAAATTAAATTAGATACTTTAATTCAATAGAAAAAAATTAAAAAATAATGGCAGAAGGAATCAACTGTTTACTGTCCCGTACTTTGAAATCATATGCTTTAAATTTTAAAAAAAGCGATTAAAAAACATCGCAGAGGGGAAAAATTTAAAAATTAAAAATTCTGAATTTTAGAATGATATTAAAATATTTCCTGATTATTCTACACCAATTATTTCTGAAAAGTGACAAATTTACGGTTAATTGCTATTTAAATAAGTAATATATGTATTTTGAAAAATTAATTGCATTTTTTCCTGTCATAAATAATCAGTATGCAAAGTTGTCCCCAAAATCAGGGAAGATGTGGGATACAGATGCATAGACACAATTTTGATTTAAATAAGGTAATATTTTGTAAATTTGTGACAAAGTAAAATGCTTTTTTACTTAAATAACAGAAAACTATTTTAAATATTATTAAATGGAAAATTATAATGAAAAATAAAGATGGCAAACATCAATGTATGAGTAGCTAAAATGCATTAAAATATCTTAAATCGAGTTCATTCACTTAATGTGATGTATATATAAGAGGCATCAAATCCAAGTACAGCCAAAAATGGAGCGAAGGCAGACATGACGTCACAGGAAGAACTGGCCAATGATATTGCCCGATTCTCTTCCATAAATAAATAGGGCAGGGCTCTGGAATATGCTACCGGATCGTCGCAGTTTTCATTTTAAGCTTCTAATATCTGGCAACTGCTGTTTCATTGGAATTTCTGATAATTGAAGATTAGAACAGGTCAGTTAAAGAATTCCCGCCGGCTAGATAAATATTGCAAATTAAATATTGGAAGGATGATATTTATTTGTCCAATACGCACAATAATTATTTGTCTAATACGCAAAATACTTATTTTTGTTTTATAAAAAGTGTTTATTTGTACAATATTTTAAAGGGTTTTACATTTCAAATTATCTTATATATTTATAACTTGATTTCCCAGATATTCTAATTTCTACAGAAGTTCTGTAAAAGTTTTTAGTCCTTCTGTATTTTTAATTATATGCATTTTTAATTTGTATTCGGTATGTGCTCTTCAAATACTTAGCAAATTCTTCATATCTGATATAGAATAGCTAAGAGGTTTATTTTATTCCTATAAAAAGGTGATTTAAAATTTACCATTCTATAGAAATTCGCAACTAGGCATTCTGAATTAGTCGATATTTTACTGAATTTGTTTTAAAAAGACCTTTTTTACGTATGTATAGTATACTAATAAATAAGAATAAGATAAGATTTATTTTCAAATATTAAATCCAGTCAGATCTGTTCTCTAAATTCCAAAGATTGAATGTATGATAACTAATGAATGTACAAGGAACTCCATTTTGATTATACTTTTTTTAATTGTAATTCCGGTAAATAATTAATAAAATGAAAATGCATTTCCTTGTAATGGTACTGTGTAGATATGGTAAGTTAAAGAACACTTGTTTCGTTTTTTTGTTTTTGTTTCTGAATATTTGTTTACTGTTTGTGGAATGCAGGGCTATGGAACAGTGGAAGTTCATTTTAAAATTTATCACAATTTATTGTAAAATATCACTGATTATATACTATTTTCTGTTCATTAATCTTTTTAAAAGCATTATTGGAATTAAGAATTTTTCTGTATAATTATTGTTTCTAACCTTGATTATTCACATATTTTTTTCTGTTTTATTGTACAATAACTGTTTAGATTCATAATTTGATTAGTATTTGTAATATCTAATTTGTATGCCTGTATTTAAAATTTTTACATTTTCAATCTTAAATTATGAATAGAATTTTTATGTATATGCATGAACTTTCAATTTTGTCATTCACATTTTCGAACAAATTTTGTTTAGGGACATATAAGGTCTTATGCATAAATGTTTAAAAAATGTTATGATTTTTTTGTGCTGTTTGCAGTTTTATTTAATTGCTGATTTGATAAAGAGTAAGAACAGGATTGTAAATAAATTGAAAAAAAAAAAAAACATTGATGCTCTAGGTGTTATATTGTAACAAAGCTTTGTGTTAATGAATAATTAGTTATGTCTTAAATAATTTCCTTTATTGTTTTAATGTAATAAAAAACTATAGCAACATTATCAATTATATTGAACTTAAATTTATTTTTTCATTGAAAGTTTTTATTTTAAGATTCTTTATAACTGGAAAATGGATTCAAAATGACTGGTTTTCTTGTAAGGTAACCCAAGAAACTGGATAAGGTTTGTTATTTCTTTCATACTGTGAAATATCAAAAGCATTATTATAACTTTTGGGTACTCCAATAATAATTTTTAAATATATATACTGTGCATATAAAATGCTATGTAATATGACTATGTGTAAGTAATTTCAATTTTATATAGTGCAAAAAAAAAAAAAAAAATGGTACTTTTCCATTAATCAGGCACCAGTGAAAATTGACCAACGGAATTTTATGGAATTCTGCATTATTTAGCAATTTTTTGCTTTAAAATATCTGTAAGAAATTTGGCAGAGTTCTACATTATTTGGCGATTTTTCGCTGGTGCCTGGCTAACGGAAAAATATCAAAATATTACATGCTTAAATATGGAAAAAAAGATTATAATATAGATTTTATAGCAACCATAATTTTTTAACTCGTATTATCAACATTACCATCAATTTTTCCATGTAGTATTTATAAGAAAACATCATGTGTGCAATGGGCATTTTTTTTTTTTTTTTTTGCTCAAAGAATAAAAATTTTAGAAATTTGTATTTCTTGGCTGCTTCTGAATACTGTTAAGTGAATATACACTTTTTTTACTCTTGAATTCAATACTCCATTCTTAGGGTTTGATTTTTTTTCATGTCTTTATTTTTATCTTTTTAGGATTGAGATTTTGAAGTTTAAGATAATTTTGTGATTTTTCATTTTTGTAAAAATAAAATCTTATTGATGCTTTGGTTTCTGTTATGTAGTTTAATTTTTACATTGTTTTTTAAATTTCAATTAATTTATTTGATGTGATAACAGCGTATATTTAATGCATTAAGCATCATATTTAATAAAATGGAAAATGGTTATTTTAGCAATATATTTATTGAAATGGATAATGATAATTTAAGCAATATATTAAATAAAAAGGGTAAAATGCTACTAAAATAAATCATGGAGGAAATTGTACATTAAATGTCCAATCTTGACATCCTTGTTGACTTAAAAGATGTCTTATTTATCAATACTTAATTTAAGCATCATTGAAGGCAGTGAAGGTTAATTAAAAAGATTCTTAATATCTTTGTCAAGATGAAAATTGAGAAAGTATGTAAGCTAGTTTTAAACAAATGCAATGGTTTTCTTTTTGATTTATCTTTAGAATAGATTTTTACCTGCTGTCATTGGCTTAATCAGAATTGTGCACATTGGCCATTTGTTAGGTTTTTGGTAAAATGGTAAATATTCTTAGGTCAACTGCCAAGTAAAAAATCTTTTTGAGTTTTTGAATAATTTTGTGAAGTTCTGTAAGCAAGATTCAATATATTTTATGAATAATAAGAACAGCATAAGAAAAAATGGAATTCTCCATTCTCAATAGCTTTGCTGTTAGAACTTGATGCTTTAATGCTGAAGAAATTAAAAGGAGTAAATGTATTTTGTTCAAGTAATCCTTTATTTAAGCTGGTATCAATTTGAAATTTCCATATTTTTTTTAAAAGGAACTTTTTAGTGATGCTAACTTATTCTATCGGCACTATACATATCTTTAAATGAAGACATCCAATTCTCAAGTGCAATATTCCTCATAATATTTGTGGTCGTATTCCAATAATCAAACAAAGGATTACTAAACACTTCCAGGAATTCACAAAAAGAGCTACAAATTGTAAAGAATTCTGTTAGCTAATAATAAAATGAAAAACTATGAAATAAAGACAATTTCAAATGGTTCAGCAGATGTCTTTGGTTTTTTTATTTTCCATTTTGGCAAAATAAGTAGATGATTTTAATTGGAACAAAATACTTTGGTAAGAATTGCTAAAGGAAAAGTATTTATTCATAATGTTTGTTTTATTAGTTGTACTAACCTTTTCAATTTTAAAACATAATTAAAAAACTATAATAAATGTTTATTTGCCTGTTTTTAATTTTTTTTCTTATAAAATTGTAAAGAATGTACAAGAAAAAATGGTTGATGGGAAAATTATTCCATAAGCATTTTTGGGTATCATATTGATGACAATCTTAGGAGTATGCAATATCTAAGATTTGGCCAAGCTAAGAATTTGGGCCAAGCTTTATAAACATTGTATCTGATGCATGTAATTCAAATCTCATGATTAGGGGTATGCAATTAACTAAAGTTTAACAAACAATTCTTAATATTATACAATTATTAGTGCTTTAAAAGAAAAAAAAATATTTATTTTAATTGCTTTATGTATTTTAATCTGTAAATTCTAAATATGTAATTTTTTTTTGAATTCTCTACTGGATGAATCTTATAGAGTGGATTTAATTAGAACAAATCAATCTCATGATTAGGGGTATGCAATTAACTAAGGTTTAACAAACAATTCTTAATATTATACAATTATTAGTGCTTTAAAAGAAAAAAAAATATGTATTTTAATTGCTTTATGTATTTTAATCTGTAAATTCTAAATATGTAATTTTTTTTTTTTGAATTCTCTACCGGATGAATCTTATGGAGTCGATTTAATTGTTCAAGTTACCAATAATACTGAAAATATCAAAAATAGCATTTTGTTCTAAAGAACAATAGAGTGTATCAAGTTTCAAGACTCTGGAAAGTGAGTAAAAATTTCATCTTAATATGAAGTAACTCAAGTGAAATAAATGCGTAATAAAAATATTTGAGAATATTTCAATTGCTTTTTTAGAAGAAAATTTAAATTGAACAAGTTGTACAATGTTCTTGATATTATTTTATAAATGAGTGAATTGTCTATAAATAATGTAATCTTTAAAATTTCATGATTTCAGAAAAAATTTATACAAGCTTAATTGATTGTACTTAATTAACATTTAGACTTGGATTGAGTCTTTATTTTTTAAAAAAATACTATGGGATCTAATGTATTTATCCCAATTCATGTGCTAAAGATTTTAAAAGTGCTATAACCAATACAAAGTGAGATTGCTATCTATAACATCTTTTTCATTTGTACTCATTAAGGCTTAGACTGAGTGAACATTAACTTTTATAAGAAAATTTTCTTTATCTTTCTGACTATTCATTATGAGGAAAGATCATGAGGAACATTTTTTTTTATTTGTAGAATTTCATGTATGTTCAGTATTTTAAAAATATCTTTTTCTTTTGTAAGTCATGAAAGAATTGTGGTATGTTCATACAAAATCATTGCGATGTTCTTGGCTGTTGCTAGGTAACATATCATGGTAATGGTAATGATATTGTTTAGTGCTTCTGTCATTGTTGCTACTTCATTGGGAAAACAGGGAATTTAAAAATATAAAAAACAAACTTGAAATTTGAAAATTCTCTTAAAAACCTGGAAATATATAAAGAATTTCTAAAGCTTTTTAAATAATTTTTTCCCCATTTAAAAAATGATGATTTCTAAATATTGCTATTATAAAATTTCATAGTCATAACTTCCAACAATGAACATACTGTTTGCAATTGTATAATATGGAAACTTGATCTTTTCTTCCTGTATGGAAGTTACTATTTGTTTCTATTCTATTCTGCGAAGTTCTAGTTTCTATTTGTTACACAGTTTCATGAGATTTCCGAATTGCATTTAATGAACATGCATGCGACTTCTGTAGCTGTATGAAAGAATAGAATATATTTTTCTGGTGAGATCATCAGTATTAATTTTGTAGAAGCAGTAAGATGTCATTTAATCTGCTGTACTTGCGTTCATTGAATGGTTTATTATTTTTGAAATTGTGATCTTATTTATAGAAAATTAAGAAATTAAAAAAAAACTGCTTATAATATGTATTTAATATGGATTAGGCAGATAAAAATTTAATTTTGATTTTGTTGAATTGATTTGAGAACATTCGTGTGTCTTGATTTTATGTTAGGAAATAATTGATTTTTTTCCCGGATGGCAACCCTGTTTGGTCTCTCATAATTGCATCTAAGGTGTGTTTTGGTTTTCCCATTAGATTGCTTAAGCTTCTTTGCCAATTCAGTACACACTCCCAGTCAAATAATTGAAAGTATTCTCATGAATTATTTTTGCACATGAATTTGGGCCAAGCTTTATAAACATTGTATCTGATGCATGTAAATCAAATTTCATGATTTGTATCATTCATCAAGTTTGTATAATTTACATAATATTTACATTTGATTAAGTTCTTTATATGTTCATTTTTTTTTTTTTTGTTTCTAATAGTTAAAGTGAATATATATATCTTTGGTACGTAGAAATGTAAAATATAATGTTTTGGGGGTGATTTATGAAAATATTATTGCAAAAACTTAATTTTTACTTTCTATCTTAACAATTCATATAAAATTTTTCAGTGACATATATTTTGTTGCTATACAATTTTCTGCTTTATTAAAATAGTGAATAAAAAAAAATGAGGATAAATTTTTATGTATAATTTGAACAAACTTTCATTTAGAATTTCATTTCTCTCTTTTTGTGCTTTCTATGAAAGGTACTTCTCCATTAATCAGGCACAAGCAAAAAATTGCCGAATGTAAATTTCTGCCAAATTTCTTACCACTACTTTAAAGTTTAAAATTGTCAATGTTGAATTCCACCAAATTTCTTTGACAATTTTTTGCTTGCGACTGGTTAATGGTAAAGTACTGTATAAAATATTACTCTTTTACTGGAATTGGTACTTGAGGTGAATAAAATATACTTACATGATTATTTTGTACCTTTATTTGCGAGGTTATCTGTTTGTATATATATGTATGCATCTGCAAGAAGAATCATGGTAGGTAGTTCATAGTTGCGTTAATTTATTGTTATTGTTTGAAGGCTATTAATATTTGATTGTTTTGAGTAGTATTTGGAGTAAAATTTTGTAAATGTGTGCGATTTTTTTCGTACTGAGTTTTATATTAAATTGTTAATAAATATCTATTTTATTTTTTATATGGTAATTTTGGTAGTTTACGCTTGATGCTAATAGTCTATATATGATTTCAAAGAGAGTTTGTTTTATTTCCACAGTTAATGAATTTTTTTCAATTATTATCCAATTAAAATATTTACTGATCCTTTCAATTTTTGGTATTTATAAGAATTGTAGTTCACTTTTTATTTATATTATAGCAATTCTTTGATAAGTAAGCAAAAGCTTGAATATTATAATTATATTCAAAATAACTGTATTTCATGCAAATTAAGCTCATTTTGACTATGTTTAGTTAAAAAATACACCGAATAATTGGACAAATGTAGTCAAATTTTAATACAATTTAACATAAAATGCTTGTTGTTATGTTAAACATGTTTTTGTTGTTTGTTTTCAAACAAAAAAATAAATATTAATCGAATGAAAATTAGCGAATAACCTTGAAATAATAGTTTTAATTAACAAATTTCATTAATTAATAACTAATAAACTGAAAAGTTTACTATCTTTAAAACAGATTTGCATAAACTGCTATTATGAATATGACTAGCCATTTATCTTGGAACGTAATTTGCTTGACTTTCTAACATGAAAGTAAGAAGATCTAAATTTATGGACGACTTCAAAGGTATTGAATAATACTAATCTGAGCTAAACCAAAACTACCGTTCAACAAATTATACATTCAAGAGCTTTTCTGACCTGTGGCTCTTTATAGATTAAAAAATAAAATAAAATGAATAAGTATTGAAATGGGGGATAAAAATAAATAAACTTAACTTAATAATAAACTTAAAGAACATATTGAGACAATAGCAAATAATGATGTAAGAGTTGATAAGAAATAATAATTTCAGTCAATGAAATTGTAAAGTGGAAATCATAAATGAAATGAGTATAATAACTTAATATTAATTATAGTATGTAATTGTTATTCAGCTTACAAAATTCTAAGTTTTTGAATCATATATTAAATTTTAACATTAATTTTTATTAATGATGAGCTATGTGAAATGAAATGTAGTTAAGAATATACTCAAATCAATATAAATTTATCAACTTTCTAGATAAAATCAAATATTTCAAAAGAATATCATTCAGCCCTAGATGGTTTTTAATCATTTTCACAAAATCTAAATTACACCAATGTTCTCCTTTTTCCTTATATTTTACATTGAATTTAATATAATTAATTTTCAAACATGCTATTTATCTTAAATTCTTGAATTTGCTAATAGAAAAAATTGAAATAGCAAGTCTATTATTTTATTGAAATTGATAAAATTTACAAAATCTGAATGAGTCTTGAACTTTTCTTTGAGCCATTACTAGGCAGTGCATAATAAACTGTTGATATAAATTTACAATAAATGAATTTGAATTTTGAACAACTTAACATGTAAAGGTTTATTATTAGATTGATATATTTGGTCATGAAATAAAATTAATTGATCTGAAAAAGAAATTTTGGTTTATGAATAAAACAGTTTTCAAGTTTTTTCTCTTATGTTAAGAGCTCTTGAATAATTTTGAATTGCTGCCAGTGAATCAGTACTTTTGCTATGATATCCATCTCTTTAGCAAATGTAGTTAGGCAGAACCAAAATACTTTGAAAATGCTGTGCCATATATTATTGCTGATTACCTTATGTTTAAAGTTAACATGGTCAATGTGAATTTTGCTGTTCAGCAGAACTGCTGTTGGTAACATGCTCTTAACACACATGTTGCTTTTGTGCGCTTCTATTATACAGTAGTGCTGTGGTTGATTTAGGTAAAAAATTGTGATGGCTATAAGAGTAAAATAATGTAATTCTTCCTGTCATATCTATTCTCTCGATCCTTTTTTAAAGAATTCTTTTAGCTTGAAATAATTTATTCTTTCTTTATTACTTAGTAATTGCAAGATTGTATAAATCACAATATTAGTATATATTTTTTAAAAAAAATTAAATATAACTGTGAAAAAAATAAAAACAAAAGCTTCTGATTTATAAAATCTCAAATCATTTTTTGGCGTAATTTGCTATACTAAATTGAAGTATTAGTAGCATTTGCTGCCATTTTTCACTAGTTAATAGAATTATATCAAATTGATTTATATGCTTAAAGCTAGCTAATTACTAATATTAAATGAAATGCTAAATGAATTGTATGAAATTACAAATGCTACATGAAATAAATTTGTTGACTAGTATTTATGCTAAATTATAAATATTAATATTGGCATGTACAACTAAATATACATTTAATGTCACTTAATGAGATTTCACTTCAGAAACAAATTTGTACTTTCTGATCTGTTTTTCCTACTTTTTGTTAATTCTTCTGGTCTGATGCTTAGTGTGTTTTCTGATGTTCAAATATAGTAAAAACCTCTTGATTCTGCTATTATTGATAGTTCGTAATGTACTGTCATAGTTGATTATTATTTGTTTATTTTGATTAGAGATAAGCTTTTTCTGTAATGCTAAGAAAGCCTTTTTCTTCATTTTTCAATTATATATAGAATTGATAAATAGAAGTTACTTTATTCCGATTTCTTCTACGACTTAATTTTTCTTGGAAGTATCAGTGTTTATTATTTTCTGTGTGTTTATTTATATATTGCCTTTTCTTTTCTTTTGGAATTTTTTTATATTCTTACATGCAAAACAGGGAACAAATATGTTTTTGGTGACTAAAACAAATGGGCCATATTGCTAGAATACTATGAATAGAAATATGACTTAGCATATCAGTGTCTTATGTCCATCATGAAATAAGAACATTACAATAAAGTTGAAAGTTACATGAAATGTATGCTAAATTGAAGTAGCAAGGATATTTTTTTTCCAACTTTATTCTCCATTTTGAAAAAGGATATAATCAATGACAGATCTAAGAATATGTTTTTAAAAAAATGTTTGAAAATTGTAATCAAGAAAAATTAAAAATCCTTTCTCACATGACTTCATAATTATTGGAAGGGGGTAAAATTTATTTACCTCCTTTCAAAATTCTCTTATTTACAATTAGTTAAAGGATGCAGAAAAGTGTAAAGCAATGGATTTAAGCAAGAGTACAAATAGAGCAATTGGATAATTCAGATGACCGAGTCATTCATTTAAAGAAAGTTGACTCTTGATTGAGTTAACTGATCAGGAATGAGATCACACTCAATCAAAAATTTCTGAATATGATTTAAACGGCAATTCCAGTGTTAAATGAAACTGAATTGTTGTATAATTTACTTTCTGACAGTTTGACTAATGATGATCCATGCATAAAAGGCAAGTTTATTAAAAAATGGCTACAAATTCTTTTATTCAAATGTAAATAGAAATATTAAATGAAAACTTGTTAAATAGTAAATTAGAGATATCATGCTGCTTTCAAAATGCTTTATGAAACATAAGGCATGAATAATTAATTAGATACTTCGAAATATTTGATGTTAGTCTCAAAATTGGCAAACCAAAACCAATTCACTGTTATCTTTAAGCCACAGAATCACTCAAATAATCTGAAAATATCATGATGAATGAAAAAGATTAAAAAAGAAATGCAACTGTCATCCAAGTTAAAACAACAACGAAACACAGCACAAATTTTACTTTTCTAAAATCTTACAATGTTTTACTATATTATAAATATAGAATGTAATTTACTCATAATTTCACTCGTAATTTATAGATATAGAATTTTTTAGTTAATTACTAACCTATGTATTAATAGATTTCATAATTTTGAAAAGAATATTGTTTCCAAAAATATTTAACTGACTTTATTGTTAATTGCATGACATAAGAAGTCATTAGACGTTATGAATGAAACAGCATGTACAAATCAAACTTAAAGCAATATTATACTAAGATGTGTACTTAGTAAACATACTATTATGCAAGTGTAGTCAGATGTGAAAAAAATATTGCATATTTTTCATTTATGATCTTGCAAGGACTCAGGTGGAAAAATATTGAAGTGCAATTATATGTATTTAAAATAGACAAAATAAAGGAGGTACAGTCATCATCATCAACAACAACAACAAAAAAAAAACACCTCTTCCTTATTATTGCATCTTCTCAAGATTAATATCGATAAAAATAACTTAAAGATACAGGAGTATTGAAATAGCAATTAATTTACGTGGTTAATCAATCTGTCTTAAAAAAATTTCCATTATGTAAATCAAGACTTTATTAATAATATGATTCAGTAGGTCTTTCTATCTCTGTTTATCAAACCTTGTTCTGAAATTTGTAGTTTTTGAGATATTTTGTTTGCTGAAAACTCCACTGAAAAAGAGTACCCATTGGTAGCTGTATATTAAGTAGATTTTTGCTTGTTAATAGCAAAATGACTTTTTTCACATTTTAATTTCAAAGGAATAGTGCCATTCAGTTTTATCCATATCAGCATGACTATTTTTTAAAATTAATTTAAATGTTTATGTATTTCTATTATTTTAAAAATCAATCAATTAGGTTTTTAGTTGACCCTGTTTTAAGAAATTAATATCCACCATAATTTTTATGTCAAAGGAAATTTGTTGCTTAACCAATTTTTTTTCTAGAACAATTATTAATAGGTGAAATGTAAATACTGTAAAGATATTTTAAGCTTGTAAAATTATCGATTTTTATTAAAAGGATGGATTTTTATTTTTAGGTGGAGATAATTGCTAATCTTATAGAAAAATTACTGTTAATTGTGCAAGAATTACAGACTAAGGTTGATAAAGTAAAGTTGGTAAAGTACTTCTACTGTTGCATATATTTCTAATACGCAACAGTAGAAGTAATCACGACTGATAAATATGAATGTATTAGGCCATGAACCTTATGTTTCAGTATCTTAAATGAGATTCAAAAACTTATAAATGCATTTTGAAAGGGAAGATTATTTCTTAGCTTGGCAAGAATTATTTTATGGATATTCTTAAAATATCCTCTACCTAATTAAATTAAGATTAAGTGCTAATTAATTTCCTTATTTTAGGATTAATATACTGGACTGTCAGAATATTAACTGAGAAATGATACAGATTTCCTTGGATCTCTATTTTATTTATTTGCAAACGATAACTGCTGGTAAAGGGTAAAAATTAGATATTCCAACAAACAGTTTGTGCTGCAATTATTTTATATCATCTGAATAGTTGGTGAAAAAACATTCAACCTTTTAAAACGAAAGCAAATTTATGGTGAATTAAAATTATCTGCTCTAAAAATAAATTTAATATTTAACCATCTGTTATATTATAATGCTTGTTAAAGCTTTTGCTTCTTGAAAAGTAGATCTATAAGTATAAATAAATTTAAAATAGTGTTCTTCAAAAAACATATGTGGCAAATCAACTGTGGCAATTTTACAATTTTTTAGAATATTTTGAAAATTGTTTGAGGGGTGTGCACACTTTTAGATTCTGGCATTTAAGTATATCCTCTTTGCTCAAGACAAAATTTTGGTACATTACAATTCACTTTTTCCACATATTCGTATTTAAAAATTCATAAATACTCAAATTGTTTCATTTATGCATTTGTTTTGTGATTTTATGAAATATGATAATTTTCTTAAGGCAAAGGATTTTTTTTTTGAGAAATATATGTTAGTTTCCAAGATATTTCCAAAAGTGCTTAAGTCAGATTTAATATTGGAATAGCCATTTCTGAAATTATTTAAAATTTCTGGAAATTATTGAAATAATTTATTAAATTTTCATCTGACCTCGTTATGACAATTTAAATCAGTATGTATATATGTTAATAGCCGTAATGAAATTTTTTTGAGGCAGTGGTAAATAATGTTCATTAACACTTATTTATCAGTTTGCCTATCTCAACAAACTGCTGTTTGTCTGAAAGTGAGTTATTTCCTTTAATGCCAAATTCATGAAGATGCGATAATAAATAACAAAATCAAAAATGTTTCTTTTTTTTTTCCTTTTTTTAACTGTGCCATGGACATTCTCTAGCAGTAATATTTTGCAGAATCATTGAATATTTTTTATAGCCATTCAAGTACTCCAATAGAAAGAGTATTTCGAATATGTAAATCAATAAAAAAAAGATAGCTTATATGTTTATTTATATTTACATTTATTTGCTTATAAGCAATTAGTTTATTCTGGGATTTGTTAATAACAAAATATTTATTATTACAATAATGCTCTGCACAAATGTGTAGTGTTATTATAAATGTTTTGTGATTGTCTTATAGTGCATTCATATTGAATATTCAAATACAGAGATTAAATCATTTTCAGTACCTTATTTTAAAACTAGTAATCACATTCTGTATTACTTCTGAATTACTAAAATGATTCCACTTTTTTTAAATATTCAGTTGGTTGTTATTTACTTAAGTATTGATAACTTAATTTTATTATGCATTTTTGTAAATAAATACATTGTTTATTTAAAATAATTAAGAATGTTAAAATTTCTTTTATTGGATACTGTTTTGATTAACTCGTAAGTATATTCGCTAGCTAACTCGTAAGTTAATTCTTGTTTGTCACTTATTCATAAAATATTGTAATTTTTTTCTTTGTTATAAAGCTTTTAAAGAATTACAATATTATATTTTATAAAATTTGTCTAGAAATGCTTAAAAAAGTTTCAAAAAATCAAGTGTTGAGTGAAAGGGTACAAATCCTAGGATATGTTTCACTTATATGTAGGTGGTGTTTTAATTTGATTCAAGAGTTTTAGTTAATTTTTTTTGCATTTATAATTGAGTAGTATTTTTCATGTCTTGTTTTTGTGCTATAGAAATTCAACCCAATTTGTATCATTTTTTAATAATATAAATTTATCTTTTTTTAAGTAATCTTAATTTTTAAAATAGCAACTGCTACTTATTTTTAGTTTATTCTTTTATCACTTTCCATTGCATCCCATCATTTGGCATTGCAATGGAATATTAAAAAAAAATATGATGCAAATTAAAAATGATTAAACCCATTTTAAGAACTTCCTCAATGTGTCTCTGCCTTGATGTGGCGAGGAAGCTTAAAGGCATCCTTTTAATCTTTGGATTTGCTTTTGACTGTTTTCAGTTAATAAGCACATTCATTGAAGGAATGATTGTCTGAACTAAATGAGACACCTGCTCTCTCCCAGTTGGAGAAATTGCACAAAGCAAGAAATATCTAATATACAGTATTCTTTATTCATTTAACATATTTCTTGTTATAATGTAATAATAAATTTTAATCAAATGTAAGATTTATTGCATTTGGTTAAAATTCATATTACTAGTAGCTGTATGCTTTTTCAAATGTGTAAGCAAGTAGTAAAACATTTGCTTTCTTTTTTCATCTTATCATTTAAAATTCAATATCTTCCTACAAGTGAATATTTTATTAAATTCTGCAGCTTATGAAATGTGGAATATCATTTAAATCATTGTTTTACTTAGTACTCAGCAATTGATTGTGTGCTCCATACATGTCTTGAATGTGGTGACACGCTTAACAGCTGAAATTCCTTGCCATCTTTCACACTCAAAAATCATCTGTTTATCTTATTACCCTTAAATCCCTCTAGGAAGTATCACATTTTGATTTTTCGACTGTAATAAGTAAGCCATATGCAGCTATTATAGATCAACATGTATCTAAAACATTTATCTTTTTGATAAATTTAAATATTTGGGCAGAAAGAAAGAACCACTATTTTATCACCTACAGTAGTGAAAAATTGTTAACAATAGATGAAAGGATTGATTGCTCTCAACATAGAATCATATCTTTCCATCACAGAGATCAAACATCCTTCATTTCTCTCCATGTATCTTTCAGTGGCTTCACTGGTATCAAACACATATAACTGACAATAAAGTGGCTTATTATGACCACTGTATGAAGGAGAAGCCATGTTGTACATCTGACCATGCTTCCTACAGCAATATGTCCCTGTGCCAGAAGGAGGTTTAATTTGAGCTCCCATGGAAGCAAAAGCTGTATTCTTTTGCTGTATTGGACCTATAGGCTTTTTGATTGCAATAAGGACATTTTCATACTCAGCATGTTTTTCTGCTAAAACAACTGGAAAAATCCATTCTGATCAGTTGTCGATAAATGATTTCTTTAATACTGAAAGGCGCCTTTCTCTTGATTCGGTCTGCGATAATCGGCTGTTCCAGCTTTTCAAAATCATGGCCATTTAGTTCTTGTAGTCACATGTCAAAATAGCTAAAAATGTTTTAAAAAATCTTTTTAACTGTTTTCTGGATTTTGCTTGTGCTTCACTAATAGTTGAAATCTGTCTCCAATCACATTAAAGCATCACAACATGATTTTTTTAAAAATCTTCTCTTACTTTTGGGTTGTCTCGATTGTTCGGAAGAAAACACTTTTTATTTTTTTAAAAAATGTTTATCATCAATTCAATTTATAATGCATAAAGACAATTTAACTTAGAAAATTAATATACTCCGAGCAGATAACACATGTCTTCTAATATTAAATTAATAGAGTTTACGTCGAGCGAGTTAACTATCCGAGGATTCTATTAACCGAGTTAAGGGTATGAGATCATTCTATTCAGAGTTAAAGCCATGATGGCATTCTATATAGAGAGCTCTATTAACCGCAGTGCATCAGAGTCTGAACATCCTTTTAAGTATCAAACATACCGGAAGTCACCGCTTACCCGACGACTTCCTATCACGTGATCAAAAACACAACGTCGTGAAAAATTACGCGACGATTTGCATAAAGGGGCATGAGACAATTTATACTTTTGGTTAACAAAAAATACAAAGCATCTTATTACCTGTAGAATTTAAGCTTACTGGAATTACCACAGTCGTTTGTTCTACATTAGTTTTCTTTGGAGGGGCGGGGGCATATCCCATTTGTCGGGTAGAGTGATTTGCTGCAAATCTAATTCTTGATAACACAACCATCCCTCTTTTGCCCGCACTTCTTGACGAAGAGTCACGAGACTCTCTAAGGAGTGAGCGTTCTTGTCGCCTAATTTGTGATGATTTTTGATGCGTTTCCACATCATAAGAACTAGGGGTCTTCTTTATAATGATCCTAGAGTTGAGGTAATGGTATTTTCCAGATTTATCTATATTTCCCCAAATCTCACCAAGTGGCCAAAACTTTTGTCAAAAGGTCGCCAAATCTTGGAAATGCCACTTTTACGTAAAATAAACCTAAATTGCTCGAATTTCGTCCCAGAATCTGAGTATTTCAGATCTGTCTCGGATATTTCAAGACATACAAATATGTGCAGAAGTATTTATAAAGTTAGTAACAATAAGGCATTTGTAAGTGCTAAGATTCCAGTTTTATTAATATACCTTATTATCATATCTATAAATGATCATTATGATTTATAGGAATTATTAGAAAAATTGAGGAACAAAATTACAAAATGTTCGTTTTTTTAATTCTGCAACTTTTTTTTTAGTAAAAGCATTAATTAAATGACCAACAGTTCTGTTTATCAAATAAATAATACAACACAGTAAAAATTCTAGACTATTTAATTGAAATTCAAATGAAACTAACCATTTTGAAGTAGGTAAATTTTCTAGTCAGAGTATACTATGAAAAGCATATGTACAAGAATTTTCATTATGAAATAGCGTATATAAATACAAAATATTTGAAATAATATATTATCATTGTTACATAATTCTATAAAAGTGTTCTGTTAATCTGAAGTATATAGATAAAATAATCAAAGCATCAATTAATATAAACAGTAACGTAATATTTGAATATGGCCAATAAAGTACTAATATTTAAATATCAAGGTAATGTAGTGTATAATTTTCAATGCAATATATAATATAATGTACTTTTCTGTATAAAACTCTTATAACATTTATTGACTCAATTTAATTTCATTTTGTTATTACTTAGAAAAGAAAATTTATTTTCATATATAATGAAATTTTGAATTATACTATAGGTTAAAACAAAAGGGCATTTATAGGAATTATTGAGCTATGAATTGCAAAGATCCAAATAAAAATGAAATATATTTTTCATTGTTTTAAGGGATACAGTAAATTTTTTACTCCTTAAATTTTCCTACTCCATGCATCAACAAAAGCGAGTCATAATTTTGTAAATTATGAATTAGAATAGTCCTTATGAATTAGTCGTTCCTCTCCCCTCTCGGTTCTTCCCCCCCCCCCGTGGTTCGCCCCTTTTTTACCACGTGAACTTTTGCCTCCTAGCAGGTTTTCTTATCGTCATCGTTGGGTGTAACGGAGCGAGTGTTACATTGAATTAACAAAAGAAATTGAAATAACACAATGAATTATGATAGGAAATAATTCATATTAGAATAATGATACATACAAAAGATAATAATTTTATATCAGTGCCCTATGGCTAAAGTAGAAATACCATCTTAAAGAACATAGCGTTTATCTTTAAAAGGGCATAATGAAATTTTATTGCAATTCAATACATGAAGAGAACTCTTGATAGTTTAAAAAACATGGCGAGTTCTCTGCACATTAAATATGCAATTTTTATAATCTTCATGTCGAATTTTACTTTTTAAGACAGATTTGGCACCTCCTTTTGCGAATTGTTTTTCAAATTCTAGAGTTTTTAAACTATACATTTTGGATTTCAAGCCGACAAACTCACATGCAATATTACCGCTTAGTTCATCTTTCATTTTTCCGAGAACATTTTTATTTATAGAACTGTACAGACAGTGATTTGAGGGATGGTTAGATGTATCAAACAGATTGATTTTTTCATAAATATCTTTATATATATCCAATGTGAAAATGCTATAGCATAGAGAATCTGTGTCAGTGAAAAGCAATTTCGCCCGTTCTCCATACAATTTTTTGATAAAATTATAATGAAAATCATACATTATTATTTTAGATATATCAAGAATCGAAAAACCGACATATATGGGTCTGTTTAAAAGAAGTGAACTGCTTCTTTCTTTGCACTGAAACGAGATCATTGTTTATAATTGAAAAGGCAAGAATTGCGGGGGGAAGCAACTCATTTTTTTGCTCATTAGTCACTAAGTTAATAGTTAACTCTATTATGAAGATTTTCCATCGTTTTGCCAAAAACAGCATTGTTTAAAAGTTTAAAAAAATCTTTTTCAAAATTTTTATTTGCCTGTTTACGATGTTTAGTGTTGAAATCAATATAGCTTTGTAACCATGCGCTCTGTCCAAATTTTAAAATTCTGTGTACTTTTGTTACTTTTAATCCTAATTCAATATTAAATTTCAAATTCCGGTAATGAATAACGTATTTACTTTTATTTCGAAGATTGGGGATGAATTTTTCAGAGGGATTAGATACGGGAAGATTCAATTTTAGAACTATTACTTTGGTATAGGGCGAATAGTTATAAGGATTTACTGCTATTTTCTCAGGAGCCAGAGGGTAACAGTTACGAAGTTCGTGAGGATATTCGAAGTCAACTTCAAAGATATAGCCGACATCAGAATTTTCAGAAATATTCATAAAGTCCACGTCTTCACGAGTCCAGGAAAAATCATGAGTAGGAAGATTTTGAGACATTGCCCATCCGTACAAGTTATTGGCGTCTCAATGCATGATAAATGAATAAGGTCTGCTCTCATCGTAATTCGGTAGATATGAGTTATTGGCAGAGGCGAAGCGATGACTGATTATTGAAACTCCACCATGAATTCCTTTTTCAATAAATAGATGCGTGTGAATGTCGGTAAGCAATTCCAATTTCACATCCGACATTCTTAAACATGCCTGCCATGCCACCCCAGGTGCAGTGTAAAGATGACATGGATCGATCTTGTAATAGTCCAAACAAATTTTCTGAAAGTTTTCAGATACATCTGCAAGGAGAAGAAAGTCACTTATAACATACAAGTCGTGAAAATCTCCAAGTGTTTACATGTCGAAAACATCGGTAAAAATTTACTGTACGGTCACCCTTGGCGAATTTTTCAAAATCCCGCCAAAAGTCGCCATTCTGGCGACTTCGAAGCGAGAACCAATGAAAACAGAGCATAGAAAATGGCGGCAAACGGCAACGTGGTGATGTTTCGGAGTTCCGCGATGTGACAAAGTGGTCACGAGCACCTCCACATCAGAATTTGGAATAGATACTTTAATTTGTAAATTTAGGGTACATTAAAATTAATTGAACTAGTTTGGATGAGCGCAATGAAGCTCTAACGTCATTAAGATTGGTAATTAATTAAAAATTTTTTTCCTGATAATAGTTTTGTTAATTAAAAATAATAGATTTATATTATTCATGGGCTATTGAGAACTTTTAATGGAATTACGTTGCACGTGCATTTTCTATTGGGGTTTAATTAGATGACTATTTTGCTTAGTTGGAATTGAAAAACATAAATTCCAGAATTTTAACGCGTGTAGCGTATGAATTTGTCAGGACTCTGGAATACGACACATTACTTTCCACTTTTCTAGAATTTATGAGAGGTCGTTGCGTCCTAGGTGGATCCCATATGGATTGATGTGAGGGGGTATTTTTATTTTGAAATTTATTGGCGGTTTGATTTCGCCCACCAGATTTAGGGAAACGGGGACACTGGCGCCAGTTCGCCGCGTGATCGCCTGCACATTTGCACATTTAAGTGTATCCTCAAAGGCTAATGAACAGTCTTTAGCCCTATGAGGTCCTGCACATTTCACACATTTCATTGGTAATTTACAGGCTTCAGAGCTGTGGAAAAAGCCCTGGCACCGCCAGCACTGTGATGGCCCCTTCCTTCCTCTGTATCGCTCCACAGAGATTTTAGTGCCAAATATCTCTGTGAGAGTGTAGACCGTTTCAGACAGAGGGCCGTTTGCTACTTGAATGTAGAATAACGGCATTGGTGATTTAGTTTGGAATTTTGTCAGTTGAGTAACACTAACAACTGCGAACCCTTCCTTTTGTAGTTCCTCTTTAATTTCCTCAATAGGCGTGCAGGAGGGAAGTCCTCGAAGAACGACCTTTATGGGCCTATCCGTCTTAAGCATAAAGGTTTTATACTCAGCACCCTGAGCTTCGAGGAGATGGGAAAGGTTTCGGTGCTCGTCCTCTGTATCTACCGTTAACTTAAAAAATTTATTGCTCATGACTGATCTTAAGGAAGGAGCCTCTAATTTTAAGATGTTCCGCATGACTTTAAAATCTGCCCTAGGTGTAACGAAGAAGGGCGATACTCTCCTTCGTTTTGGTGCAGGCGATGGATCGGCAACGACCTCGTCGTCTAGCACAACCTCTTCTACTCCTTCAGGAACTTCATTAATTTTTATTGTATTATTTTCATTAGCTTCATTATCAATTTTTAAATTTTTTACTTTTCTGACAAGGTAGGCTGCCGGAGCAATAAAGCCGTTCTCGTCCGCTACTCTTTTCTTTTTTTCTTTTACAGGACTGCCTTTCGGTGAAGATCTGTTTCTGCTATTTAGTTCTTTTATTTGGTCTAGATTTGACAATCTCCTTCTAGGAGTATTTTTAGATCCCTTTCTATCTTTTACAGCATTATTTTTAGAATTTTCTACAATTTTAACATTTTTTGCCTTGTCATTAATTTTTACATTTGCTACATTTTCCGAGGTTGTGCTAGGTTTACTTTTTTCATGCATTACTTTATTACAAATTAAATTAAGAGCTCTCACATTTGGAGGCAGTTTAAAAAGGGGAATTCCTAACCTAAGAATCAAGGTGTTCAAGGATCTGCTCACCTGGGCAATCTCTTTTTTCATTTGCTCCATGTCAGATTCCGACTTTGCTGCCCCCATAGCTTGTGACCAGTTTGCCAGCGTCTCTTTTAAAGTAATGGCTTGTGTGACCTCCAGACTGTGCTCCGCCATGAATTCATCCGTAATGATGATGGATGCTGGAGATCTTGGCCTCGGTTCTTTTGGCGGCGGGCTTGGTGGCCTCGCTTGGTCGTTGGCTTCTTCAGGCGTCTTGCCTTTGGTAACGTTCCCTCCGGAAACTTCAAATGGCTGAGTCTCCATGAGCTCGTCTTCTGATGATGGTGCTGATTCACAGGAATCCTCCCTTCCTGAAAAGGACTAGTCGGGCGATCGCCTGCCTTCTTCTTCTGCTTCCTTTCCTTCTCTTTCTTGATCCGCATCAGATCCTCCATCTTATCAACACCCTTCGAAAGCAGCCCCGGCTCCGCCGAAAGCTGAGCTTCTCAAAAAGACGTCCTTTCCATACCAAGGTACAGATCGGACTTAAATCGCGGCAAAGTTTCGGAGAGCAATAACGAACAAGAAGAAACATACCTCTCTTCTGATTGGCTGCTCCTACTTCCCGCCCCCCTCCGCCATTTTGCGCCGTTCGCGCTACTTCGCCGCCGCCGATGTTGTGGCCGTTGCGTCTGCTACTTCTGGATCTTTTTCCATCGGTGCATAAACTCTTAGAATTGAGTGCACAAAAGCCAAAAACGGGTTGCACATGTGACGATTTTTTTTCTCCACACATATTGTGCAAGATAATGGTTTAACCCGTTTTTGGCCTTCGAAACGGGGAGGCTTTTTTTTACAGTTCCCCACGTTCCTTCAATTTTATTTGTGTGGACACCTGTATCCGGGTCCTTAAAATTCAGACTATGATTCACTTTCAGATGCACGAAGCCTTCATCTTCAAGGCAATCGTAGCTCTTCCAGCAGTCTGAATAGATTGTGGTACCCGGAAGAATAAACTCAGTTATCACACCTAATAACGTAAAAGAAGTCCTATCATCCACAACTTGCATAAAACATTTACCCGTCTCGCGCTCAATTCCCCCAAACACCCATTTGCCATCCACACGTTTACCCCTGTTAAATTTACGCTTACCAAACTTTGATTCATCAATCTCTACAATCACACCACTTCCACCCACTTGCGTGCTACTCTCAAACATCTCTTCCACACAAATCTCACGGCAAAAAGAACGGAAATCACACACAGTCTTCGAAAAACAATTACTCTCTTTAATATTAAACGCAACCTTACAATCAGTCACCCATATACACCTGAACCAAAACTTCATTCATCGTCAGTCGACTCATTTAAAAAAAAAGAACCCTTTCGCACACTCCTTTTAACATCATGTTCCTCTCCTTTCACCTTAGATTTACACCTCCTATCATAACCATCACTAACATCCTTCCTTTCAACAAATTTCATATCTTTATTACATTTCGGACATTCATACCTATTCGCAATCAAACCCGCTCTCATACAAAAATCAAACGTCTCTTTCCTTTCATCCAATCCATACAAATACCTGAAATTAGCATGCTCATCATACCACATAACATCATTCTCTCCAAACATTCTCGCACTTACCTCAGACATTCCCCATGCAGCCATCACAATAAAATCCAAAGAACGAGGGAGCTAAAACAAAATCAACCTAACCATATATCACGGAAATTCAAAATGGGGAAATTCATTTGGACAATCAATGCGCCAGAACATTGGGATTTTGCTTCCCAGCTTTATTATGCATTTATACAAATTTTAACAAACAAAGCGATTAACAAGTTCAAGTAATATCAAATAACATATATATGCATATGAATACAAGGCATGAAATTCATAGAAAATATATAGATATAAAAAATATATAGAATTGAAAAAACATAAGATGAAATAACATATATCATAAATATGTATTTAATAGACTTTCGTAAGGTCTCGCTAGACATATAACAAGTAAAAATGAAAATGAAAAATGACACATATAAAAACAAAAAACAAACCCTTTTATAAAAACAAAATGTTAATCATACATATTAACAACTAATTTACACATAGAGCATTCCATAACATGTTCTTTTTTCCAGGAATTTTTTACTTCATTCATATCCTTAAAAAACCATGACTCAACTGGTATCAGATTCCACATGGCCAATACTAGGAATAGAACATTAATGTCCATTTTATATGCATGATGTTTCAGGTCAAATGGTTCTAGAATGAACTCTCGAACTCTTATACAAAGGTTCTTAGACAATCGTAAATTGGAAGTTATTATTCCTGGAGGGAAAACTTGCATAATTGGCTGCATGTTCTTTTTTTCCAGCAACACTGGGATTCTTCCATCAAGGTGATCTCTTAATTCATCCAGATTTTTCATTCCTCTTTTGGAGCAATCGTCGAAGAGTAGGAAACGTTGATTAATTGCTTCTCCCAGAAAGAATCCTATCCTTTGAAAATCCACATTGCAGTTAATTGCTGCTCCTGAGAATAGGGCTAGGAAAGCATATCCTAGAGAGGTTTTCCCACAGTTGAAATCTCCAGAAATAGCAGTATACCTTTTTTTTTGGCTGTCCTTCAGTATAGCTGTGTACAATATTTCTAAACATTTTGAAATATTTCTTTTTTACAGCAGGATCCTGACATATTACATAAGAAAAAAACAATGCATTATGCATACAGTCCCTGGCCAAATTATTAGATGCACTGTAAAATTTCATGTAAAATAATATTTACCGAGTGATATTGTCCGGTTTTATTGTTTACACTTGATTGGATTTTTATTTTTGTATTATACACTTATTTTGGGATTAATTTAACACAAATTAAACAACAGTAATATAGAAAAACATCTATTTATTATGTTTTGAAGAAAAATTAAACAAAAATAATTAAAAGTTAATATTTTGTTGAGCCACCTTTAATTCTGCGCGGCATGCTATCAATACAAGACTGTACTGTCTCCTGCATTTGAGGATGATGATTCCACACATGAATAATCTTTTCTAAGAGTTGCGTTTTGTTGGTGATAACTTCTTTAGCCACTTCTCTTTTCATCAGCTCCCACACATTTTCAATCGGGTTCATGTCGGGGCTATTACCAGGCCAATCCAACAGAGGGATATTTTGTTCTGCCAAAAAAGCTTTAACAGACCGAGCTGTATGGCAGGGAGCTCCATCTTGCATGAAAATAAAGGGTTCCCCATTTGGAAACCATTCTCCGAGTTGCGGAATCAATCGATTTTGTAAGATTTCTTTGTATTGGTCTTGCCTCATCAAACCTTTTACCACTTACAGACGACCAGTGCCCTTGCCGCTGATGACTGACCAAATCATCACTTTTGTAGGATGTTTTACAGTTGGAGCAACACAGTCAGGATGAAACTTTTCTCCATGACGACGACGCACATACTGAGCTTTATTCTGCAAAATATCGAATGTGCTTTCGTCACTAAAACAGACCTGTTAAAAATAGAAAAATAAAAAGAACTGTGATTTTATCTTATTTTACTAAAAATGATAATAAACTTATCAACTGTGACGAAAAAAAAATATCTTACCGATCTCCAGAAGTCCACATCTTTGTCTCGCCATTGTTTGGCCCACTTCAGGCGCTTTGCTTTCATTGCAGCTGTTAACTTGGGCTTCCTAGCAGGGCGACAGGCCTTTAAATCTAATTCTTTTAACTTTCTTCGAACAGTGCGCTCAGAAACATTCACGTTAGCATCTTGAAGTTGTGATTTTAATATTTTTGTGGTAGCAAATCTGTTCTCTAAACAAATTTTCTTCAAACATCTCTCTGACCTTGGAGTGAAAATTGGTTTTCTACCGCATTTTCTCTTTCGTTTCGGGCTCAATTCCTCTCCTGACTCAATTTTCTTCTTTATGCGTCGTACACTAGCTTCTGAAACCTTTAATCTTCGTGATATTTCACGATTTGTAAATGTTTTCGCATTCACAAGGGCCTTCACTTCAGCTTTTTTACGAGGTGAGAGATCGCCTTTTCTACCCATATTAAAAAAAAATCCAATTGTATTTTCAAACACTGCACACAAAATAAACTAATAATTAAGCAATATAAAACTGTTTAATAAACAATCACAGTGTATAGAGCGAACGAAACGAGTCCGTACCTGACGCAATCCCGATAGTGACTGACTCACGTTTGTACTTGTTTACGTTCATGGGTCAATGGTTTTACACAGTGTTGCCCTATATTAAAAAGAAATACTAATTGGTAACTTACAACAAATCTTTCAAACAAAAATCGATTATATAGTATTTTAAATATACAATTTCAGCGTAAAATCTTGAAAGAAACTTAATTATTCAAAAAAAAAAATACGGTGCGTCTAATAATTTGGCCAGGGACTGTACTTTCTTTAAATATATCTTGTTTTTTTCCCAATAATGAGATCATTACATAGCTCTTTACATTTTGATTCTAATAATTCTTGATTTGAAATAACTTTACAGTTCATGAATTGTTCTGCTTTTACAACTTCTACAGCATTTTTCACAAATTTTTTTCGGTCAGAAATCATAACATATTTTCTAGCATTTTCAAAATGATTCTCATGATCCTCTTTATGATCATCTGTTGGCTCTTTGAAAGAGCAATGCAGATTTGAGAAGTGCGAATAAGAAGACATTAATTCGTATACGTTAGTGATATCTCTTTTTTGAGCATACTCTGCCAACAAGAAAGAGTTAAAACCTTTTTCGTCAACTTTTTCTCTTTTTTTAGAATGCTCCCCTAATTCATGTAAATGTTTACCACAGTTTTCTAATAAAATACTTTGCAATTTTAAATAACGTATAGAAAAATTTAATTTAAAATTATCATATTTAGATCTCAATTTTTTTCTAATATCAAAATATCTTAATTCTGTACTAAGTAATATGGAAATTATAATAATGTCTACATTATCGAAAACACTAACATGATCATAAGTGAGAAAGTCTTTAAAAAAATTGTCCTTACAATAACATTTTTTTGGCAAACAAAATTTGCTTACCTGCTCGTCTGCAACTTTCACTCCTAAAAATGGCTTCACCCATTCTGGAAAATCATAAGATTTTTTGGGTGATACCTTAAAATTTCCGACGAATAAGAGGTGTTCCATGACGCATAAAAGTCTTCCCCGTTTTTGTCCCCTATGCATTCCGAAAAAGAATCATCTTTACTTTTTTCATTTGAAAATATATCGGAATCTTTGTCACTCTCCTCACTTGATTTACATTCCTGGCTTGTCCCAGGGGTAAGCAATTTATATGTTGTCCACGCTGCATTTAACCTTTTGAGTTGTTCCTCCAAAATCACCTTCCTTGGATTATCCTTGTTCTTGCCTGGATGCCAAGAAAGAGATCTTTGTTTAATCAACCGTTTTAGCTCTGTAAATTTAAGTTCCGAAATATTACATCCTAAAAGAACACAAAGCTCATTAGTAGCTTGCAAAAAATCTTCATCAAAAATATCATTCGAGGCCATGAGTGAAAAGTTGCAAACGAGCAGGTAAACTAGGAACAGCAGTAAAAAGGATATGTCTAGCGAGACCTTAACCGAAAGTGTTAGTTAAAATTTTAACTGGCTTTTAAAGGGCTTAATAACTCAGCGCCAACGCAGCACCAATACCGATGCGCTGCGATGCGCGGGAAAAAACCCCCATATTCTTTCTCATTAAAGAGTAACTTTGTAACATTAGGTACTTGTTACATCTTATACTTATATATAGAAGTAGGGAAAAAGAGTTCAAGGTCACAGTTTCTCGTTTCGACTCCGCGCGGTCACAGTTCCTCGTTTCGACCGCGCTGCGGGGATTTCCCTTTTTTTTTCAACAGATGGCGCGGTCGCTTTGATTGACATGTCTGGGCTTTTTTTAACGTGTCCGGTTACGTTTCTTTTTTTCATTACGTCACAGCTTTTTTGCGAACTGAAACTGTATTCATGAATGACCGTTAGAGTTCATTTGCCTTTCAGCGTTCGTGGGAGATTGATATAGGTGGGAGGTGCGTTTATTTTTAATTTGTTTTAATAGAGAATATTTCATATATCTATTTTTAAATATTGATACAATTTTTTTAAAGAGTTATTATTGATTGATTGATAATTTTATTTTAAATATTTATTATTTTAATTTTTTTTAAATTTCCTTAAATAGAGAATTTTCTATATATCTTTTTTTAAAGATTGATATAATTTTTTTATTTTAAATTACTTTAAAAAGATCATTTGTTTTATTTCTGTTTTTGAAATAGAGGATTCAATGGTTTTTAACTACATACTGCAAACATTTTTATTATGAATGGGTATCGGGGCGTCATTGCTAGCTTTCACGCCGGAAATTATACTTGATGTTTTAGAAGGTATTGAGGCAATTGATTTAATAGGATTCTCAGATACAGGTACAGCCGTCTGGACCTTTTCTACTGGTGCAGGTGTCACTGTTGCGGGCGTGGGGCTTAGTGCAGAGCAATAGGTGGATCAATAGCCGGTTATTTAAATTCAGAGTATGAGATAAACGGGGAGATAAAAGACACACATTTAAACTGGGTTAGAAAACTTTTAGAAAGAACAAATACATCAGACTTCTGGTTAAACTCAAATTTTAAAAATAACCCTTTAACAGTTAAAAAACTCTTAGAAGATGTCAAAAAAAAGTTGCAGGAAAAGACCCTTACAACACAGGCTAGGTTGGGGTGTCTTAGAGTCAATCGACCAAGAAGACAAGATATTAAAAAGAAACGTATGGTTCGGAGGAAAAGACAAACAAATATTAATAAAAAGAGTCAAAATGCCAAATGCAGATATAGTCGCCGAAGGAGAAGGAGCAAAATGTGTAAAAGCAAATAAGGATTATTTTTGGGTTTGGGAATTGTTTGCTACTGACATTTATCGCCGTCCAACGTCAACAAATGCTAAGAGTCCTTATTTCTTTTCTTATGCTTTTCATCACGATGGTATAGCTGTTGCTACGTTTAACACAGAGGGAAAGGAACCCACAGTCGAAAGAATTAAAGAGTCATTTGATAGCACAAATCATCATTGGAATAAAAAATTTCACCCATTCATTCAAAATCAATGGGTATATTCTACTTTCTGTGAAAGCTCAGTTGTAGCTTTACCGCCTGTTATTTGGGCCTCAAGCCAATTTAGAATTGTAACAGATGATGCGGGAATAGGTATCTTATTGCCGAAAGGGTACTTGTATATAGGGGTTCATTTTTATTCAACAAGTACAGCTGAAAATTATGAGGATTTTGGATTCCGTTTATTTTTCAGACTACGCAAAATGCATGCTGATCAATCAGAATTGCTACAAAAAATAATAGACGCTCAAATGGGCAGAATAAAGCCCCAGGAAGAAATTCATTACGGTGATCCGGGAACATCTATAATGGTAGATCCTGACGAAAGTACAGATTTTTGGGACAATTCATTCCTTCGAACAGAGCATCCTTTAATAAATCCCCTCACCACAGAACTCCAACTAAATAAACGGTTAAGAACAAATGATGAAATTATACCATCAAATTTACCTGTAGAAATTGTTCCCCCCGCAGAAGTTGATCCACCAAAAAGGTATGATGTTGACCGATATGAATAGTAAAATTTTTTTAAAACATGCCAGTAAATTTTAGTAAAATATTTATTCTTAATTTCATTTAATTAGTTAAAAAGCATTGAACCTCTATTTCTTTTCTTTACAGCAATGGACACGAGTAAAAGGAATAATTTTGTTTCTGCGATTGAACTACTGGGTGAAATATCTTACAGTTTATATAGAAAATTTACTGAATCAAAAAAAGAATTGAGTGATGCAGTTGACGGAGTTTCCGAATATGTGGATAGGGAAATGTTTATGGATGCTTCAAGAGACTTTGTTCTTCACCTATATCTAAGTGATGAGGAAGTGGAGGAATATAACGTGAGACGAAAACAATGTTGGGAGTCGGAAGATCCTCTGAAATGTAAAAAACAATTAGATGAGGAATTCAAAAAGAAAGTCTCGGAAAGAATGAAAACTCGCACTACTATCTCAGAACTTATTCTCGAAATGTATAAATCAATATTATCTGCTCTTATGCATGTTATTAGTAATTTTTCTAAACATGCTGGTCTCCCGGACGTGCAATGCAAAAATGATTTTAAGCAGAATTGTACTTGGATTCGCATTCCTGAACTATTAGATTGTGATTATATAAATAACAAAAAAGAGGATCTTCCTCATTCTGACAAACCACATGCTGAAAATGACGATTTTCCTGTTCTAGATTCGATGACTGAAATCTAACTTTATTGTATACATTCCATTTATCTTATACACTAATAACTCATATAAATAAATATAACCTTATTTTTTAAATTTGCTTCTTCCTTCTTGATTTCTTCTAATACTGGGTTAATTTATCCTAAAAGTCAAAACACAATGAAAGCCAAGTTCATTTGGACAATCAATGCGCTCGACCATTGGGATTTTGCTTCCCAGCTTTATTTCATTGATATTCATATAAACATAATACATGACAATTAAAAGTAAAATCAACAAAGAATTAATTCAAACATAATTTATATATATTTTTCGATATAAAAACATGCAAGCATGACAATTATGAATATAAAATTATGAAAATGACAATTATTCTAATGCTGGATTAGTTTATCCTAAAAGTCAAACTTATCCTAATCGCCAACTTTTGAAAAATTCTCCAAGGGTGACCGGTAAGTAAATCTGATCCAAATTATCCCAGATCTTTTGGGCATATTCATAATCTTTGGTCGATACATCTTCGTTTGAAAAGCTGTTATAAAACGCTGATTTGGGTCTTAGGCTAGTTTGGTAAATTTTGAGAAAGTATTAAAATAATCATATGGATAGCATCCGTTTCTAGCTATCGGCTCAGAATTTGATTTGAAAAAACTATAGCGGAGACGAAGCTGATCAGATTTAAAATTCTGTACTAATCTTTCCAATGAAGTATTTAGAAATTTAAAAGAGTCTATGAAACGCTAAGATCTAAATGAAAATTAAATATATTTTTCATTGTTTTAAGAGATACTGTAAATTTTTTACTCCTTAAATTTTCCTACTCCATGCATCAACAAATGCGAGTGATAATTTCGTAAATTATGAATTAGAATAGGAATATGATGAGCAATTTCGAAATTAAAATTGCAGCTACTATGAGCAGGTCCCCTATAGACGCCCGTAAGATGATCATGATCTCGAACACTGTCTCCTTTCAGAGGTTGTTCACAAATCCATCAGTTAACTATTTCACGGAAATTTCTCTCATCCTTAGACGTGAAAAACATCGGTTTCACTTTTCTTATTTTGTGAAGAAACCAGTCCTCTTCTGCAATCAATTTTCTTAAGAAATCCACTCCTGCATCTTCTTCTCGATAGACAGTGGGAGGTCTTATCATTTCACCATTGGGTCCGACAACGACATAGACATAACCGCAAGATACATGCTTGGTTATAGATTGCGTGAAAGAAATTCCGAGATTTTGGTCACAGGTATTAATTGTTTCTAAAATACATTCAAAACCTGCATAAACTTATAGCAAAATCAGCATAAGCATATAGTGCACTGGTGATTGAAAATGATAATTATTAAACTGTAACAATTTTTCTTCCTCACTCGGCATTCTAATTTTCTGAATTTCCTGATTCATGCAATCAAGTTTATGGTTCATAAAGTCCTTCTTCGTTACGAAATCGGTGAAGGCAAAAGTCACAATAAAAAGACGCACTATTATGGTTGGTTAAATCGCTCAATAAACGACTCATATTTTTGATGAGAGTGTAATGACGGTTTTCTCCATTTAAAGGATAAACTTCTTTATCAAACACAAACACATTAATCGAAATATTATTCAGTTTTTCAAATCGCTTGATTTGAGATATTGGAGTAGGGAAAGATAAATTAAAAATATTAATTTCTTTGGCAAATGGAAGTTAATTTTTCACTCGTTCTGGATGGTTTTTAATTGGATGAAGAGCGGCCAATACACACCAGAGGAAGCACTTGTCGTCTGAATTTCTAATATTTATGGCAGCGTTCTTCTTCGCTATAAAAGATGGGAGTGGGATATAAGTCGATGCGGCTAATGGATGATATGCACGTGTTCACTTCGAGAAATATTATTTCATCGATAACCCAACCGCTACCTTGACCTTCGAATTCATCACATGATGTTTTGATTTTTTCAGATGTAAGATCTAAAAACTCTGTCAGGTTTAAGATCTAAAAACCAAAAGGTTTCTGCGTTGCATCGTTAAAGCTTTCTAAAAGAAAGACAGACGGGTATATCTATCAATCTAAAAATGATATTTGCTGTTTATCTCTTTATGTTTTTAATGCAGACCAGATTGGAAGAATTTAAGAAAATATTTCTCATCTGTTTACCCTTATTACCCTTACGAAATTTCTCTATGATGACTTCCTTTCGTAAATAAATCTGAAAGTTTTAAATTTGAACTTTGTCCCATTAAGTCGTCTACAACAACAAGGCAATCACTCATAGTGTCAATATGAGAAGGTAAACCCTCATGAAATTCAACATCATGCATCTCGCTAAAAAGTCTTTGAAATGCATCATAGTAGTAAAAAATTTTAGGAGGAAAGAGGTGAATTAATTTTGAATCGAGCAGTCGTTTAACAAAAAATGTTTTTCCAGAGTTGGAAGGCCCACTTACGATCATAGAAAAAGCGTGTGCAATCGATGGGAATTCCATTGCAAATGATATAATATAAAACACTGCATAATTTGTACAATTTTTCTATGAAAATTTTTTATTTTATTTAAAACAAATATTACAATTTAATGAAAATAATTACAATCTACAAAGAACAATTCACTCTAGCAATATATAACAAACTGCGTCAATTAAACAAATTACTTGTGTTTTTTTCAAAAGTAAAATTCACCATGAAAATTATAATAATTCAATAATAATTTAAGTCGTTTGATTAACCAAAGAAATTGAAATACCACACTGAATTATGATAGGAACTAATTAATATTAGAAAAATGATACATACAAAAGATAATTATTTTATATCAAGAGTCCTTTGGCTAAAGTAGAAATACCATCTTCAAGAACATAGCGTTTATCATCAAAAGGCCATAGTGAAATTTTATTGTATTGGACAGTATTCAATACATGAAGAGAACCCTTGATAGTTTTAAAAACATGGCCAGTTCTCTGCACATTGAATATGCAATTTTTATAATCTTCATGCCGGATTTTACTTTTTAAGACAGATTTGGCAACTCCTTTTGCGATTTGCTTTTCAAATTGTAGAGTTTTTTAACTAGCCGACAAACTCATATGCAATATTACCGCTTAATTCATCTTTCATTTTTCCGAGAACGTTTTTATTTATAGAACTAGACTAGAAAATGATTTGAGGGTTGGTTAGTTACATCAAACAGATTGATTTTTCATAAATATCTTTATATATATCCAATGTGGAAATGCTATAGCATAGAGAATCTGTGTCAGTGAAAAGCAGTTTCGCTCGTTCTCCATACATTTTTTTTGATAAAATTATAATGAAAATCATACATTAATATTTCAGATATATCAAGAATCGAAAAACCAACATATATGGGTCTGTTTAAAAGAAGTGAAGTGCTTCTTTCTTTGCACTGAAACGAGATCATTGTTTATAATTGGAAAGGCAAGAAATGAGGGGGAAGCAACTCATTTTTTTGCCTTTTTTCTCATTAGTTATTAAGTCAATATTTACTCTATTACGAAGATTTTCCATCGTTTTGCCAAAAACAGCATTATTTAAAAATTATTTTTTTTTCAAAATTATTAGTAGCCGGTTTATGATGTTTAGCGTTGAAATCAATATAGCTTTATAACCATGCGCTCTGTCCAAATTTTAAAATTCTGTGTTCTTTTGTTACTTTTAATCCTAATTCAACATTAAATTTCAAATTCCGGTAATGAATAACGTATTTACTTTCATTTCGACGATTGGGGATTAATTTTTCAGCGGGATTAGATACGAGAAAATTCAATTTTTGAACTATTACTTTGGTATAAGGCGAATAGTTATAAGGACTTACTGCTGTTTTCTCAGGAGCTGGAGGGTAACAGTTGTGAGCATTATGAAGTTCGTGAGGATATTCGAAGTCAACTTCAAAGATATAGCTGACATCAGAATCATCCTTTGCAGAAGCATCGAATACATCTCTGATTTTTGTCATACATTTCTCTTTGAAAACATCACAGTGTGGTAAATAATGTGCTGGGAGATCAACCTTGTCTTTAGTCACTTCTATGATATTTTCTTTTAAACCACTCCTTAAACATTTCTCCATAGGCTTCGAACAATCCTTCGATTTTAAGGCCTTTTCGACTTTGTGAAATCTTATTTCAAAAAGTTCAAAATTATCAGGAATTGAATGATCAGGGTTAATCCGAGATAAACTCCAAACATACCTATCGTTCTCTATTTTAACAGTGTGTAAGAAATGCTGTCCTGCTGCTGCTTGCAATTCAACTTGCTGCCTTTTTTTTTCAGCTGAGCCTGTTATGTCAAGAGTCCACAAATTTATAATGCAAGCACTTTTCGTCAGCATTGAAGTTATTAATAATCTTGTATTCTCACTATTGGCATGCCCAATAACCGTTCAACCTATCTTTGTTTCAGTTGCAGTGATTCCATTCTTTAGTTGGATATGATTTCTGGTTATGATCTTTCCTGATACATCAACTCCTATCAGAATTTCTACTGGATCATCCAACTCTTCTGCCTAATGAATGTTGTAGGCCCTGACCCTTGTTTTCTAGATAATATTGAGTCACAAATCACTTCCTGTTCAAGTACTTTAAAATGACAACCGTACTTCTCTGAAATGCTTGGCAAATATATCATATACACATCATGTTGGCAGGTTGAGGTATTGGAACCACCGAACAATGAATGTTACAAATACTCTCGCCTTTTGGCCTTGTAATTGATTTTTTTCCCGGTTGTTTGCAGAATATACGACTGCTCAGATCCAGAGTCAATCTTGGCTCAAACTCTACGTTTAGTAGTTTCTTCTGTCACAAGAATAATTCTAGTTTGTAGGGAAACATAATCAAGAATATCAACTGTCCCCTTGCACGTGTGACCGAAATCATCCCAGGAAAAGAGGGAATTCCAAACTTAGGAAACTTAAAACAGCCTGTGGAGAAATACTTCGACCGATTCATCGTTTCTGTTGAAAATAACTTATGATGTGGCTGAGGATATCAGAGGTAAAGGGCAATAAGAGCAAGCTATTCATGAGGTGTCATAGACACGAGTATTATCCCATTTCACAAACTGTTGAAACTCAGGTGTAAGAATCGTCCATGGACCAAAGACTCAATTTGAGTTGCAAACTCTCCCAACGCAAGGTAGGAGAATGTAGGGAGCTGACTGATTACGAGATAAATTTTTTAAACTTTTTTGTATCTTTCTTGTATTTGATAACTTTTTCTCTCTTTTTATGCAATCCTTTTTGTGCATCGTAATTTTAGATGATCGTGAATGTAATTAGATGTAGTTAAATACATTAAATGCTTTAGTAAGTTTTTGAAGAGTATTGAGTTTAATATACAACATAATACGAGTATTGAGAATTAAGAATATGGATCCATAGTAGAGTTTGGAGATTGATATCCAACATCTGGACGAGAAGTAGGAGTATCATCTGAGAGATTTCCAATAGATATATCTTTATAATAAATTCCATAGATTCAAGTGCCTCGGTTGCGTTGCGTTGAATTGAGTTTATTGAGTTTTTTTGGCGCAAGAACCAAGCTTTGGCCAAGCTGCGCCAGACAAATGGTTAAAATTAATACATTAGCAGTTTAAAATCTACAAAAACATAGTTTTTCTATGGTTTTTTTTAAATTCTGTGCTAGATATTGCCAATAAAACAAGGTATTGGTATAAAGACGATTTAAGAAGCGATAAAAACTAAATAGAATTGTAGAAACCAATGAGTTTTAAAAAGCGAAAAAAAATTTTGTGGGGATATTCACCCACTAAGTCTAGAAGAGTTAATGGTGATGATGAAGAAAACAAATGATTGCGATGATAAGCAAAAGAGGGACACTGTATTAAAATGTGTAAAACGGTAAAATTCACATTGCACGTCAGACATATCTTTGTTTCATTTCCAAGAAACAAATGTTTGTGAGTGAAACGAGTGTGTCCTATGCGAAGAAGAGTGAGCTTTACATCAATCTCTCGCAGAGGTAGAGGAGGCCATAATCCCATAGAAGCTTTTACTGAACGAAGTTTATTATGGACCTGCGTATCCCAGTCCTTTTGCCATAACTGATTCATAAACTTAGTGAATGATCTCTTCGCATCAGCATATACGAGATTGTTTCAGAAACAAAGAAGCTTCCTTTGCAGCTTTATCTGCTAATTCGTTTCCAAAGATACCGACATGGCTCGGAACCCAACAGAAACTTACATTAAAACCCTTAATGCGAAGGTTATGTAAATAGGATAAAATATCAACAACAACGTGGCGAGTATGGTTGTTAAAATTAGCAAGAGTCTTCAAGGCACTCATGCTTTCAGAATAAACACAAAATTGACGTTGGGCAGGAAGTGCAATTTGCTGAAGTGCACAAAAAATGGCTGTTAGTTCAACAGTAAAGACTGAACAAGAGTTATGCAGACGATGACTATGAATAGTAGATCCGAAATTATTCCACAGCCAACGTGTTCACTTGCTTTCGAACCGTCCGTATAGATCGGTATAAATGAATGATAACAACTACGATGAAAATTAAAAATATTCTGGAAAACAGTCAAAGATGTTGTTGATTTATCAAAAGAAGAAAAGGGATTCAATAAGGTGAAAACTGGTGTATACCAAGGTGGAAAAGCCAAATGGTCAGTAATTTGGATGGAAGCGTTGCTGAGGTGCGAATCGTTAACAATACTTTTGATCCTCTCACAGAAAGGCAATATGTGAAAGGGGCGAGCTTCATAAAGTCTGCGAAGGGAAGCAGGAAATTGAACATGAGAAACCGGATGCTGGGAGACACAACGTGTTCGGAAATAGTATTGAGTAGATAATTTCTTTCGGTGTAAATCAAGGGGTAGCTGATGGCATAAAACATAAGGGCTCTTCAACATACAGACACTATTAGGAGACTTCATTATATATATATATATATATATATATATATATATATATATATATATATATATATATATATAGAAAAATGTTTATTATTTAATACCATACAAATCCCGTTGTATAAACATACAATGTTGTACATTTTAAAGCATGTACCAAAAAAAAAAAACGTATTTTTGAAGTATGACAATTATGTAGAAGTATAAACTAATTAGGAAGTGATACATTTTTTTCAACGCAATGTATCAAACTGTGTTTCGCTTTTGGATGTTTGCTGGGTAACTCAGAGAAAATTCCATAAGCATGTTCTTTTAGGAAGGTGGTAATGCTCGCTTAACTGGTCTTCCACAAATTGTACTTTTCCTTCCACAATAGATTGACTTTCTTCTTGAAAAAGCTGTAGGTTGGACAGGTATCTGATTGCCCCTCCTTCTGCTATAATTCAAAACTCTGCTTGAGTAGTTAAACATTTTTAATGAAAAGAAAAAAAAAAGATATCTAAGTAAATTTCTTGCAATTTCATCATACAACTAAAGTGTACAATGGAAGCAAGTCCTACATGCATACTTTACAAAACTCCTTTCCATATTGAAACTATGCTATTAAATTTTTTTGTAGATCTTACCCTGAATGCTCATCTTCAGTTTAAGAAGATACTAAAATGCCATCTAAATATGCAAAAACAAAGTCCAATCCAAAAAACACTTCATTAAAGAAGTGTTGAAACGGAGATGGAGCATTCCTTAACCCGTAACTCATAACGTTAAATTCATATAAGCTGAATGGTTTTATAATGGCTGTTTTTTTTTAATCTTCTTCCGCTATTGGGATTTGAAAATACGTCTTAAATAGATCAATTTTTCAGAATATTTGTTTGTTTTTTGAGATATTCTGACGATTCTTAATCGTTATCCCATACCACGAATCAAGGATGGAAATCCTTGATTCATGGTATGTGATAACGATCAGGAATCCTTTGTGCATTTAAGCGCCAGTAATCCCCACATGGTCGTAAACCTTCATCCTTTTTGACTACTAAATGGAGTGGACTGGCCTATGGAGATTTTGAAGGTTTAATTACATCATTATCTAACCTAATTGTGAACTCCTGTTTGGCTAATTTTTATTTATTTGTATCTAACTGGCAAGCTTTTGAAAAAACAGGAGGGCCTTTTGTAGCTATATGATGTTTGACATTATGTTTCGAGTTAGAAATTAACAAATTTGGTTTGGTTAATTTCGGATATTGCTACAGCAATCTCGCTTATTGAAAAAATTTTATCGGTTGCACTTATGATATCGGCACTTGTTATACACGTAACATGACTTCGAATTGATAAATTTTTAACACCGTCTATTGATTTTCTATTATGGATATCAATTATTAATTTAAATTTGATTAAAAAGTCTGCGGTTAAGATTGGCCGATCCACTTTAGCAATTACGAAAGGAACTGTAATGGTTGACGTAGGCCTAAATCTAAAATTAAAATTTTAAAACCAATCATGGGTATTGTTCCATTATGCAACACACAATTTAAAGAAATTACATGATTATAACTCGATGTGGCTGTAATAATCGAAAGATCAGCACCACTACCTACAAGAAAGCATAAACCGATTGTTTTATCGGCAATAAATAAACAGTAATTATGGCAATCCTCAAATTTCTTTGCAACAGAATCTGCCGTCGAAACCATTGCTTTTCGGAGTTTTCTGACTCTCTTCAGCTACACGGTTGTGTGCGTTTTCCCCCCAAATTTAAAATAGCATAACTTTCCTTGTGAATCATAACGCCGTCTTGATCTGCTTCTACTCCAATTTTTTCGGAAGGGTTTAGAGGACTCTGATCGGCGCTTTATTCGCATGCTGGCAATTTGGTTTTCTGGCGAAGTTATTTTTTCAAAGAATTTCTCTATATCTGCCAAAGTTTCATTCAGTGTGGAAATGGTGTTCACTCCAAGAAAATAAATAAGTTCATTTAAGTCCAGGGTCCCAATTGTTAGTGGTTGCTACTAATTAAGTAGTTACTAAATTATACAACTTTTAAGAACACAACATTCTTTTATTTTCCTAAGATCCTTTTTCATTTACAACTGCTGACTCCAGATATAACACCGTCAAAGAAGGATATGATCCAGAGACATTAATTGACATAGACAATAGCGCCACCGCTGTTGATGTTGGTGACGTGGAGCTATTGCGCGGTGAAATGACGTCATCTTTCTTCGTGACGTCATGATAAGGATGTGAACAAAGCAGCTACATTTATTATATTGACTTTTCTCGGCTAAATTGCAGTCTTGGAATATTATCCCCTAACAAATTATCTGAAATAATTTTTTTTTTCATATTTTCCTTTTATATAAAAACAAAACAAAAAAACCCCCATCCCTGTTGGTTGTATAATAGTGAAATACATATGTGTTATCTCCATACTTAAGATTAATTAAATTAGATTTTTTATTTTCAATGAAACACCATCAAATTATTTAATAAATTCTATTCCATTGAAATGAATTTTTTTTGTTGCATTTGTAAGGTTAATTCTTACTTTTGACTACTTAAAGAACAAATTTGAAATTTTATACTTTGATGAATTGCACATTACATTAAATTATATTATTGATTGTAAATTTTCTCTTTCTGTTAATTATAATATATACCGGTAGATTTTAAACTGCAATTTATGAGTTTTTAAATATCTTATTCCATCTTAGACCACTTCAAATCAATTTTTTTCTGTATTTGTACTAGCTTTAAACTTTAATTACTCTCATGTATAATGTTTGGCTACTCTTATTTCATTTTACCAAAGTTATTTTAAGAGTAAAAGTTAAATTCAGCTTTTTTTAAAACAAACTCTAACAAAATTAAATTCATATATTTAGCATTACAGATTGATCATGAAATAAATAACAAACAATTCAAATAATGTTGTCTTACTTTATTAAAGAACAAAATAACTGAACACAATCCACAAATTTCAATTAAAAATAAAAACTGATAAGTTTTATGAATTTAAAATATAGGACAAAAAGGTTCCAATACTATAACTATGATAAAATCCCAATAAATGATATCAATTGGCTTGAGTAACTTTTGTAACATCAATCAGCTAGTTAATTAAAAATAATGGAAGACTGAAAATTATTGCTGGCATAATTAATACTAATTAATTTCCACTTTTTAAAAATTTTTTTAACTATACATGTAAAACCTTTTTTAATTTTTTTCGGGAATAGTAGATTGTCATTTCATCATTCATTTTTTTATATTATGTTTAATCATCATCCGTATAAAAGAAGAAATTAAAAAAAATTATGTGCTTCATCTTTGTGTTCTATGTGATTATCAAAAAACTCTAAATTAACTTGGTTTAAAATAGTCTTGAATTTCTGACTTATGCCATCTCTTTGGTAAAAAAGGCTAAAATTTCCCTAAAAACATTCATGCAATTTAGAAAAATAGTGTAATAAATATTCAGTTGGCCATTTTAATCCTGATTTACAAATGTCATATTCTTTAAAATACAAAAAAATAGTTTGATTATCTAAATTTTTATCATCATTTACAAGTAATTTTTTGCATTCCATACATCCAAGAGAAGACAAAAAAAATTTTGCTTAAAAACCTGATATATATGATAAAATATTTTCTTCAACTATGTTTAGAGTATCTATGTTCAAGTTATCCATGTCATCTTGTTTCTTTCCTTCATCCAAGTCCTCAGAATTTTCATTTATCAACTCATACAATTCCTTTTTGTTTAAAGAAGTAAAATCGATTAAAGTAGAAGCATCATCATCCTCACAGTTTTTGTTTGTTGACTGCTTTAAAAAATTAGTAATTATTACTTTGTGAATGGTATGTACGCATCTGGATTTTCCCGGAAGCCACCACGTCGTCTCACAGAAGAAAATGTATTTTCTAACGGATCTTGATTAAATCGATTTGTAAGAAGAAATTTGACTTTAGTGAATAAATATTCAGAAATTCCAATGAAAGCATTTAGAGTTAAAATCCAACCGTTTTTACTAGGTACAACAATCTTCCTATTGCTTTTTCTTGATCTGAAATGCCATGTTGCTATCCACTTTATCATTTCTTCCCAAAATTTAATATGAAAGCTGTTCTTAGTTAATGAACATAATTTTTTTTTCATGATATAATGTTCTTGAATTTACGGAGTCGAATAACTTATCAATCTTCCAAATGAATTCTACTGTTTCACTCCCTTTACTCCGTATATTATTAGCTGCCACATGTAAATTTAAAACAGCTGCTACGGAGTGACTTAGTACCTACAGAAATAAAACAAACATAATAGAAAAAATTCAGGCAATTTGTATCTTTTTAATTAAAAATATTGATAAATTACACATTATTAAGAATAACCTAGCAATTGAATAAAAGTTGCACTTCCTAGTGAATGTGAATCAAAGAAGCAGAAATTAATCTAAAAGGTAACTTTAATTGATATGCTTAATAGATAGTAAAATCAATCTTTATTGTTTAAAAATAAAACTGAATATAAAGAAAAAACATTTATCAGACATTTTGGAAATTTTTACTGAATATAATAAGTGTGGCTAGTTCATCCATAAATGCTTATGTAGATGTGCATTTTTAGAACAGAAATGCTAGAATTAATAAATATGAGAAAAATGTTATATTCTGACAATATACCTGAGCTGCCAGTTTTAGATTCATTTTCCTGAGTTCACATACATAATTCAATATCTTTTTTTTTGTAAGCTACCTACAGGCGGAAAATTTCTGAAAAAAGAGAGAATAGCACAATTACTATAAGAGTAGATGCCCCCAACTAATCTATTTTATGACTTTATAAAGAAATTTTAAAATTATTATTTTACTTACACTTTTTGAATCAAACTCTTGTAATTTTTCTATATGTTTCCATGATGTTTAGTATGTTCGAGGCTCAATTCCAGCTACAGTATCAATAAAGTATATCTCATGGTTCTTTAGGTTGTTTCGCACTGATTTTAAGAGATGTGGAGGATCATACATAGCAAAAACTGTTCTACTATTGTGCCCAAAGAAGGGTTATTTTTAGTAATTTTCAAATACTTGAATAGCTTTGTATTGTTTGGATCTAGAATTTACAAGTAAAAATACAATTCTAACACAGCAGAGAAATAACACAAAAAGGAAGCTATATAAGAGTACTGAAATAATATTCTTCATATATAGCAATAGAGGTTTGTCAAAAGAAGTTAAAATAGTAGTTAGATCATAAATAAGTTATAGAACAAGAAGAATAAAGTAGTAATTCCGAACTTTGATCACTTATTATAGACACTACTTCCAATTCATATGCCTGCAATGTTCAATTGCTTTTCGCACTATTTTCTCCAAAGGAAAATCAACAGAAAGGGAAGTGAAAAAATAACCTAATACCTAAAATTTAAAGAAATTTATTTTTTAAAGAAATTTATAATTTATTAATAGTAACATGTATGATTTGTACAGTTTGATTTAATGTTATTCTTTTTGTATTATTTAAATAGTAAGATACTTATGTGCATTTTTAAACAAAATATACTAAATAGAAATGACATTTTTTAAAAATTATACCTGCTTCCAGTTTTTCACAATTCTACGTGCCATAAAATCGAGAGCTTGAGTAACATAGGGTGGCTTTTCTTGAAAATCATTCCATTCAGTTATAAAACCATCTACTGAATCTAAATCTGCTGCATATGTCAATCCTTGTTTAATTGCCATTTCATCTATTAAAAGAAGGCACAACCTATCTGCTTCATTCAGATGACTAGATTGCTTTTTAAAACAGTTTATCAAATTGGGACAAAAACCTGAAGTTCTTGCAACATTATAAGTATATCAGAAATAATTTACATTATGTTAGTAAAAAAAGCATTATGACTCATCTTAACAATGATACTGCAGCATGAATAACTTTACATTAATTATGGTCAGTGAAATTTTAATCAAAGAAATGTTTTAACACTTTAAAGCATGAAACACTCATATGTTTTAAATATAATAATCTTCTAAAAACTGAATAATAACTAGCATTAAATGAGTAATAACTGCATTAAATTTAACTAAAAAATCAATAGAATTTTATAATTCGTGTCATTAAATGTTTACAATTTTAAATAATGTTCATTACAGAACTGGAATTGCTGAAATCGCACACACACACAAATTAACATATAGATTTCTGATTTAAAAAAAGAACTATTTACCTGAACAGAGTTGCTTTGCTTGGGAAGACAAAATATTTCCGAAGAATTTTGTAGGTACTTGGACTATGCAGATAAATTTGAAGAGCAAATGCTTTCTCTCTTGTTGACCAAACTTTGCCAGCTCAACGCTGCGTTCGTATTTGAGATGTTATAAACTCTTACAAATGTGGTTTGTTAGATAATTTTGCTTTCAACTGAGACAATACATTAGAAGAGGAATGCTCTCCATACAGTCTTTTTTTAGTTTTGAAACATTTCATAATAAACTTTTAATTTTCCTTGTTTTCGGGGTGACTTGCAGGTGCTCACTTGTGTTACATGATGTTGCTGTTGGAGATACTGGATTTGTAGAACATGATTGAGTAGGGTCAGTAACTGCAGGAGATGGATTGTGGGCCTCACTTGAATGTGAAGAAAGAATCATCAAAAGCAGAAGGCAAATCGTCTTCGATATGAGGACAAGCAAATTTTGATAATTTGCGCTTTAAAGAACTGGTGAAACAAGATTCAGAAAAATGTTTTTGTCACACAATTTAACATTCCTCAAAACATACTGCAAATTCTCTGGTGTCATATCCCATTTCAATGCTGAAAACCATTTATTATATCTAGAAAATATTATTATCTATTACAATATTGATATATGCACAGAGAAAAATAGTAAACATTCAGATTCAGAGTTTTATTACACTAGCAAAATTGCAATAAAATATAGGAAACATTTTGCCACCACATCATATTTAAAAGCATTAAGCCCATTAAAATATATTAACAAAAAAATTTAAAAAAAAAGATAACTAAAAATATTATTTTATATGATTAAATTTACAAAATAGGGCAGTTATTCAATAACAGAAATGGAAATTCCGCATGTTCTATAAATAAGTTAATTTTAATTTATTACTATTTATTTTAATATTTAATTTCAAAACAATTAAGCATACCTGCTCTCATCCGAAGGAAAATTGAATATCAATCCAGGTGTTTCATTCCGACTTCTTCAACAAAGGTCCGGCGTTCGCATCCATTCTAAAAATATAAAACAGTACACAAGGAAGGAAAAAAAAAGAATTTAAACATATAAAAAAGAGAAAATTCACAAAACAAGATAAGCCTAAGCAAAATAATAATTTCAAATGCAGAAAAAGAATCTTCCAAATTCCAACGTTAAGGGTACAATAGACGATGAAAAGGTAAAAAATCGACGAAATCTTCAATTTTTTTTATTTTGATCTTTTATGTTTATTTAAATAATAAGCTATCGTTTGCAAAAAGAATTATTTTAATATCTTGATTCGTTTGCACAATAACCCTCAGGGGCTCACCTTCTTTAGGTGGGTACGGGTGTCCCAATCCCGAGGTACCCTGGGATCTTTACTCCCTTTAGTGTTTATTCTACTCTTCGCCTTCTGCTGTTTACTTTATTTTTTCTGTCCCTCGACGGCAAGCGAGGGAGCTCTCCATGAGAAGCTGTCGCCTCTCTGTTTGCTTCTTGCTTCTTATGGACAGCCAAAAACCCCACGTGT
>JAOUZG010040815.1:222298-245871 GCA_026289955.1 Argiope argentata
AAGTACTTCATGTTTAAGATAAAAATGGAAAATTTTAAACGGAAAAGAACTGTTACACGTTCAGCATTTACACGTTTATATAACGTTATTAATGATGTAATTTCTAAAGATGGAGCCATTTTAACTGAAAATTTTGATTTATTGGCTGATTTTGACTTACTTGGAGAGAAGTATAATGAACTTAGTGTTCTGAATGAGGAAATTATGAATTTAATGTTGCTTGAAACGGAAACGAAACCAGAAGACTTGGATGCTGAAACTTTTGCTGCAGATGAATATAACAAGAAATTTAAGCGAATCAGCATTATTTTTAAAAACAAAAGTAATAACTGTGAAGAAAGTGATGATTCTAGTTCTGTTCAGTGTAATTCTAAAAAGAAATTTAAGTTACCGTTACTGGAATTTAAAAAGTTTGGTGGTGAGATTAAAGACTGGTTGCCATTTTGGGGTCAGTTTAGTAAAATTGATAGTGACCCAAATATTGACGAGGCTGATAAACTTCAATATTTGATACAAGCTACACTGCCTTCTACTAGAGCTAGAGAGTTAGTTGAAAGTCTTCCACCTTCAAAGGAAAACTATCATAAAGCAGTAGAAACATTGAAATCCCGATTCGGACGAGATGACCTACTTGTCGAATTCTATGTTCGGGAGCTTTTGAAGTTAACAATTTCTATGAACTCTAGGGATGAAAAAAAAAAACTTCCTACTTTGTACGATCGGATTGAGACACAGCTTAGAGCTTTAGAAAGTTTAGGTTGATTGATTGATTGATTGAATTTAATGGCACGAGAGCCATATTTGGCTAAGCTGCGCCATACAAATGGTAAATTATAAATTCAAGATTAAAATACAATTTCATATATAAAAAATAGTGAAATATAAAAGCAATATCATAAGACACTTTTCCGAATGAATGCCAAATTAATGATAAAACAAATGACCAAAAAGAACTAATTAAAATTTACACGACTAAATGCAAGTATAAAAGTTTATAGACTTTAAAAAGTTAAAAATATTCGGGTGGTATCTCTCACCCACCAAGTCTCGGAGGGTTAATGACGATGTCTTAAAAAAACGAACACGATTTAAATTAAAAGCAGGGCATTCGATTAAAATATGATTTACAGTAACATGTACATGACATGTTGGGCACCTTGGCGCCATTTCACCAAAAATGAGATGTCGGTGCGTATAACGCGTATGACCTATACGGAGTTATAAAGTTTAGGAGTAACAACAGAAAAATATACAGCTATGCTCTTTCCTTTAGTTGAATCGTGCTTATCCGAGGAAGTCCTTAGAGCTTGGCAAAGAAATAATAGTTACAATGAAAAAAAGGAAGAATCTTGTCTTGAAAATTTAATGCAGTTTTTGAAAAATGAAGTAGAAGGAGAAGAACGAATCAATCTGGCCATGAAAGGGTTTTCTGTTAGACAGTCCTAAGAGTTACTCATTGAGAAAACCCATGCACACTGCTGCCAGACTTTTTGCTGGAAGTCAAATTTCTACCAGCTGTGTCTTTTTGCAACGAAAACAATCACGAAAGTAAAAATTGCAAACTTGCTTTGAATTTAGATTTACAAGAAAAAACAACTTTGCTCGGCCAGAAGAAATACTGTTATCGATGCTTCAAGACTGGACACATGGTAAGGCAGTGTACCCTGAAACGAAGCAGTTTGAATCCACTGGTTCCGGTAAAATAATCGGCAAATCTACTGAAAATTCGAAGGAAAAATTCAACACCTTAGCGAATCCAACTTGTTCGGCTGATGTCCTTCTACAAACTCTGGTTGTATATCTTTACGGTGATGAGGGAAATTTTCCTGTGAGAGCTTTAATTGACACAGGCAGCCAAAAATCCTACATTACCAGGGAAGCTGTTTCTAAATTGAATAATGATCCAATTAGAGCTGAAGATATGATCCATAATCTTTTTGGAGGAGTTGAAAGTAAGCAGAAACATCATTTATACAAAGTATATGCAAGCAGTTTCCAAAAGGATTATTACTGTTCTTTCGAAGCTTATGATCAAGAGACAATATGTATGGATATACCAACAGTAATTTCTGGACCTTGGACTGAAGAGATTGAAGAAAGAGGAATATTTCTTAGTGACAAAGAAGCCTATAGCCATGATTCAACGTCTTCAGTGCATTTGCTCATTGGTGCTGATATAGCCGGTAAACTTTTTACTGGAAAAGTTGTGAATTTATCATGTGGCTTAGTGGCAATGGAAACGCTGCTTTTATGGACTCTTATGGGGAAACTAGAAAAAGAAATGAAAAATGACAGCTACATGACGGTACTGTCTTTACATGTGAACAACAAAAGCATTAGTGATCTTTGGAGTTTGGACGCACTAGGAATATTGGATACTGCAGATAAACAAAGTCAAAAGGAAATGGAGAAAGAAACCGAAAAGCTGTTTTTTGAATTCTGTAAAACAAAATGGAGATGGTAGATATCTTGTTTCATTACCGTGGTTGGAAGATCACCCTGATCTACCTTCGAACAAAGGTCTTTCCGAGAAAAGATTGAAAAATACAGTTAATAGAATCAAAGCTCTTGTTATTCTACGGGACTATGAAAATGTTTTTGAAGATTGGAAGAAAGAAGGTATTGCGGAAGAGTTAAATAGTGAAGATATTAAGGACTCTAATTGTCACTATCTTCCTCATCGACCTGTCATAAAAGACAATTCGACAACAAAGATCAGGCCCGTCTTCGATGGTTCTGCAAAATCTAAAGGAAGTCCATCCTTAAATAACTGTCTAGTAACTGGTCCAAACCTTGTGGAACTTATTCCAGCCCTCCTGAATAGGTTTCGTATTGGCAAGTATGGTGTGATCGCTGATATACACAAAGCTTTCCCTACAGATTCAGCTAAATGACAGTGCCAAGGATTATTTGCGGTTTCTTTGGTGGCAAGATGGAGATTCAAACATTGTCAAAATCTACAGACATTGCCGTGTAGTGTTTGGGATCAAATCAAGTCCATTCCTTTTAGGGGCGACGTTGAATAATCTATTAGATGGAGTTCCTGATTGTTACAAGATAACTGCTAATCACCTAAAAAAATCTTTGTATGTTGACAATTATGTGGTTAGTGTTAAAAGTGAAGCTGATTTGACAAAGTTTATAAATGAATCCAAAGAAATCATGGCTCTCGGAAAGTTTGATTTACGTGGCTGGCAACACAACTCTTTTGGATGCATAAGAGAAAATTGTAATGAATCCCAAGATGCTTCTCCTACCTTAGAAGACGTTCCAGTTCTTGGTCTTTTTTCAAAGCTAGCAATGGTTGGTTAATGCGTTTTCGAGATCGTCATGGAATAACTTTCCAAGAAGTTCACGGAGAGAAAAAGTCAGCCCCGATAAACGATGCAAATGAATGGCGGCAAAACAAGATGAAAGAAATCTTAGAAAGTATCTCCAGAAGACATTTGTAATGCAGATGAAGCTAGGCTGTTTTTCCAACTCCTACTCGATCGAACATTGGCATTCAAGGGTGAAAAGTGTTATGGAGGGAAGAAATCAAAGCTGAGACTGACTGTTCTTCTGTGTACAAATAGCACAGGAACGCATAGAATACAACCTCTCGTCATTGGTGAATCATTGACACCAAGGTGCTTTAAGAACGTGAAAAGTCTTCCCGTGGAGTATAAAGCAAATAAGAAAGCTTGGATGAAGTCTAAACTTTTTTCCGAATGGTTACAGAAGTTAGACAATGAAATGAAGAAGAGAAAGAAAAAAATCGTTTTGTTGATAGATAACTGCATTGCTCAAACGTCATTTCCAAAGCTACAAAATATCGAATTAGCTTTTTTCCCTGCCAATTTTACAGCCACTTGATATGGGCATAATTAAGTGCTTCAAAGGATATTACAGAAAACGGTTGGTGAACTCCATACTTGTAAACTTTGAAAATAAAGTAGAAGACCCTTTCAAAGCTGTAAATGTCAAGGAAGCGTGTCACAATATTGCTGGAAGTTGGTGGGAAGTAACAGAAAAAACCATTCGGAATTGCTGGAAAAAGGCCGGTCTTTGTGTTATGGAAGATAAGAAATCTGATAATGATGAAAATTCCATAGACAATGATCTCTCAGATGATCAAGAATGTGTTTTGCACATCAAAAAATCCGTATCCCAACTTGAGGAAACAAGCGGTAAAAAGTTAGGAATTAGTATAGAAGACTATTTAACAGCAGATGATGATCTTATGGTTTTCGCAGCAGTTACTGATGAGAGAGGAAACAATGATGAAGATGATGATGATAATACAGGTCCATCGCAGTCCTTATTGTCATCCCAGGAAGATCTTCAATCCGTGAATTCTCAACGGACATTTTTTTCAAGCCTTCCGTCGACAAATGAAGAACATTTTCGTGCACTAGACTCAATGCATACAGTATTGGTGAACTTAACAGTTACAGAAATGAATAAACAAACAAAAATATTGGATTATTTTCAATAATAAGTGTTTTCAGGTATATGAATATTTATGTGCTTATTTTCTGAATTTATCTTCTTTTTTTTAGTATTTAAACCACTATTATTAGTATTTTACAAATTAATTTCTTCTAAATATAGACTTAAAAGTAATATGTTATGCACCTTAAACTAATAATAATAAAAAAAATTCTTATAAAATGCTCAAAATATGTGGACCCTCGATATAACTATATGCCTCTCTACAACAATATACTTTATTTGGTCTCTAAAATATTGTTGTAACGAGGTTTCACTGTATTACTGAAGAATGCTGATGCAACAGTGTATAAAGCAGTTGGTGAAGTCCTGTCAGGTTACCCTTCAATTCATAAAGAAGATTTTTTGTTGGGTTTGATGAATGATGCACAGGAAAAGCTTTTTGAATTATATGGTAGCTCATGTATAATGATTGATTCTACTCATGGAACAAATCAATATGGATTCGAATTGACTACTCTGATGGTACATGATGACAATCATGAAGGCTTGCCTGTTGCCACTTTGTTTTCTTCCCGAACAGGATGTGATATTCTCTTGCCTTTCTTCAAAAATATTAAGAAACGTATCCCAACCTTAAAAACTACAATCCTAATGACAGATGATACAAATGCATTTGTTAATGCTTGGGAAATGACTTTCTCTAATAAGCCCATTCATCTTCTTTGCATTTGGCATGTTAACCAAAAGATAAATAAAAATATTAATGTTAAAGTAAAGAATTCCGACAATAAATCTATTATTAAATCTGAAATAAAAGATTTACTTACTGAAATATATGAAACAACATTTCATGTACTAGTTGAAAAATTTGTTGAGAAGTTCAAAGAAAGTGAAGGTTTTTTTGTACAATATTTTTAAAAAACCTACTACCAAAGAGCCCAAAAATGGGCATATTGTTATCGAAAAGGCTTGGGTGTAAATACCAACATGAAACTTGAAAGGTGGCATCGACAAATAAAATATGAAGAAAGTGGTGGTACAATTATGAAAAGGTTGGATAAATCTATATCCATCATAATGAATGCCATTGCAAAAAAGTTGTCCCGAATTATATCAACAGAACGGGGTAAATTAACGCATGTAGCAGTTGCATTATTCTCGCCTTCTCTTTTGGATATTAGTTGCATTACTTTAACTTCCCTTTTGGTTACTAGATGGCAGTGCGTGATTACGTCTTCACGCGCACCATCCCATAATGCTTTGCGCTTGTACCAGTGAGAGGTGTGACTCCGTCCTGTGCAGCGTGCACTGGAATGTCTTTGTTTTAAGTATTGTCCTCGTCTCTGTGTGTTTGTAAATATTAGTGTGTGAGTATGATTATTAAAGGAAATGTTTCTAACAACATTCGTCTCGTTGCTTCCATCCACGGACACTAAATAATCTACATCCCACCACATCTGGCGCCCAACGTAAAATGAGTTCCGATAGAAGTGAAGGTCACCCTGACGATCACTAGGAAATCTTCGCGCCACCACACCTGGCGCCCAACGGAAAATAGTTCTAATGAAATGCAAGTGTGTCGTCCCGACAATCTTGAAGCATCTTCGTGCCATCACATTTGGCACACAAAGGAAAATAACTTCTAATGGATGAAAAGTAACGTCGTCTCAAATATCAAAATATTTTCGCTCCATCATATCGACAACCTACGAAAAGAATTTAGATTTGTGTCGTCCTTACGCAAAATAATTTTTCCTGACCTGGGAATGGTTCCGCATTGTGAAGTGATGAAATAAATGTGAAGTTGTCCCGACAAGCACAAGGAAAATATCCGCCAGCAACAACGGCTGCCATCGTTGATGTCCAAAAGAATGCTCAAGTATTCAATTCAAATCATAACTCGTACAGGACGTCGACCCCTGTACCGAGTATAATTTATTGTGTATCTCAAGCAAAATCTGCATTTCCTGTGAAAGTGTGTGTGTGTGTCCATTTTATCAAATTTACAGATCCGAAAATTCATCTGTTTTGTTTGGTCGTTCCTGTTCAATCCCAGATAAGTGTTATAAACTTTTACATTTTATTAAACTTAGTTAGAACTAAAAATTGACTAATTAACTGAAACTTTTACAACAGTCGCTACGAGCATTTTATGTGCGATGCATCATTCCCAACGCGGATCTTCGAATCTCGCGAATCACTCGGTTTCCTGCGCCGTGCTTCGAATCTGCCGAATCACTCAGTTTCTTCCGCCGTGTGATTTTTCTCCTGTATCCATCCGCTTCACGGCGGGACCACTACAGTAGCCCCCCACCAGCGATAGCGAGATTTCTTTCCAGTAGTTACAGGTACCGCCTGAAATGTACACGTCGACCTGAGCGTGTAACTATGGCAGTTGGAATGACACTTGGAGAAGTAGATGTTTCCTCTTTCGATGCCTCCGTCTCTTGTTCGACAAGTGAAGTAGGGTGATCCTCATCTTTTGCAATGTAGGCAGGTTTAACCCGGTCTATATTAACCGTAATTTCCCTTTCACGAATGAGCAGTTTGAAGACTTTATCTCCTCTTTCCATAACCTGGAATGGGCCCTCATAAGGCGGTTGTAGACCCTTTTTAATGTATCTGTCCTCAGAAACACATGAGAGCAGTTTGAAAGATCTTTATTGACAAATACTGTTCGATGCTCTTGCCGTCGGGGGTTTGATGGTAGCAACTTTTGCATGGTGGCCTTCAGCCTTCCAACGAAAGTGGCTGGATCCGCTGTTCCGAGTGATGGACTTAGAAATTCTCCAGGTAGCCGGATAGTCGTTCCATATACCATCTCCGCTACAGTTGCCTTCAGGTCTTCCTTCCACGCTGCTCTGAAACCGAGAAGGATGGTAGGGAGAGTAGAAGTTCAGTGAATGGTGGCATGAGCTCTGATAGCTGCCTTTAGCTGCCTGTGGAATCTTTCAACTTTACCATTGCCAGATGGGTGGTAAGGACTTGTGCGATGTCGAGCAGTACCTAGGAATTTTGGCAAGGCATCAAAAAGTGAAGCTTCAAATTGTGTGCCTTGGTCCGTTGTAATCCGAAGAGGAGGTCCGAATCTTGCAATCCATCCGGCGTAGAAGATAGAGGCCACTCACTTCGCTGTGATGTCCACCATAGGATAAGCCTCTGGCCACTTTGAAAAACGATCGACGCATGTGAGGCAGTATCGAAAACCTTCGGAAGGAGGTAGCGGACCAACTATATCCATGTGTACATGTTCGAACCTGGCGCTGGGTTGAATAAAAACTCCAAGCCTGCTTTGGGTATGACGTACAACCTTTGAACGTTGACAAGCCAGGCATTGCTGAACCCATGCTCTTACGTCTGACTTCATTCCTCGCCAGACATATCTCTCTCCCACTAGCTTGCCCGTAGCTCTAATCCCAGGATGTGAGATAGAATGCAGACTGTGGAATACCTTTTTTCTATCCACTTCCGGTACGAATGGTCGAATGCGGTCGTTGGTCGTGTCACAAAACAGCTCAACGACAGGATCGCCTATTGCAAAAGGTTGAAGTACTAGAGAAGATTTATCAGGGTGCAACGATAATTCTGACAGTTCTTTATCACTTTTTTGGTTTTTGGCCATTTCCTGGAAATCAATGTTTGACGGTGTTTCTATCGTTGCAATGTCTATCCTGGAGAGGGCGTCTGCAACTACGTTGTAAATTCCTTTCACATGCTGAATATCGGTGGAAAATTGACTGATATAATCCAAGTGGCGTAGCTGCCTTGGCGAGCATTTATCCTCCTTCTGTCTGAAAGCAAATGTGAGGGGTTTGTGGTCAGTAAAGATCGTAAATGGACGACCCTCCACCATATGTCTGAAATATTTCACAGCCATGTATGCAGCTAAGAGCTCCCTGTCATAAGCACTGTAATTACGTTGGGATGGTGAGAGTTTCTTAGAATAAAATCCAAGTGGTTGCCACTCCTTGTCGATTTGTTGATGCAAGGCGGCGCCCATAGCTGTATCTGAGGCGTCCACCACAATTGCCAATGGTGCGTTTAACACCGGGTGACAAAGAGTTGCTGCCTCCGCTAAATCCTGTTTACACTTCCTAAAGGCAGTTTCAGCTTCAACGGTCCAGTTTACTGTCGATTGGTCGTTCTTTTTGGAACCCTTAAGGTAATCATTAAAAACTGCTTGAGTTTGCGCAGCTCGAGGTATAAATCTTCGATAGAAGTTGATAATGGCCAGGAAACGACGTAACTCTTTCACCGTAACGGGTTGTGGAAAATTCGTAATTGCCTTTATCTTTTCAGGAAGGGGGGTAATTCCTTTAGAAGTCACAAAATGTCCCAGAAATTGTACTGAAGCTTTTCCTAAAACACATTTATTCACGTTTAGGGTAACTCCATATTCTGAAAATCTCTGGAAGATCTGTTTCAAATGAGCTAAGTGTTCCTCTTCATCATTTGACGCAACCAGAACATCGTCAAAGTATGGCACACAAAAGCTAAATTCACCCAAGACTTTGTGGATGAATCGCTGGAATGTTGCTGCAGCATTAGACAATCCGAATGGCATGAATAAGAACTTGAAAAGGCCAAACGGAGTTCTTACTGCAGTTTTAGGAACATCTTCTTTACGAACAGGAATATGATAATAAGCTCTAGCGAGATCCAAGGTAGAGAAAATGGTTTTCCCTTCTAAAACTTGAAAACAGTCTTGAATATGGGGTACAGGGTATCTGTCTGGAACGGTGACACTATTCAGTCGACGAAAATCCCCACATGGTCGCCAATCTCCATTTTTCTTTGGAACCATATGTAGCGGGCTTGACCTACAGCTTTTGGACGGTTGACAAACTCCAGAAGCTACAAGAAATTCAAACTCCTGCTTCGCAGCTTTCAGTTTATCTGGTGGCAATCGTCTGGGTTTCGAGAAAACAGGTGGTCCCTTTGTTTGTATCCAATGTTCCACTTCGTGAACAATTTTATTTGGAGTAAAATTTGCTTTAATAAGCGTAGGAAATTCTGCTAGCAATTTGTGGAATTTAGAGTCCTCAATGATTGCTTTAACAGCAGTGCAATTTCCAGCAGATAAAGTTCCTTTTGTCTGCAAGGTGGTTAATGGATCTATCAAAACACCGTTCTTAATGTCCACTGCAAGTCCAAAATGGCGTAAGAAATCGGCTCCGATAATTGGTTGTGACACAGCAGCAATTATGAAAGGCCAGTGGAAATCCCTTCTTAGTCCAAGATGAACTTTCAGCAGGCGTTGTCCGAAGGTTGAAATCACTGTCCCGTTTGCAGCAAACAGTTGCATTCGCGCAGCTTGGATGCTTGGCTTATAGACAGTGTGAGGAACCACGGAGACATCCGCTCCAGTATCGATAAGATATCGTGAAGAAGATGTTTTATCTGCCAAATACAGACGGTGAATCGTCGCCTCGCCTTCACCCTTTTGATTGGATGACGGCTCTAGCAGTTTTCCCCATGGAAGGAACAGGGGGGTCGACACTTCGTAGCTCTTTGTTGAAATCTTCTGTGGTACCAGCAGTGCGCTGAATTCTCCGTTTGTCTATTTCGGCTTGAAGAACGTTGTTTACTGCGGTTTCTTGAATAGCCACGTGGACGGGATTCTAGACGAGAGAGGCGGGTAGTTATTTCACTTAACATCGTCCGCAAATCTGGCTCATCTGCGGAAACCGCTACTGCGTTTACTGAGGAGGCACTAGTTGTTGCCATAATGCCATCTCGGCAAGCTTATCCAAATTGTCATTTGAAATCGCCAAAATTTGTTGCACGTTTGTCGGTAGTGTTTGCAAAAATAAAGATTTTAGCAAATCATCATTCATTTTCGTACCAGCCTTGCTCCTCATTTCCAATAGAAGTCGTGATGGGCGTCGGTCCCCGAGTTGCATTCCCAATATTAAGTCTCTTAGACGCTGATACTCAGAATCCGCATATTGATCACACAGTCGTTTTTTAATCGCGGTGAAAGGATCCTCTGTCGGTGTATTAAGTATGATGTCACCGACCATAGCCAACTCCTCAGGTTGTAAGGCGGAGACCACGTGGTGAAATTTTGTCAATTCGGTAGTGACTCCAGCTAGCGTGAATTGACTTTCCATCTGTTTAAACCATATCTCAGGGTTTGCCCTCCAAAATGGGGGTGGCTTTACAGCGACACGTGCAATTTCTTGACTTTCGTACTGCATGTCGTAGTTTAATCAAATCCAAAACCGAGAAACCAAAAATAATATGGTATCTCACAGGAATAAACGATGATAGAAACAGAGGAGCACTCAAAAGTTCTTGAAAAGGCACAATACCATGGATGCAGTTCGGTAAAAAATTTTAACGAGCAGAAGATTAACTTGCTAAAAATGTCCAAAGTCACCATTTATCGGGAAGTCTATGAATTAAACAATTCAAATTTAACTCAAACATACTATTTAATAATACTAAAGTTATTTACAGTTAGGTAAAAATCAAATATATTTTTATCTTAACTTAGAACTAAAAATTGACTAATTAACTGAAACTTTTACAACAGCCGCCAACAGTCGCTACGAGCATTTTATGTGCGATTTATCATTCCCAACGCGGATCTTCGAATCTCGCGAATCACTCAGTTTCTTCCGCCGTGTGATTTTTCTCCTGTATCCATCCGCTTCGCGGCGGGACCACTACAAATGGAAATAATTCAAAAGGAAAATCTATCACCAGAGCAAATTTATAATGCTGATGAGACTGCACTCTTTTGGCGCTATGTGCCGAGAAAAACTCTAGCAACAGTCCAAGAAAAAAAATGCTACGGGAACTAAGGATATTAACGAAAGAGTGACGGTTTTGGCTTGTGGAAATGCAGCCGGTACTCATAAATTGAAATTAATGGTGATAGGAAAGAGTGCTCTTAAAGGAGTAAAGACATTACCAGTTTTATATAGAAACAATAAGAGAGCTTGGGTAACTCAAGATATTTTTACTGATTGGTACGAGAATCACTTTTTACCAGAAGCTCGTAAGCACTGTACATCGGTCAAACTACCGGCGGATTCAAAAATAATACTGATTGTAGATAATTGCGCAGCGCATCCTAATTCTAAGTCATTAAACAAAAAAAAATTGAAGTTCTATTTCTTCCACCTAACTGTACATCTATATTACAGCCCTTGGACTGTGGTGTGTTACACGCTTTTAAGTGCAATTATAAAGATAACTTAGTAAAAAAAAAAATTCTGTAAATCAGTGATTAAAATTTCAGTCAGGAAGCAAGGAGCGTAATATCAATATTGTTCTAAATTTATTTACTAACATCAGGACAACACGGCCTATCTCCGATACAGCTTTAGACGTGATAAAATCCCAACGTGCTTTCTGCTTACGGATGTGACATAACACCCTAACATGGCTTTCTCACTCACTCCTTTATCAACCTACGGAAAAAATGGTTTCGTCCATCACACTCTCAGCCGAATTGGTTTTGAGACGCTAGTTTTGGTTTGTTAATTTGATCGCCATTTATTTCTAAATCAAAATTGCTTGTTCTATTTCTTTGAAATTGAAAACACAAACAGTTCTTTTCAGGGCTAAAATAAAAATTTTCTCTATTTTAACCAGCGAGAACTCGCATTGGGTATGACATGCCCGATCCATTTTCATTCAACGTTTTTGTTTCTTTTTATCGGAATTGGTCAGAATTTCGTGTAGCTGTATTCAAGGTCGCATTCTTTCAGCAGTGGGATAAACCATTTCTGTTCTAAAAATAGATTTTGAGAGCCAGGGGTCGGGGGTATGTCATACCCGTGCGAGTCCTCGTGTCAGTTAGATCTTTCCTTTCTTTCTGTGAGTTCAGCGAATTATGACGCGCTATTTGACTTACGATGAAGAAAATGAATATCTTCGACACCTTATAGAGACTGTTTCTAGTGATGATGAACCCCTATCTGACGATAGTGATGAATCTGGAGATGAAGTATATTGTAGTGATTGTTAAGATCAACGTCATGTGCCCCGCCCACATGAACAGCGCCACCTACTGGAAAATGTAAAACGATTGAGTAAGCTACAAGCTTTGAGACTGTAAAACATAAATCTCCCATTAAGCGGAGTAATCTCCCGATTAAGCGGAGCAAAATCTATAATAACTATGTCCCATAGCGGATAAATTGTAAAGGTCCCATTTAAGCGGACAACGAAATAAATAATTCTTTAAGAGGTCCGTCGTATTGATTTCATACCTCTCCATTTTGGTCCTAGCGACCGGAGAAAATCAGCAAATATGGATGCGAAATCCACTACAAAAACAGCAACCATTAAGGATTTAAATCGGGCACGAGGTGCCATCAAAACCAAACTAACGAACATCAAGAAGTTCATTGATGCGTCATCAACTTCCGATGATGAGACAAAGACTGTCCTAACTGCAAAACAAAAACTAACCAGTGTATTATCGGTGAAACAAGAACTGGAATTATTATACAGCAAGTATTTAGAACTTGATGAAGATGAACAAGCTAGTAAAAAAACAGATGAAGAAATGTTTTCTTTACAGGATGAAAGAGATGAAATAGAGGTAAGTCTTCAATGCTTACTCTCTAAATACAATAATGGTGATCTTGTAACATTTAATGAAACTAAAAAAGATCACAATGAAGATTTGAAATCGTATATTGAGCATATAGAACATAAATCTAAGTTGCCTGAAATTCCCTTACCTACCTTTTATGGAAAAATAGAAGAATTTTCGAATTTTAAAAATCAGTTCTTAAGTCTCATTAATGAAAACAAGGATCTTTCAAAGGATCAAAAGTTATTTTATTTAAAATCTGCCCTCCGTGGTGAAGCAAAATCAATTGAAACAAGTGATGACACTTTCGATTCTTTATTTTGTGCTCTCGAAGATCGTTTTGAGAATAGGAGAGCTGTTGTAGATATTCATATTGACAATATGTTAAAAATTCAGAAACTGAGTTTTGAATCATCCAAAGGTTTAAAATCTATAACAGACTCCGTTAATAAAAGTTTAAGAGCATTGAAAAGTTTGAAATTAGAGTGTAATGATCTAACTAACGCTATTCTGGCAAATATTATATTAGAGAAGCTAGATAACGAGACAAGAAAGTCGTATGAGTTATCGTTGCAATCGAAAGAAATTCCTTCTCTAAAGGAGCTCTTAAAGTTTTTAGAATCAAGAGCATTAGTTTTAGATCAGTTAGGAAAAAATCCGTCGAATAACAGATTCAAAAGGGAATTTCAAGGAACAGGAAATAAAGCGAAAAATTTATTTGTCAGTTCTAATAAAGGCAATCAATTTATGAAGAAATGTGTACTCTGTAATACTGAACATCCGTTACAAAAATGTTATGAATTCTTAAAATTGAATGTTGCTGAACGTATTAAAGTATTAGAAAATCATCATTTATGTAAAAACTGTTTAAAGTGCCATAACGCGCCATGCAAGTCTAAATATATCTGCAGAGTATGTAAAAAACAAGGCCATAACTCATTAATTCATTTAGATCAGCAAAACGAAGGTAATGTTTTGCCTAGCTCAAGTGGTGTTGCGCAATCAAATGCAAATCTAAATCCGAACGCTGAGGTTTTTCACTCTTCGGGTGGATCGACCTTGAACATTCAACCGTCAGAAATAAATCATACTCTTTTGTGCACAGCAAATATTCTTATTGAAAATAATGTTGGGCAAAAAATAAAATTAAAGGCTCTCTTAGATAGCGGAAGTAGTGTAAATATATTAAGACAGGATGTGGCCGATTCTTTAATGCTAGAAAAGCAAAAAATAAATTGTAAGATCTCTGGCATTTCCGGTGATGAATTCTTAGTTAAAAATAGATTGATAGCTACTATTTCTAACGAAAGCAATGATTTTTCAAGGGATGTTTCTTTTTTGATTCTTCCTAAAATTACTGATTTAACACCTGCAAGGAAAATAAACATTAATAACATAAACTTTCCAACTGAAATAAAACTTGCAGACAGTACGTTCCATATTCCCAGTCAAATTCATGTTTTATTAGGGGCTGAATTATTCTTCGAAATATTGAAATCTGAAAAATTTAGATCTTATGATAATTCATTGCTTCTTCAAAATAGTGTGTTCGGATATCTTGTCACAGGAACACTTAAAGGGACTGAGTCTCATTTCTTTTCTGGATTAATTTCTGAAGGGGAAATTTTAGAAAACTCAGTTAAAGAATTCTTTGAAATCGAATCATTTCCGGGTGATAACACAGATAATTCAAAGACATTTGAAAGGCAGTATTGTGAAGAACATTTTCTCTCAACTTACAAGAGAGATGATTCTGGAAGATTTATTGTCAAACTGCCAATAATCGAAGACAAACGCTCAACATTAGGGGATTCAAGGGAAATGGCAGAGAGGCGATTGAATTTGCTTTGGAAAAAGTTAATTAAAAATGAAATCATGGCAGAACAATACAAGGCATTCATCGACGAATATTTCATACTTAATCATATGGAGAAAATTGTTGATTCTGTTGATTCCGAAAGTAAAAACTTTTACATTCCTCACCATGCAGTTTTTCGTCCCGAAAGTTCATCTACACCTTTACGTGTTGTTTTTGATGCTTCTGCGACTTCAAATAATGGAGTTTCTCTTAACTCTATTTTATTAAATGGGGGAACAGTGCAACAAGAGCTTTGCTCTATAATTTTAAATTTCAGAACCTACAAGTATGCATTTTGTGCTGACATAAAAAAAATGTATCGGCAAATTTTGATAGATGAATCCGATAGAAACTTGCAAAGGATCCTCTGGAAGCCTAATCAATCTGCTCCTGTGGAAACTTACAGGTTATGCACTGTTACCTATGGTACAACCTGCGCACCATTTTTAGCGACTAGAGCTTTAAAGGCGCTCGCTGAAGAAGAACAAAATAACTACCCTGAAGCAGCCGCTAAACTTATAACGAATACTTATGTAGATGATATTTTGACTGGTAGTAATAACTTGCAAGCAGCTAAAGATTTACAGTATCAATTAATTGAGCTGTTAAAGAAGGGATGCATGGAACTCCATAAGTGGGTTTCAAACGATTCCGAACTTTTGAATGATCAAAAAAATTTAGAATATTCATTTCCATCAGAGTCTGACACAGTAAAGACTCTTGGAATGCTGTGGCGCCCAACATCCGACGTTTTCACGTTTAGAGTGGCTTGCAATTTAAAGAATAATTTCACAAAGCGAGAAGTTCTTTCAACTATTGCCAGATTGTTTGACCCGTTGGGTCTTATTGCTCCTGTGATTACAATTGCGAAATTATTCATGCAGAGACTTTGGCTTCAAAGGCTGAGTTGGAATGATCCAATTCCACCAAATGACTTGCATGACTGGATTTATTTTTTAAAGGACTTACCGGCAGTGAACGAGCTAGAAGTTTCAAGAAATTCACTCATCAACAATTCAAGTTCCATCGAGTTACATGCATTTGCAGATGCTTCTAGCAAGGCATTTGGCGCAGTTTTGTATTTGTGCTCCAAAAATGAATTAGGTGAAGTGCAATCCAGCATTTTGTGTAGCAAGTCACGTGTGTGTCCCATCAAAGCGATGACTATACCCCGTTTAGAATTGTCTGCAACATTGCTGTTGGCTCGTCTTGTATCCAAGGTGATATCAACTATTCAAGTGCCAATTAATCACATCTACATGTGGACTGATTCAACAATTGCGATATCCTGGATAAAAACTCCACCAGAAAGGTTAAAAACTTTTGTTGCAAACAGAGTAAGGGAAATCAATTTGTTGTGCCCAAATTACGATTGGAGACATGTAAAATCAGCAGACAATCCTGCAGATCTTATTTCCAGAGGTGTGTCAGCTAAAAACCTAGTGAACAATTCATTATGGTTTAATGGACCATCTTTCATAAAATCAAATATGTGTTTACCTGTAGAAATTAATGACTCTAAAAATGATGAAGAATATCTTAAGGAAGTTAAAACTTCCAGTGAGCCAGTATTATCATGTAAAATTTCTGATGAATTTGTTACTAATATTTTGAATTTGAGTAATAATTATGCTAAAATTTGTCGTATTGTTAGTTATATTTTTAGATTTGTGTTTAATATGAAGTCTCCTACTGAAAGAAGGAAAGGTAAGTTGGAAATACAGGAGATCAAGGAAGCTTCTAATTTCTTGGTAAGAAAGGTACAATTGTCTGAATTTGCAGATGAAGTTAAAGTTTTATCTAAGAATGTTAATCTAAATCAGAGTAAAATTAAAAACTTGGCCCCATTTCTAGATGAAAATAATGTTCTTCGTGTGGGTGGCCGTTTACAAAAGAGTAAGCTAACTGTAGACGAAAGACATCCTAAGCTTCTGCCTTCCAATCACAGGCTTACAAAACTAATAATGTGCTCATTTCATTTAAAACATTTGCATGTAGGTCCCCAAACTTTACTGCACCTTGTCAGGCAGGAATTTTGGCCAATTGGCGGGAGGAATTTAGCCAGAAAAATAGTTAATGAATGTGTTGTTTGTTTCAAAAACAAACCAATCAGCTGTAACCAATTGTTAGGAAACCTGCCAGCTGAGAGAGTTAATCCTAGTCCACCATTCTCAAATTGTGGGATAGATTTCTGTGGCCCTTTTTTAATTAAATATAAAGGTCAACGCAAGGGTATCTTTCAAAAGATTTATGTAGCAGTCTTTATTTGTTTTGCTACTAAAGCAATTCATCTAGAATTAGTCACCGATCTAACATCTGAAGCTTTAATTGCAACTTTAAAACGCTTCTTTGCACGACGAGGCAAATGTTCTTGTATTTTCTCAGACAATGCTGGGAACTTTGTAGGAGCAAATTCAGAGTTGAAGAGACTGCTAAAATTAGTAAGTAACCCTGATAATAATTTAGCTAACTATCTAATTTCAGAAAGTATTAATTGGAAATTTATTCCTCCAAGATCTCCAAATTTTGGAGGTTTGTGGGAATCAGGAGTCAAATCCTTCAAACATCATCTAAAAAGAGCGGCAGGTGCTGTTAAATTAACTTTTGAAGAATTTTTAACTTTGACAGCTGAAATTGAAGGAATCTTGAATAGCAGACCCATTGTTCCAATGTCTTCTGACCCTCATGATTATTCAGCCTTAACGCCAGGCCATTTTTTAATTGGTCGTCCTTTAACGTCAATTGCTGAACCATCATTAATTGAAAGGGCAGATAATTATTTGTCTAGATGGAAAAGGGTAACTAAATTATTGCAACAAATTTGGAAAGGTTGGAAGCGGGATTATTTAAATAATCTTCATCTTAGAAACAAGTGGCAATTTACAAAGGATAATGTGAAACCTAATGATATGGTAATACTTAAGGACACTGATTTGCCTCCATATAGATGGAAATTAGGTAGAATCCAAGAAATAGTTAAGGGTTCAGATGGTTTAGTTAGAGTAGTAACCGTCAAGGTTGCAAATGGCATTGTTAAAAGAGGCATAAGCCAAATATGCTTGCTTCCCATAAATAATTGAACATTTGTAAATTACACATGATATTAAATTGCTTTATATAATTGATCTTAATGTATCTCCAAAGGATATACAGTACATTTGAATTTCATATATGTATATCTTTTATTTCTTTTTTGTAATGTATAATGTGCATATTGTTTTGTATCGAATGTTTATATGGCAATTTGTTTAATTTGTAATCGTATAATTGTATCTGTAATTGAAATTGTATAATTTCAAGGCGGGAGTATGTTAAGATCAACGTCATGTGCCCCGCCCACATGAACAGCGCCACCTACTGGAAAATGTAAAACGATTGAGTAAGCTACAAGCTTTGAGACTGTAAAACATAAATCTCCCATTAAGCGGAGTAATCTCCCGATTAAGCGGAGCAAAATCTATAATAACTATGTCCCATAGCGGATAAATTGTAAAGGTCCCATTTAAGCGGACAACGAAATAAATAATTCTTTAAGAGGTCCGTCGTATTGATTTCATACCTCTCCAGTGATCACGATTCTTCTAGTGAAATTGAGACAGAAACAGAAGATGAAAGTTCATTGTCACCAACCAATTTTTATATTGGCAAAGATAAGAGTTACAAATGGCAGAAAGAAAAATAGGAGCCTTCAAGGAATATAATTAGTAAGCTTCCAGGTAATACAGCTTATTCAAGAGACGTCGCTTCTCCCATAGATGCATGGAATGTTCTCTTCGATAGCAACATGATAAATATGATGGTGCAGTGCACAAATATTTATATCGATTCCGTTAGAGAACGTTTTACTCGAGAGTGAGATGCAAAGGAGACAGATGACACCGAAATAAAAGCATTTCTTGGACTGTTATACTTATGTGGAACTCGTAAATCATCGAACACTAACTTGAAGGATTTATACGCCACGGATGGAACCGGGATTAACATATTTCCTAAAACCATGAGTCGCATTCGATTCCTTTTTCTCGTGAGATGTCTACGCTTTGACAATATCAATGATCGTCAAAGTAGAAGAGAGAGAGAGAGAGAGAGAGAGAGAGAAATTGGCTCCCATCAGAAATTTTTTTGAAATATTTGTTACAAATTGTAAAAATGCTTATACTGTTGGAGAATTCGTTACAATTGATGAAAAATTAGAACCTTTTCGAGGGTGGTGCGGATTCCAGCAGTATATGCCCAAAAAGCCCGCTAAGTATGGCATCAAGATATTTGCACTGGTAGATTCTAGAGTATTTTAGGCCTGGAATATGGAGATTTATGCTGGTAAGCAACCCGATGGACCCTTCAAAATAGACTGTAGTTCGAAAGCCATTGTGATGCGGTTGATGACACCGCTTTTCAATTTTGGACGCAACTTGACAACTGGTATACGGGATATGAACTAGCGCAAGAACTTTTGAAAAATAAAATTACAATAGTTGGAACACTTAGACAAAATAAAAGAGAAATACCGCCTGAATTTTTGATGAAAAAGGAGTTGTACTCTTCAGTCTTTGGATTTCAAAAAGAAACGACAATTGTTTCGTATGCAGCAAAAAAGAACAAAAATGTTGTTATGTTGTCCACAATGCATACCGATGATAAAATAGACGAAACCATTATGGAATTGAAAAAAAACAGATATCATCACGTTTTATAATCTTACGAAAGGAGCTGTGGATGTTGTCGATGAAATGGCTTCAGCATACACTACAGCAAGGATATCAAATCGTTGGGCAATGCCTATTTTATTTTCAATGTTGAATATAGCTGCTATTAACGCCAGGATTTTGTTGATGTCCACGAAAAATCCACCCACACAATTTAGAAAGAGACGTTTCTTTTTGAAAAATCTGGGACTTGGTCTTTCAGAACTACACAGAAATCGTAAGCCTCGAAGAAAGACAACTCATCCAAGCACTTCTGTTGAACTGGAAATCACTAATAGTGAACCACCAGCAAAAAAAAAAAACTGAAAGCAAATTATAAACGACGTGCATTTTGTCCTTGTAATAAGGACAGAAAATCAAGGTTCATGTGCCAAAAATGTGAAAAAAGTCATTGTGTTGAACATCAGTTTGTAATCTGTCAAAATTGTCTTTAACATGTATGTAAGTATTGTTAAATTCACTAAAATTCTTAAATGCACTATTTTGTAATATTTAATTTAGTAAGATTTGCTTGTAAAAAGTACTAATTGACATTTCAGTAGCAAAAAGGAGCTAGGATATGAGATACCCGGCGCGAGTTCTTGCGTTTGAAAATGGGTGCTCGCGCTCGCGGGTTGAATTATATTTTTTATTTTTCTTTCGCTAAATTTAATTTAAAAATGGATTTAATCAGTTCTCGCTACCGAAAGGCTAAAGGTCGTCCAAAGAAAAGCAGGCAAGTAAAATCAGAAAATGCTTAGAAACGATGGACAAAAAAATTCCCGTAATTCAGAAGCAAGAAATTCTAAAGACATTTCGGAAGTTGGTGCTACAAACTGCAATGAATCTGAAATAGTAAGCTCACCTTATAATATTGTGGATAACAGTTACATTATTATGTGCAAGTCACTTTGGTCTTCTTTATTGAAGAATATTCCTTGTAATGAACGTGAAAAAAAATTTCTCGAAATCCTTCAAACAAGTTCCTTTGGTTTTTAATCAAAAATTTCTCTTTGCTGTACTTATTGTGGTCAAGAATTTGGTTCTGTGTTCACCAGTGAAAGGGAACTTGCAGATAAAACCTTCCAAGTGAACAGCAAGGTTGTTTAAGCTTTTTTAGCTATTGGTAGAGGTCACTATACTTTAGAGACTTTTTCTATGGTACTGGGTACATCATCAATGGATGTAAAATCATTTAATAGATGTATGTAGAATATATGCCAACAAAATAAAGAAGTGAAATTACGAATGCTCACTTTATCACGTAAAACCATTAAAAATGCTCATGTTCAAAAAAATTCATTAAAAAAATCTGCAGTTCTTGACATAAGTGTGTCTTATGATGGAACTTGCCAAAAACGAGGACATACATCTAACTTAGGAGTTGGATGTGTAATTGACACCCTAACTGGTATTGTAATTGACTATGAGGTTTTATCAAAATACTGTCACGAGTGCGAAATTTCAAAAAGAGATTTAAAGGGAAACTCGGTTGATTTTAACATTTGGTTTGAGGGCCATAAATTTGAATGTGAAAGAAATTTTAATGGTTCATCCAACAGCATGGAAATGCATGCTGCCTTAATTATGTGGAAAAGATCCATTGAAGAGTGCGGCTTCAGATACATGAAAATGCTCTGTGATAGAGATTCGAAGACTTTTCAACATCTGAATTAGGGGAAAATATATGGCTCTGATCTAGTTGAAAAAGAATGTATCAACCATATCTCTAAGAGAGTTGGTACTGCTTTATGCAAAACAGTTCAGGAATGGAAAATAAAAAAGTCACTTTGGGAGGTAAAAAGTCTGGTAGTTTGAATACTACTATAGTAAAGCTGCAAAATTACTATAGAAAAGCAATACAAGATAATTCACCTGATATTAACAAAATGAAAAAATCCATTTTTGCTTCACTACCATTGCGTGTCAACAGATTCAAAACCACAGCACAGCAGATGTCCTGTGGGAATAGAATCATGGTGTTTTTATCAAAGAGCTGTTGCACAAGGTGTGATTCCAAAGTCACACAAGAGCATGAATACAACTTTATCAGAACTAGATGTAGAAAAAATTCTCCCAATTTATCAAAGACTAGCTTCTGATGAAATGCTGTTCAAGTGCATTTCTGCTAAAACACAGAATGCAAATGAGAGTCTCCACAGCTGCATATGGAGAAAGTACCCAAAAGAAGTATTTGTTTCAAAGAAAAGATTGGAATTGGGTGTAAGTATAGCTGTAACAGAGTATAATCTAGGATATTTAAAAAAATTTTGCTTGATTGAAGACAATATATCAACAGTTGATTCTCGCTTTATAATTGCTCAGAAAAAAGAGAAGCACAAAAAAGAAAATCTTTGTCATCATATAAAAAACAAAGAAATGGAAAAAAATCAAAATCATTTAAATATTCCAGAAATAAAAACATACAATGATTGAGATACAAATGAAAATATTATAACTAAAAATAACTGGCTGGAACTATGCAGATTTAATATTTCTGAAAATTACATTTTTAATGGTATTAATTTTTTTAAACAAATAAAAGGTATTCCAATGGGAACGTCTTTTTCAAGTGCCCTGGCAAACATTTTTTTACATCACTATGAGAATAAAATCATTAAGCTTAACTTAATTAACGGATGGAGATACATAGATGACCTCCTGCTAATTAATGTAGAGAATACGAATATAGTAACAAACTGCTATCCAAACGAATTAATTTTAAATAAAACAAATGAAAAACTAACCGAAGCAAATTATCTTGATTTAAAAATTAAAATTGCTAACGGTAAAACACTGGTGGGTCTATTTGACAAAAAGAGACGAATTCAATTTTAAAATAATAAAACTTTGCAATTATAATTCTAATTTAAACTCAAAAATTTTTAAAAATATAATCTTTTCACAATTTAACAGAATAAAAAATATTTGTAATAATAAAAGGTCTTATATAGAAGCTACAGATTATTTTTTAAAAAATCTAGCCAATAATGAATTCCCAAGAAATTACTGTAATATAGAAATTTTAATTAAAGAAGGTTTAGATCTCTTCGACTAACCCACTAGTAGGCACATATTTTTACAATAAATTAACAATTTTCAATTCCTCGGGGTCCGCTATGCACTGGCTTCAGCGTTAAAATTTACATTTACTTCCAATTTCAATAGGACTTCCCCGTGCTTCTAAAAATCAGAGGAAAATACAATTAACTTTATTATATTAAAAATCTTCTCTCTATGTTTACCTATTATTCATGAGATTATAAACTTTAAAAAAACTTTAAATATTTTGAATTAAAATAGCCCGAAATCAAATAATCCCTTAGCTAAAACAGTCTTCGTCTCGGGGGCGGGATTTGACGAACTAAACTAGTCTCGGATTGGACAACCAGTACGTCTCCACTATCCTTCCTGATTTGGCATTCACCTAAATTTCTTCCTATCTGGTTCATTTGCTCTTTAGCACAGCTTGAGTGCGCATCTCCGTCTTAAGGGTATGTTCAGACTTCTTGTTTTCTTACTTGTTCTTTTGATAATATGGGCTTATTTATCGTGTTTGGTTTTTTATTATGTTTAGTTTTTTTGATATATGTTTTTTCTTCAATCTTGTATTTTATTTGTGATGTTTTTTTTATTTAATCTGTTTTTTCTTCTTTTTGTTTTTTTTGTGCTAAAAATTGATGCCTCTCTTCTATTTTAAAATTCGGAATTTTTCGGGTCATAAAAGAGTTAAATTTTTTAGACAATAGTCTAACTCTTTACAGAAAAAAATTCCGTTTTTTTTTATTGGAGTCCTTGCTTGATGTTGACCCTGGAGAAAGTCATCAGGCCGGATTTCTCATTTTTTCAAATACAAATATCTGTTTTTTATTCTTCTTAGTTCCACTATGTCGTTGGGATTAGCAGCATACGCGCTCTCTTAATACATTTGTGTATCTTTCTAATTGATTATGAAAATGGCAATTTTTTAAATTTACCTCTTTTAAAATTGTTTTAGTATATATATATATATATATATATATATATATATATATATATATAT
>JAOUZG010040815.1:245971-290210 GCA_026289955.1 Argiope argentata
ATATATATATATATATATCACATGAATATGATTTATTTGTATTAATGTTTATGATTCTCAAAATAATATTAGGAAATTTTTATTTTTATTTGAGCTTTACTTTGATGAAAAAAAGCAGTTAGTTTGTCTCCACCAGTTGTATTTTCTTTATACTCTTTATGCATTCTTACATAAATATTTTGTACCTACATTTGTATATATTTCATGTAATAAATAATTCTTTTAATAAACAAGTATTTTTTAACAAATTTAAGCTGTTTTAATTTTGTTTCTGCGCAGTAGGAATCTTTTAAATGTATTTTTATAACGGAACTGTGGCAACGTCACCTAGAGGAAACATAAGGCGCCACCTAGATCAGCCTATCCACCTAGACCACCACAGTTAGTCGACCTCCAGCCAACATAGAGAGAGCGTCTCGATTGAGGATTGTCTTTTGTTTTTCGTAAATGTCTTAATTGGTTTCGTTTTGTTGTCCCTTTTGTTATATAACTGTTTGTGTTTAGTGAATGTCTACAAATAAATAATGTTAAAAGCTAGCCGTGGTAGTTATTGAAGACAAACGGTTATATAATTTCTGGCGCCCAACGTTTTGCACCAGTGAAATAAGTTAGGAATCCCAATTTGGATTTAAAAAAAAAACTTTTACCCCGAGTTTAAGTTTAGTTGCTGGAGATCGGCTCATTTTTGTTTTCAGATTGACTACCGGTCAAAGTGATTCCCATATTTTAGAATGTTGTCGTGTGCTGCTAGCATATCGGCTTACTTTTGTTTTCAGATGGACTACCGGTCAAAGTGATTCCCATGTTCTGGAATATTGTTGTATACTGCTAGCATACCGCTAATCATTGCAAAATAATATTAGGAAAGTATCTTTTATGTTATTGTTTATTTTGATTTTTAAATATTTTACACTTATTACAGTAAAGGTAATTATAATTTACATAAATCATTTTAGAAAAAGCAACGGCTTTCTTAATCAAGAGTTGTAAATGTGATTTTTTTTGTTGTTTGTGTGTAATTTAAATTGATTTTTACATCCTTCACCGTTTTTTCACTAAGTATCTATTTTATATAAGGTATGTTGAAAAAATTGATACATTTAAATATGTGAGTTTCGATTCTCACTCTCAGAAAGGAAAATATTTCCCCCTCCTCTCAGTTCAAAAATAAAATCGTAGACGCAGATGTGTTGGCGTCACATTTTATGAATGAGACTGCCGTTTTTATTTTATTTTGTTTTGCTACTTTCGAATATGCTCGTGAATAAATATGACTCATGCTGTCTGTGAAAATTGTTTTAGGATCAGGTTAATCACGCCGGCAATCATTTTGAGAACTCTACTCTGTTTCACATAATCGGAAACGATTTTTTTTGCCTTAATGAATATTTTTTCTGTTTTGATTTTGCACAATACTTCGAGAATTCTTTTAAAAGTTATAAAATAAAGAATAGTACATGTTTTGTGTTATCCTTTCTAGTAAACGATATTTTAGTAAATGTGTCATTAACAATTTCCTGGTTGTAACGAAAATTTACAAGCAATATTATTTTGATGAGTATTAAGTTAAGAGTTAAATTGTCTGAGCACTTTCAATTTGAATTGCCATTGTACCACCAGTCCGGCTGATTTGCGTCAATCACAACTAAGAGACGATGATCTGCGAAAGATAATAGAAACATTCGAGAGTCCAGCGAAAGAAGTTGATCATTGTTGTAGCACGAGATAAAATATGGTTATTGGTTTGACATAAGTCAGTGCGAGCCTCTAGATTTTAAAGTGTTTTATTCAACAGCAACAACATGACTAGAGAAAAAAGTTAGAAGTACAGTATGAGGAGCACCTCACTGCGCCGGCGCCGTACACTGGCCAATAAGAGAGCAGCTACATAGAAATAAAAGCTGAGGTCTCCGAGACGAAAGGGCAGTTCATCGTTCGCAACTAGCCTGCTGATGTGATGAGCCAACTTCGAGTCCAATTTCCCGCACATGCGGACGATCTACCTTACTACTTATTTCCTTGTGGTTGTTGAAAGAATTTCCTGTTTTAAATCGTTCGAGAGTTAACACTTTTTAAATGTTGTTCCAGTTTTTAATAATCAAATTAAATATGTTTTTAATTATAGTATGGTTATGAATAAAATACAGTTTCAAAAATCAAGAACTCTTTTATTCCTCACCAGTACTAAAGTGGTGACCCGGAGAATTTGAACGTTAACGTAATGGCAGCATATATTTTACGACGGAGATGTCAGAAGAAGAGAGTGTAACGGCAACCAACGTTGCTCGGATAGCGTTTAAGGTACCGCCTTTTTGGAGAGCGAATCCGGAGATTTGGTTCCGACAAATGGAGAGTCAGTTTGCGCTTGCTGGAATTACAATGGAGATTACGAAGTTTCACCATGTAGTATCGGCCTTACAAGCTGAAGAGCTGGCAATTGTTGGAGATATTATCTTGAGCCCGCCGGTAGAAAATCCTTATACGGCACTAAGATCTCGACTTTGTGCGCAATATGCAGATTCCGAAGAACAGCGTTTTCGTGATCTAATTTCTGGAATGCAACTCGGAGATCGAAAACCCTCTCGTCTTTTACTGGAGATGCGGAGCAAGGCCGGAAGTCGAAGCAGTGATGACTTGCTTAAGTCCCTTTTTCTTCAGCGATTGCCTACTCATGTACAGCAGATACTAGCTATATCGAATGATGAGTTAGGAAGACTGGCAGAAATGGCAGATGGAATTATGGCAGCAGCAGGTAATGCATCAATACAAATATTGGAATCGGAAGATTCAGACCTTAAAGCGATGATAAGGTAAATTTCTACACGTCTTTCTCGTCTCGAAACCCGTGGGCGATACAACTACGGGGGAAATGAGAAGAACTTTCGTCGGCGATCGGCTTGCAGAAACTGGTAACCGAGAACATTGCTGGTATCATCGGCGCTTCAGAGAGCGGGCAACAAGATGCACCAAACAATGTTCATACCAGACGGAAAACTAGAGCGGCCGTCGCTCGAAGAAACGAGTGGCGGCAAAATGGTGATCAATCGATTGTATTTATCAGATAAAACGTCGAAGATAAAATTTCTGATTGATACAGGAGCAGATGTTTCTGTGATTCCACGATCTGCAGCATCAAAGCAATGTCACCTTGCCACTCTTCAACTTTTCGCAGCAAATGGAACTTCTATTGAGGCAAATTTAATGTCGTCCTCCAATTTAGGATCATCATCAATTTTTTAGAACATGGTCCAAAAAGAAAACCAATTCTTAGGATTACCGTCGAAAGTTGATAGTTCCAGTTTAGGCAAATTAATGGAGATTCGATCGGTGGAATCCTTCGGTTTATTTCGATTTGCACAGCTTTGCAGGAACTCTTCAAAGCGAAGTTTCGCAGAAGTAAAATCATCACGGTAGTTTTCACACCTCTCAAATTCAGCCTCTATGATTTCGGCAGAAGTAGAAGCCTTACTTTTGGTTGTTTCTCCGGTAGTTGAAAGATATTGGATGACTTTCTCGTCATTTTCAAACAGCCTCCTAGATTTTTCTTCCAGTATAGAAAATGCGAGGGATGCCTCCTTAACATTGTTGGCTGCGATGCATGTATCCAGCTCTTTAATCGTTTTTGTTCCAGCAGTCCGCAAAACTTTGCGTTGAATCAAACAGCTGTCATCCATAATTTCTTTTCGGAAATTCCAATTTGAGCGTGTAAATATTGCTCGAAATTCAGTTAAACACCAAGATAAACAAAAACGGTATGCTGATAAAAAAACGTAAAGATACTCCAAAATTTGTTCATGGTGACAAAGTCTGGGTTACTCTCCACCCTATTAGCAAAGGCTCATTGAAGAAAACTAGCAATTTCATGCCTAAACGGGACGGTCCTTATATGACAGTGAGTGCAAGGTCGCCAACAACTTACGATATTGCCGATTCCAATGAACCAGATAAAATTATCGGTAAATATCATGTTTCAGCCTTGAAACCTTATCAAGAACGAAATAAGTTTCAAACATCAGATCGGGTAGCTCCAGTTAGCTCCTCTTAGAAAAAGAGGACGGCCAAGACTTCCGCCACCTGACTTCTTACTGAGGCGGCCACGAAGAAGTCAGAGGGGGAGGATATAACGGAACTGTGGCAACGTCACCTAGAGGAAACATAAGGCGCCACCTAGACCACCACAGTTAGTCGACCTCCAGCCAACATAGAGAGAGCGTCTCGATTGAGGATTGTCTTTTGTTTTTCGTAAATGTCTTAATTGGTTTCGTTATGTTGTCCCTTTTGTTATATAACTGTTTGTGTTTATATTTAGTGAATGTCTACAAATAAATAATGTTAAAAGCTAGCCGTGGTAGTTATTGAAGACAAACGGTTATATTTTTAGCTTTTTCTCAAAATGAAATTTTATGATTTTATTCACTTTTAAATGCTCCATGCGCATCATATTTTGAGTTATAATTCTGAAACTTTTTTGCATTTAGGGATGAATTATGAGTCTGAATTTTTTTTTTATTGAAGACCTCGAGCAATAACACTACATTGATTTTTAAAAAATTTTCAAATTATGTCAAAAATTTCAAGATTGGAAATAAAAATCTTCTTTAATAAATTCAATCATGCAAAATATTTTGTAGGATTTAAAAATGTATCTAAAAATATGAAAATAATTAATTTAGGTTCTATTTATATGTGATGAAATAATTTAAAATTTTAGAATATTTGACCTTTTTTTCAATTTTTAACAAAAAATAAAACAATTATTAATGAATTTTGATGAAATTTTTTTTGTCTGCATTAGATTTATAAAATACAATTACCATGAAAATTTCAAAACAATACTTTAAAAATTGAGAAACTTTGGTCTCAACGTCCATTGTACCCTTAACAAGCAAAACACTCAAAATGGCGGTAAGCTTCGGTCTCGGTTGGAAAATGAGTGGCTTTCGTTCAGTTCCTGTACCACGACGCCAACAGCGATGACATTGCAATCATTTATCAAACTTCGAAGTGAGACCTCTAGATATTTTTCTCTGTGATAACACCATTGCTAAGCAATGCTAGAGTCAAATCTGAGCGGCAGCACACTTTCACGAGAAAATAGGTTATATCAACAGTTAACAGCCAAGATGTTATGAATATGAAAATACTTAAAAATTACAAAAACATTTTATAAACTTATAATATATACTGTAAAATTTAATAATTATTATTTGAATAAATATTATAAAGTACGTACAATTTTCTAATTGATATCTTTTTATTAAAATAGCCGTTACATATTTACAACGTGGATACTTCTCAAACTCTGTGACTATGAAGTCCAATAATTGAACTCAACCAATCGCTTTCACTCGCCCAAGTACGGTCTCTTTCAAAACTTTAAATAAACTTTCAACATAGTTTGTTATATGTTCCCCTGGTTAAAAGCATTTTTCTGTGATAAGAGCAACAAACTCGCTTTTTAGAGAACAACTTACTCAAATATATGATTAACTTGTCATAATTTCTTACCGTGCTATTCTCCAACATGTTTTGAAGCAATTATTTTAACTGCATTTCAGTTTCTGCATACATCAATACTTTACTTAATGCTATAGTTCTTGACGGTGCTCTTTTAGAATTTTATGTTCACTGTTCATAAGCCATCGTCACACTGCTTTCAGCACGTGAAACTTGCAGAGTAAGTAAATAGAATTAAGCCATATTTCACTTCATCCTTCATTACAATCAGAGGCCCATTTTACAATAAAGAGCATTTCTCAGGGAAACATTTACAAAGAAGTGTTACTCTTTCACGAAAAACATTAGTTTCTAGTGCATTTGTGATGATGCACCCAAAAAGTATTCTACCATCTACTCCTATAGAATTAAGAAAGTAAACCCGATGATTTAAACTGTTCAGGTGGCCAGATGCAATCATTATCAATTCGTGTGGATTGCTAATTAAATTTATATTTCGCTTCATTATTGGAGTCACTACAGCAGTCGCCAAACTGTTTTCTTTTGAAAAAGCGGCTTTACAGAATGGTTGTTGATTGTAAAATGAAATATATTTTTTCCATTTCTCTGATGATATCACTTTATTTCCGTGATCCATAGACTTTCTTAAATTCATTATTTAGCAAGTGATTAATGACAGATAATGAAGGTAGCTTAGAGCTGTCCATGCATGCTTCTTCGTGATTTTCATTATTCTGAAGCTCTAATTCTATTTGCAACATCTGTCTTGCAGTAGCTGCTATATGTTCCAAATCAAATAACTCTATCAAGCGCTTTCGTGTTAGCTTTGATAATAGTCTGGAACTTTTTAACAGCAACGCTATCAAGTATAATCATGCGAGTACAGAAGCTCACATAATGCAGGAAATTATATAACGTCAGGGAGTGGTTCTTCAAATTTATTTTAACTGTTGCGTCAAGGCAACACCAGTCGTTAACGAGTTAAACTGAACTCTAAGCAGTTATATCGGTGTAACTGTGTATATTCTTTTAAAAATAATATAATTCTTCTGTTTTATATGGATGATATAATTATTTTTTGATAAAGAAATTAAAAAATCTTTTCTACGTGAAGTAAAAGAACTTTTTGTAAGTTTTGGTAAAAAATGATTTATCATGTTTTCCTGTAGTATGTTTTCTATTTGTCAATTGAATTGTTATTGATTTGCAAGGGATTATAGTAGTGGTATTGGTATTTTGAGATTTAATGGCGCAAGAGCCAAATATAGCTAATATTTCGCCAAACAAACGGATAATAAAAAATTTCCGTCACATAATTTCTATAATTCAGTCACACAATTTAAAATTATAAATTCCATTGATGAAAGAAGTCTAATAATGATTAGTGTCAGCGTTTTTAAAACTGCAAACTATTTCTAAGAAAGAAAAGTTTTTCAAAGATGCTAAAAGATTTTTTTTAAAAAAAAGACAATTAGCTTTGAGTGGTGAAAATGCAACTATCATAACATGAAAACATGTGCAATAAATTACAAAATCAAGTGAAAAAATCATTGTAATCTTTTGATTCGATGTTTCGTCCAGTATTTGTTATGAATTGGAGCAGGGGTGTTTGTGCTCCGGGGAAACCCCGGAATTCCGGGGATCGTCGTTCAAAAGGAAGTTGAATGATAATGAATTATTCATTTTGATCTGGGTAATTTTGTTTGCTTTGAAAGCAGAAAACACAAGATCAGTGGTAAAAACTTTTCCTTTCTTTCTCCAAAGGCAGTGATAATGCGCGAAAGGGGGGGACTTCTTTGTTGTTCTTTCCTTATTGCGAGTTATGACTCATTCCCCCGGTTCTCAGGCATTCTCTTCTGGATTCTTTTCGGCAAGTAGGGGCGGCAGAAAAAAAAGGGAGAGACTTAGTTCGACCAGAGTTGCGATCACGTGACTCTGGGTTCAAAGGTCTTATCTCTCCTGGCGTGGCGCCAATAAGTAGAGATGGAAGATTTTTCGCCGTATTAGCTATTTGTCATTGATCGTTTCGCAAATTTTTTTTTCTCCGCTGTGTAAAATTTTCGTTTCATTTATAGATGTACGTGTAAATTTTTCGTTTCGTTTATTGAAATATTTTTTTTATTTATGTACGCAAGAGAATTTCACAATGAAATTTCCAGATATAAATAGTAATATTATACAATTAGAAGGTGTCCGGAACGCATTTAGGTGGAAATGAATTGAACGGAGAGATGGTAATGGGGATACCATCGGCACACTGTGCAAGAAAATAAATGTTGCTGGACAAGTATATTGTGTTTTTTGTAACTCACTGCTGAAGTATGGTGGGGAAGGATTTAAAGCTTTCACAAATCATTCTAAAACTGTGTCGCACATAAAATATTCAATGTGCATTAGACATCCAATGACTTTAAGTAATTATGCTAATTCAAAAAATACTGATGACTTGCTGGATACTGATGCTTGACCATTGGATATAGTGACAAGAAAAGCACGCCAAGAGGTATTAATGACTTCGTTTATCGCCGAGAATTCTCTTTCTTTCAATGTAGCTCCCAATTTAATTGAACTCTGCAAACAGTTGAGCCAGGATCAGACGGCACTAAACTCGTTGGAAATGTCCAGGACTACTACATGTTATAACATGAAATATGGACTCGCAAAAACTATTAAGGAAAATATCATTAAAACTTTAAAAGAGACTCCATTTTCTATAAATTTGGATGAAAGTACTAGCAATGCTCAAGAAAGTATACTGGCAATATTGGTGCAGTTTTGACAACAATCAAAATGAAGTTGTAGTTCATCATTTTGCATCTCTAAAGATGGAATCTTGCAATTCAGAAGCTGTTTTTAAATATAGCGCCTATTTCAGAAGCATGAGTTTCATCCGGCAAAAATGCTGATTGGCTGCTGATCTGACGTCACTTGAAGTTCGACAACCTTAGAATGTTGGCGAGCAATTCATATTGGCTTGGAAGAAGGGTGGTTATGGTCATTTCGGGTTTTGTCTTTGTACTTGGTTACGTGAAATGGAGTACACGTGTCAATTATGCAACGCACATTTTTTTAAAAAAGAGTATTTAAATAAACATTTGTCTCGCGTTCATAAGCAACCGTCAAAATTGTCTGCTGAAGAAAAACCCAAAAACTTTTCGTGCAATTATTGCGAAAAGAAATTTTCGTTAAAAAGCACGTTGTCCAAGCACTTACTTACTCTTCATAAAATCCGCAATGAAAATAACTTTCCAGTTCAGTGCCAAAAACTTATCAATTTTCTACTTAATACACTTATTTTATTTTTTAAATATCCAGATTTTTCCGATATTTTTGAAAGATTTTATTTAGATCTATTCAAATTCTCCAAGACAATAGTGCTAAAAGAATATTGTCATTTAAAATCTTACAGTGGCTGGTTCCAATGGCCAAAAGCTCTAATTCAATTATAAAATAATAGTATATTTTGTGCCATGAATAATTTTTGTAGCTTTAATAATCTTAAAAACCCATCTTAATTCCCTTAATTGTTACGGATTTACTGAAAGAAAAATATATATACTGCTAAAATGTTCTAAAAGATGGAAAGATAATGAAAAGTGTTACAGATGGGAGGAAAATAAACTCTTCGCTAATATTGATTTCATAGTTAATGTTTCATTTAAAAATCATTTTATAAAAAGTTTATATATATATATATGCTATCTGGTACCCACTAGCTGCTTTGCCTGGTACGCACACAGAAATAAATATTTAATATATTGGGTATTCTGAGTATGTTAAATTGGTTAGTCTTATGGGAATTTAAATAATATAGAATTGAATTAATATAAAGTTTAATCGTATATTCAGATTTATGGTCCATTGAAATATGTTTTATAAGAATTCAGTGTACATTTTATTATTAAACCTATCGATTTAAAAAATAATATTAATAATGGAATAATTATTTGTGTAAGGAAAATTTAAAGAGAAAAAGGAATTTTTCTCATACAAAAAAAAAAAAATCAAAATTAAAAAAATAGAAATGTCAAACATGAATTTCATTCTGTCTGTTATTCTGTCTGTTTTTAGATACCTAACCTGAGAAAATCCTGTTGTTCAAGGAAAAAGAATTTTGGAAGATGTCAGAAACTCGATGGATAACACTCTTGAAAGAAAGCATCTAATGACTAAAAAAGATATCCACAATATTAAAAAACAGTTCGGATTATCACTTCAAAGTAAAGGATCAATACTACAGGATGACGAAAGTAGTGTCTGTGCTTGGGTTGAGCGTATGAAAACAGAAATATATAACCCTGTTCTGTTTTTTAAACGGCAAGATGCTGAACATGATTTAATAAGCAAGAAAGATTTTATGCTAATTATAATGAACGAGTTTTAAAAAAAAATATGCTTATTCAATTTGGGGGAGAGAATTTGTGTCGATTCAACTCATGGGGTTTCGGGGTATAATTTTGAATCAGTCACTATCCTCGTAATAGATGAATATGTAGAAGGAGTTCCAGTCGCCTTTTGCATCACATCAACAGTTGACACAAAAACCTTGAATCACTTTTTCCAGTGTATTAAGTCAGCTTTATCTAGAAATATAAAAACGGAAATTTTCATGAGCGATGCAATAATGTTCAAAAATGCATGGATTAGTGTCTTTGGTTCTTGCCAAAAACATTTACTATGTGGTTGGCATATTGACAAAACTTGGAAAAAGCATATTAAATGCTTAAAGAAGAAAATTCAAATTGATGTCTATAAAACATTAAAAACCTTACTTTATGAATTGGGTATTAATAAATTTAAATTAATGTTAAATAATTTTTGTGAAATGCTGAAGGACAGTAATACAAATGATTTTTACGAGTATTTTAAAACTTTTTATCTAAATAGAATAGAGATGTGGGCTTGTTTCAGAAAAAATGCTAAAATAAACACTAATAGGCACATAGAAAATTTTCACCGATTATTAAAACATATTTATTTAGATGGTAAAAAAACTAAAAGAGTTGACAAAGTTATATCAGAATTAATGAAACTTGCAAACAATAAAAATTTTGAACACGTTATTAAAGTTTTAAAATGCAAAATAACAAAACGGGCGACAGAGAATTTTAAGAGGCATAAATTAGGTAAAGAGCTTAAAGCCGACATTAATGAAATTAAGAATAATGAATGGGAATCGCTGACTTCTGGGAAAAAATACACCATAACTAAGGTTCATGCTTGTGATAATGAGTGCATTATATCTTGTAGAAGCTGCATGTTGTGCAGTCGCAGCTGCTCTTGCACAAGTCATGATAATGCTATTCTAAATTATGTGTGTAAACACATTCATCACATGTCAATTTTATTAAACAATGAACATAAATTTACTGGTCCCTTGAATAATAATGTAAATTGTTTCACTAAACCTAATCTAATTAAAACAAATTCAAATAAAAACATTAATAATTCATTTGAAAGAATGAAAGTAAGACTGAAATCTTTAAATGCAAAAGTAGAACTTATTACAAATGTAACAGATAATGCATGTATTCAAATAAATCATCATATATCTGCAATTGAACATATGTTGCAGTTCAATCACATTACTACAGAGCATAAAAAAACTAAATTGGAACCTTCGAATAAAAAAATTATACCCCAAAAACGGTTTCACTCTATAAAAAGGAAGAATTTAGTAAAAAAGAAAGTGAAACTATCCAACCTTACCTCTGTGGAAACTGTATTAAAAAAGTCTATTCTTTTAAAAGAAGAACTTAATACAAATCAGGGAAATTCAGACCATGCTTATTGTTAAACTGATATGCATGTTGAGAATAAATTTGATTGCTAATTTTTGTAAATGTGTAAGATTGAATTGTTTATTATTAAATGAAGTATATGTGTATTATTTATTCTCTTTATTTTTTCATTTTGATATTTTTTTGTATCATTGTCTTCACAATTTGATTTTTATTTAAGAAAAACTAGTTTGTATGTTTTGCTTTATTTCATTTCCAAATGAGGGAAATTAAGACCATGCATATTTTTAAACTGATATACACGTTGAAGAGAATAAATTTAGTTGCTAATTTTTGTAAATGCATAAGAATGAATTGTTTGAAAAAAATTATTTTAAATAAAGTATATGTGCATTAATCTCTTTATTTTTTTCATTTCGATATTTTTTAAATATTGTCTTCACAGCTTGATTTTTAAATAAAGATATCTTGTTTGTATCTTTTGCTTTATTTCATTTCCATTAAAAAATAAATAAAAATATTTTGTATAAATATTTATAATTATTTTTCAGTGAAAAATAATTTCCCTAAATTTGTCTATTGCAAATTTGTGAAATTATGCGGGATGTAGATGTCAAGTTGACCCGCCTCCGTATAGGACATACTCGCTTGACGCACAGGTATCTCATTTTTGGTGAAAGGATGCCGGTGTGCCAATCATGTCACATTGATTTTAGTATCAAGCACATTTTAATTGAATGCCCATGTTTTAACTCGTATCGATTGCACTTTTTTAAATCATTGTCATTAACTTTACAGGACTTGGTGGGTGAGAAACATCACCCAAACATTTTTAAACATTTTCGTCGGTACAAAAAAAAATCACCTAAAGACCTGTGAGGAAGAGGCTATTGGTTGTTACCTTACCAATGAAGGTATCAAGTGGACTATGAACGTTTCGTCTGCCCCTCATTTTGGAGGTTTGTGGGAGGCAGTTGTAAAATCGATGAAATTCCACATGAGGCGTGTTATTGGTTCACAGATCCTATCGCAAGAAGAGTTTTCAACAACTTTGGCGGAAAAAGAAGCAGTATTGAATTTCCGTCCATCGGTTGCTGCTTCTCAGGACCCTGATGATTCTTCCGTAATCACCCCAGGTCATTTCCTTATCGGATCAGAGTTGAAGAGAGTACCTGAGCCTGACTTCATGAGCGAGAAAATCCCCATCCGTGAACGATGGAAATTAACTTTGCAGATTTCTCAATCCTTTTGGAAATCCTGATCAAAGGTCTACCTGACTCAGTTTCAAGTGCGGAACAAGTGGAAAGTCCCGATAAAGGATTTAATGGTCTGATTTAGTATTGATCAAGGAAGATAATCTCCCACCACTAAAGTGGAAAATGGCAAGAGTGATCCACACCTTTGAAGGATCTGACGGTAGAGTCAGAGCAGTGTCTCTAAAAACTACTGCTGGAGAAATTAAGAGACCGGTTCATAAATTGGTCCGACTTCCTGTGGACGATTATTGACATTTGTTTTTTTTTTATTATCTTTTTATTTTCCTTTTTGTAATATAAAATACTTTTGGGCTTTGGATTTCTTTGATTCGATATTGTAGATACAATTCTGAGTAACTACCTTTTTACCTGTATTGATGGTGAAGTCATGGGACCCCAGTATATTACGACGTTCGGATTGTGGGCGAATATCGCTGTATAAAATGCCGACAGGTGGTGCTTCAAGGAGTGTAAATAGTAGTTTTTTGTAAATAAATGGATATGTGTGTTGTGAAAATATGTCTCGTCATTATGCCGGATTTCTTTGTGTTTCTAAACCTTCTAATTCGCTTTGAGTTAACAGAAAGCACCACCAAATTTTTTTTAATGTTCAAACGAATTAATTGAATATTCTCAAATATTTTAATATACTTGCAAAACGTTAGAATCTAATAATTATAAAATATTAAATGAATTATATTTTCGGAATTTACTGTTCAATAAAAAAATTTATTCATACATTTAAAAATGCATATACATATGCATATGTATTAAAAAATAGTATTTACAATAATTTTACATTGCAGAAAAAGCAGATGGTAAAAATTCCGATCTATCAATTTGCATAAACGATTCCAAATCAATGAAAACTTGATTGATCTGATCATTAAAAATGATCGTGGATTTTTATTACTTCTATAATTAAGTTTAATAAATCAGTTTCCTAAATTGGAAATATTGAAAAAAGTGTCGAGCTACTAATATATACATAATATGGGATGGTACAAAGTAATTTTTAATGGTTTCTAGACTTTAAAAAAAATCTCGGTTCTTTAGTTGTAAGAATTTGATTCAATGATAAATTATTATTAAAATTAATGAAAATGTCCATGGAGCTACACCCCATCTGCAGTAGATGCACTAGGATTTGGGGCAGGATTCTGTGTTCCAAAAGTAAAATATATTTTAATCTTAACCAAATATTATGTGTAACATAAAAAATAATAGTGGAATAGCTGCAGTGTTGCAGAAGAGTTCTATCATAATTTGGGATGAGTGCACCATGGCGCATAAACATTCACTCGAAGCATTGCATAGAACTATGCAAGAATTAAACCGCAACGATAAACTATTCGGTGGTGCTATCTTCCTTTTGTCTGGTGATTTCCGACAGACCTTACCGGTCATCCCTCGCTCTACTTTCACGGATGAGATAAATGCATGTTTAAAACATGGCGAAATGTTGGAACACTTCGATTAACCATAAACATATGCATACAATTAAAAAATGATTCATTAGCACAAATATTTTCCGCACAATTACTAGATATTGGAAATAGTTAAACAGAACCCCAACTTAATACGCAATGCATTAAACTACCAGATAATTTCTGCTCTGTTCATGGAAAAGAACGAATTCATTCAAAGCAATTTCCCGGAATAGGATAGGATAGTGGGATTTAGTGGCACAAGAGTCATATTTGGCCATACTGTGCCAATCGTAAGGTTAGAGAATAGATGCATTTATATGTAAAATCCTATTGAGCGAGAAATTGATTAAAAAATTACAGCAAATTGATGTGTTAAATAAAATTATAAAAACCAATTGCTTTTAAAAATTTAAAAAGATTTTTGTGGGGACGTTCCAATATAAGCATTTGCAAGTCCACTGTAGAAGTACTAAAAAATTTCAAACGAAAATTATCAAAGCTAGGACACTCAGTTAAAATGACTTGGCATCTAGTGCAGAAAGGAGCTCTATCGCCGAATAAAAGATGTTTATGTGTTAAACGAGTGTGACCAATGCGGAGTCGAGTCAATTTGACTTCAAGCTCTCGCACTGGAGAAGCAGTCCATAATGAAATTGTGGGTCTGATAAAATGTAATTTGTTATTATTTTGGCGATCCCATGTTTCCTGCCGTATAGCATGAATACGACGTGTAAAAGAGTTCGCATCGTAGAAGGGTACCTCATATAAACAAAGACGCTGTTTTCGCAGCGTTGTCCGCTTGAACATGTCCTGTTATCCCAATTTGACTCAGAACCCAGATGAATAAAATTTCATAGTCTCTTTTTTTTTTTCAAAAATTTTAAGAGGTCCAGGATTTCCAATGCGATGGGATGTATTGGATCATGTAAATGAGAATGTATTTTAAAGATCTCACGCTGTCGGTGTAAATACAAAATTTGCGCTCATTAGAAAGAGAAATTGCTTCAAGTGCATAGATTGCCATTAATTCAGCTGATAATACTGAAAAGGATGTATGCAAACGATAACTAATTGTTTCTGTATTAAAAATGATACCACACTCAACATGACTGTCTGATTTGGAACCATCTGTGAAAATAGGAATTTAAGTGGAATACTGACAGCGATGAGAACTAGAAAGTGTTTCAAAAATTACTGGAGCCGTTCTTGGCTTCTCATATCCATGAAAAGGATTTAAAAAGGAGAATTGAGGGATATCCCATGGAGAAAACGGGAATAAATCACGTTTTTGAATACAAATTATGGAGTAATTTGACTCTCTCAGAAAAAGGAAGGAGCAATTTCACTCTCTCAGAAAAAGGAAGAATGTTGGAGGATCGAGCAGTATATAACCGCCAAAGACGAACAAGAAGCATCAAAGAGTGCAGAGGATGTTATGGGACTGACAAAGCTCGAAGGTAGTACTGTATAGATATTTTTTGGCGCCGTGAATGTAATGGCAGCTGGTGACACATAATATAAAGAATCTCGATTGGCGAGGTCCGAAAAGCTCCGGAACAAATCCTTAAGGCAGAGTGGTGTATAGTATCCAGTCTACGTAAAACAGAAAGCCTTGCAGACCCATACATCATACAACCGTAATCAAGGCGTGAAAGAATAATTGAATCGTAAATTCGAAGCAAGGATGTACGATCTGCTCCCCAGGTAGTCCTTGATAATACCTTGAGAATGTTCAATGACCTGTCACACTTCCTCCGCAGATGCAAGACATATGGGAGGAAGGTGAGCTTACGGTCAAATATTATTCCTAAAAATTTTAATTCGTCCACAACAGGAATTTCGACATTCCGAATAGAAATTGTAGGATCCAAATGAATACCTCGTTTCCTGCAAAAGTGAATGCAACTACTTTTCTCCGGAGAAATCGTGTACGCATTATCGTCACACCAGTCAATAAGTTTATTTACTGCAATTTGCAGTTGGCGTTCCATTGAGTGCATATTGCTCCCTTGGCAGGAGATCTGGAGGTCATCCACATATAAGGTACTTTGTACAGATGAAGGTAAAATATTGAGAATTCGACTAAAATGAAGCATAAAAAGCGTTACACTGAGGATACTTCCCTGTGGAAACCCCTCGGCTTGGATAAAAGAATCTGAATAGAAATTGCCGATTCGTACACGAAATGATCTTAAAGATAAAAAGTTCATTAATAGAACAGGCAAATTTCCTTTAAAACCAAATTTTAAAAGAATGGTAAGAATTCCAAAGCGCCACGTTCGATCATACGCCTTTTGAATGTCAAAAAATATAGAGATTAGTTTATTCCGACTGACGAATGCATTGCGAATTTCAATCTCGAGAAGGACGATATTATCAGATGTTGAACGCCCCCTACGAAAACCACTCTGCATTTGTGGAATATATGTTCTCTTCTCCAATTCAAAAACTAATCTTGAATTGACCATACGTTCCAGTGTCTTACACAAACAACTTGTGTTTTAATTAATTTGAATAATCGAGTGAACTATTTTTAATTTAACTTACTTCGCACGATTCCGATGCGCAGACTTGACAAAATTTTCAAATTTCCGAAGCACAATTCGAACCCGGATCCATATACGCCGCAGTCCAGTTTTCTGACCATTAGACCAGTTAGGGATACGATTAGATAAGAAAATATAATCTGTTTAAATTTACCAACACTTTTGCTGCCCTATATCGATTGAAAATGCAACAAATTTTAAAACAAGTCTTTAAAAAATTAAAGGATGTGTTGTTTAAAACAAGTTTTAGAGCTGAGTTGTTCGTTGCTGTTGAAATTTTTTCGGAAATTGAAATGAAACCTCGAATGTGGAAGAACGGCAGTGAAATAGAGACGGATGACGTCAAAATGTTGGGAACTTTTGCGTCTGTCGCTACAGTTGTGTCTAAACGTGTTAGGACATGTATAAAAGTGTCAGGACATGGCATCTCTGTAAACGAACGCGATTGGACACCGCTTGAAATGGTTTGAGAAAGGGTGAGATGTTTGCTTTCTGCTTGGACGAAAGTCATTGGATGATTCAGATAACTGAAATGAGTTCAGTATCATAACCCCACCTTTTTATAAGGGACACTATAGGGGAGGCTCATCTCTTTCTGAATTTTGACCAGCTTTGTAGTTTGTGCTCGCGTCTGTTTTGTATTTTTCCCCTTTTTATTGGCGATTTTTCCATAAGGTATTCAAATTTCAAGTACAATGGCTACAAATAAAAGGAATATTAATAAAGTAAGTTTTTATTTATTTATTTATTTCATTTTCTAAAAAACTTTTTTAGTATGGAAATGGTATTTAAATAAGTAATGCAAGATTAAATCGTTAAAAATAAATTTCAAAACAATCTTTTTTCTTAATATTTTATGTACAAAAAGAAATTTATTAAATGATTTTCAAACTGCAGATGTCGAATGAATAATTTGCTTTTTAGCGTTTTAGTTTTAAAACCACGTGGTATTTTAAAAAGATATGAAATATTCTCTATTGAAACAAATTAAAAATAAACGCACCTCCCACCTATATCAATCTCCCACGAACGCTGAAAGGCAAATGAACTCGAACGGTCATTCATGAATACAGTTTCAGTTCGCAAAAAAGCTGTGACGTAATGAAAAAAAAACGTAACCGGACACGTTAAAAAAAGCCCAGACATGTCAATCAAAGCGACCACGCCATCTGTTGAGAAAAAAAAGGGAAATCCCCCGCGCGGTCGAAACGTGGAACTGCACGTTAAAAAAAGCCCAGACATGTCAAAGCGACCGCGCCATCTGTTGAGAAAAAAAGGGTAATCCCCCGCGCAAATCTTTTTCCCTACTTCTTCTAGTATAAGATGTAACAAGTACCTAATGTTACAAAGCTACTCTTTAATGAGAGAGAATATGGGTTTTTTTTTCCCGCGCATCGCAGCGCATCGGTATTGGCGCTGAGTTATTAGGCCCTTTAAAAGCCAGTTAAAATTTTAATTAACACTTTCGGTTAAGGTCTCGCTAGACATATCCTTTTTACTGCTGTTCCTGGTTTACCTGCTCGTTTGCAACTTTTCACTCATGGTTTCGAATGATATTTTTGATGAAGATTTTTTGCAAGCTACTAATGAGCTTTGTGTTCTTTTAGGATTACATTTACAGAGCTAAAACGGTTGATTAAACAAAGATCTCTTTCTTGGCATCCAGACAAGAACAAGGATAATCCAAGGAAGGTGATTTTGGAGGAACAACTCAAAAGGTTAAATGCCGCGTGGACAACATATAAATTGCTTACCCCTGGGACAAGCCAGGAATGTAAATCAAGTGAGGAGAGTGACAAAGATTCCGATATATTTTCAAATGAAAAAAGTAAAGATGATTCTTTTTCGGAATGCATGGGGGACAAAAACGGGGAAGACTTTTATGCGTCATGGAACACCTCTTATTCTTCGGAATTTTTTAAGGTATCACCCAAAAAATCTCATGATTTTCCAGAATGGGTGAAGCCATTTTTTAGGAGTGAAAGTTGCAGACGAGCAGGTAAGCAAATTTTAATTTGTTTGCCAAAAAAATGTTATTGTAAGGACAATTTTTTTAAAGACTTTCTCACTTATGATCATGTTAGTGTTTTCGATAATGTAGACATTATTATAATTTCCATATTACTTAGTACAGAATTAAGATATTTTGATATTAGAAAAAAATTGAGATCTAAATGTGATAATTTTAAATTAAACTTTTCTATACCTTATATAAAATTGCAAAGTATTTTATTAGAAAACTGTGGTAAACCTTTACATGAATTAGTGGAGCATTCTAATAAAAGAGAAAAAGTTGACGAAAAAGGTTTTAACTCTTTCTTGTTGGCAGAGTATGCTCAAAAAAGAGATATCACTAACGTATACGAATTAATGTCTTCTTATTCGCACTTCTCAAATCTGCATTGCTCTTTCAAAGAGCCAACAGATGATCATGGAGTGGATTGGAGTGGATAGTGCGTTTTAGAGGCGCAAGAGCCAGTATTTGGCTATACTGCGCCAGTCGTATGGTTAAAAAAGTAAAATAAATAAATAAATAAAAGCATGTTTATAAGAATACTGTTTAAATAGAAACTGATTAAAATATAGGAAAACCAATGTATTCGACAATTGTTTTAAATTCAAGTGTTAAATAAAATGATAAAAGCCGATTGCCTTCAAAAATTTAAAAAGGTTTATATGGGGACGTTCCCCTAAAATCATTTGCAGGTTTGCTGTTGAAGCATTAAAAAATCGCAAGCGGTGATGATTAAAACCAGGACACTCAACCAAAAGGTGAAGAACCGTTAAAAGAACTTGGCATCTAGAATGATCATAAAGAGGATCATGAGAATCATTTTGAAAATGTGTAATGATTTCTGACCGAAAAAAATTTGCGAAAAATGCTGTAGAAGTTGTAAAAGCAGAACTATTCATGAACTGTAAAGTTATTTCAAATCAAGAATTATTAGAATCAAAATGTATAGAGCTATGTAATGATCTCATTATTGGGAAAAAACAAGATATATTTAAAGAAAGTATACATAATGCATTGTTTTTTTCTTATGTAATATGTCAGGATCCTGCTGTAAAAAAGAAATATTTCAAAATGTTTAGAAATATTGTACACAGCTATACTGAAGAGAGCCAAAAAAGTTATACTGCTATTTCTGGAGATTTCAACTGTGGGAAAACCTCTCTAGGATATGCTTTCCTAGCCCTATTCTCAGGAGCAGCAATTAACTGCAATGTGGATTTTCAAAGGATAGGATTCTTTCTGGGAGAAGCAGTTAATCAACGTTTCATACTCTTCGACGATTGCTCCAAAAGAGGAATGAAAAATCTGGATGAATTAAGAGATCACCTTGATGGAAGAATCCCAGTGTTGCTGGAAAAAAAGAACATGCAGCCAATTATGCAAGTTTTCCCTCCAGGAATAATAATTTCCAATTTACGATTGTCCAAGAACCTTTGTATAAGAGTTCGAGAGTTCATTCTAGAACCATTTGACCTGAAACATCATGCATATAAAATGGACCATAATGTTCTATTCCTAGTATTGGCCATGTGGAATCTGATACCAGTTGAGTCATGGTTTTTTAAGGATATGAATGATGTAAAAAATTCCTGGAAAAAAGAACATGTTATGGAATGCTCTATGTGTAAATTAGTTGTTAATATGTATGATTAACCTTTTGTTTTTATAAAAGGGTTTGTTTTTTGTTTTTATATGTGTCATTTTTCATTTTTATTTTTACTTGTTATATGTCTAGCGAGACCTTACGAAAGTCTATTAAATACATATTTATGATATATGTTATTTCATCTTATGTTTTTTCAATTTTATATATTTTTTATATCTATATATTTTCTATGAACTTCATGCCTTGTATTCATATGCATATATATGTTATTTGACTTGAACTTGTTAATCGCTTTGTTTGTTAAAATTTGTATAAATGCATAATAAAGCTGGGAAGCAAAATCCCAATGGTCTGGCACATTGATTATCCTTTGACTTTTAGGATAAACTAATCCAGCATTAGAATAATTGTCATTTTCATAATTTTATATTCATAATTGTCATGCTTGCATGTTTTTATATCGAAAAATATATGAAAATTATTTTTGAATAAATTCTTTGTTGATTTTACTTTTAATTGTCATGTATTATGTTTATATGTATATCAATGAAATAAAGCTGGGAAGCAAAATCCCAATGGTCGAGCGCATTGATTGTCCAAATGTACTTGGCTTTCATTGTGTTTTGACTTTTAGAAGAAATCAAGAAGGAAGAAGCAAATTTAAAAAATAAGGTTATATTTATTTATATGAGTTATTAGTGTATAAGATAAATGGAATGTATACAATAAAGTTAGATTTCAGTCATCGAATCTAGAACAGGAAAATCATCATTTTCAGCATGTGAACCAGTAAAATCGTAATTTTCAGCATGTGGTTTGTCAGAATGAGGAAGATCCTCTTTTTTGTTATTTATATAATCACAATCTAATAGTTCAGGAATGCGAATCCAAGTACAATTCTGCTTAAAATCATTTTTGCATTGCACGTCCGGGAGACCAGCATGTTTAGAAAAATTACTAATAACATGTATAAGAGCAGATAATATTGATTTATACATTTCGAGAGAGGTATTTTCGTCATCATTATTTTCTTTTATTTAGTTAAAAAGATTTGACTATGGTTTCTTTTCATCTTTTAGTTGGATAAAGCTATCTTCATTCAAGAAAAATCCAGACGGCACAACAAACGCTATGAATGCGATCAAATTGTTTTCCAGGCTGGAGTTATTCCCGCGAGATATACATCCAGAGTCGGAGAAATGACTTTGCAGGCATTAGTGGCTACTGTACGAAGACTCTTTCAAATTTTAATCATAAGAACTCTTATAAATCTAGCTCCAACTGACCTGATACGATTCTGCATTTTTTCTCCGGGATTGGACTGGCCCATTTCCTTTTCACTGCTGCCAGAATCGGATTTCACCGTGGAAAAAGCTATGGCGGCAATATTAAAAGTGCTCCAATCCAAAACTAATATCAAGGTAGATGAAAGTTTTAAAATTGATGTAGTACCTGATGGTGCAGGACGAAACCGTAAAGTGTACAATATTGAATTTGATCGGATAAAGAAACGATCAATTATTAGTGTTCTTTACGATCTTTCAGACCTGTGTTGTGCAGAGGCCATCGTATTTGCTTTGGCACACTTGAAAAAAGATCAACAGGCCATTAACGCAATGAGGGATCATAAACGACACTCTGCCTTAGAAAATAGGGCTCGAGAATTGCACACGTCATCAGGAGTACCATTAGACCCCCTCAATATACAAAGAACTGGCTTTATTTGAGAATCATCTATGTATTTAGGTAGTTGTTATATCATCTGAAAACTTGAATAAAGTAAGTACACACAATGAATTCTTAAATTTAGTAATCAAAAATTTTCTTTTCTCTTTCATTATTTTGATTATTTCATTTATTTGCATTAGAACGCTTATAAATGGTGCGATAATTCAAAAAGTGGCTGTATAATGGACATTATGATATAATAAAATTCGTTGAAAGGTTTTTATGGTACTGATTACTATTGTGAAAATTGTGATAAAGCTTTTCATTTGATAGAAAATCATCGATGTACTAATGCATGCCTTATATGTCTTGAAAATGACTGCCTCATGAAAGAGCCCAAAAGATGTCTTGATTGCAATAGACTATGCCCCTCTGAACAATGTTTTATCGCTCATAAAGCAGTGGTAGGAAATCAGGTGCTTTCCATATACGATCGGGTAATTATTCAATTTTAAAAATATTTCTGTAGTATTAGAATTTTTATGATTCACTGAGTGTAATAAAAAATGAAACTGAATTTTTTTTAGATGTATCAATGCAGACTGAGCTGTGCACTGATTCGTCGACAAGACTGCCTAAAAGATCAGCATGTATGTGGCACTCAAAAATGTCTCTGATGCCATAATTTGGAGTGTCACCGTTCATAAAGGTTATACAGCCATAGCGCATATCATGAACGAGTATGTGAAAACTATTTCATATTTATTAAAATCTAAATAATATAGCAAATTAATTTGAGACCCTTTTTTAAATTCTATTTATTTATCATCTTTTTAGATTTGATGGACAGTTTATAGCTGGCTGGTTATTGCTGCAAGTTATTGCCGCGTATGTAATTCCCAACGGATCAAAATTAATATCCATCAAAAATTCGTCATTGCACATAACAATTATTGGCACGATGAATTTTCCCCCGATGACATTATCTAAGCTACCAAGATGCTTTGGATTGAAGAAACTGAAGAAAAGTAACTTCCCTCATCTTTTCAACCTGAGGGTTGGTTGGTTGGGAAATTCTGGCGCAAGAGCCATGCTGCGGCAAGCTTATGGTAGATAAACAGGTTCACGGTTTAAAACATATGGTATTAAACGATGGAAAGATAAAACTTTGAAAATGTAAAAAAAAAATTGTGTTGTGAAGTAGGTACTTTCGTAGAGGGAGTTGCAGAGCCATCTGCGCAGGCACTTGCGTTGGCTTGGCGGAGTATATATGTAGAATGTTGAGTGTGTGCGGGAGGTGACAAGGCGTTCGTGAAAATAAACAGTTCTGTTTTGAAGCTTGTGTTTACTTGACTAGGAAGACCACACCCCGGTTACATAATTGTGGAAGTGCATGACCCCACATTGTTTGGAGCCACCAGTGGACTTTCAATGTTGTGATAGTTCAAGCGAAAATTGGTACGTAAATTTTATTTGAATAGTAATCCTTCCATAGTTATGGCAAACGGGTCGAGCAAAGATATTGGTCAATTGAAGAAGCAACGTGCCATTATGCGTAGCAGTCACTAAACTTTTGAACAGTCTTGAAGAGTTGTTTAAAAATGAACTGGCCGAGGAAAAGCTTGATAAATTGAATGCTTCCTATAAAGATAGATTGGATTCCCCCTTTAAGCTACCGCACTCACCTAGATGAAAAATCGAGAGAAATCAAAATAACTTTAATATACGTAATTATGGAATTTTGTACCGATGTTATGTTATTAGGAATTCGGCATTTTTTTTCAGTGTTTGAGTCGTATGTCGCAAGTTTTTCTCGAAAATGAAATTTAAGGTTTAGAAAAGATTTCAATGGATGATGATGCATGTATTTTGCTTCATTCGGGAATTTTTTGATGTGTATGTTTATACTGCATGAAAAATTACGATCTTCTTTATTTTTAGGTTTAAAGTGAAACTTCACAATTGTTTCACGACAATGAAATCGACGGGATAGACGATTGTTTGAACGATTTTGATGATGATGATGTATGTCTTCATTATTTTTTTTTCAACTCGTCTTAATGAATTTTTTTATATTTATTCCAATTTAAAAATAAATAAGTAAACTTATACTTTTTTAGCTCCCTCAGAGTGAGACATCGCAAAAGTTTTGTGATAATCCAATGCATCTTCCTCTCTTTTATCAAGTAGGATCTGGATTTGAGGTAAATATAGCAAGAGTTTTAGTTTTGACTTTATTTCTATTTTTACTCGTGCTTATTCATTTAACATTAATGATTAGAACCAGCCAGGACATTCGACACGTAGCCCTGCCTTCCTGGAGAATGTTTCGTCTGAAAACTTAGCTACAGTCCAATTCATGAATGCATTTTTTTTAATAAATAGGAGTAGCTTTATTATTATTACCCATTATATTTTTTTACTGCGGTAATCGTTGACGAAATAAATAGGAGGGTCAATCGGCGATACAACGCAGAAGACTTTTAAGGCTAGAATAATTGAAGAGGAAATTCCACCTAGGCTTCAACGCACTCCCTTGGTTAAAGCAGTGAGGGCTCTTTTTGGTCTACTCATTCTGCGTTGTACACAAAATCTAAGGCCAACTGATCTTATTCGCTTTTGCTTCACGGCAATAGGATTAGAGAGGCCTGTATCAACGGTTCTAATGCTGGTATCTGAAGTGACTGTAGAAAGGCTTGTTACACCCATAATGAATGCGCTTCAGTCCTACAAAGAACTGAAACTGAAAGATGGTGTAACAGTTGATGTCATCATCATTCACATAGACATAGGTGCAGGTTGCAACCGCTGAGTTATCTAAACTGATCGTCTTAAAAAACGATCAATTCTGTTAATACCGACTGACAAGGAGGGGTTATGTTGTGCTAAGGCGATCCTATATGCTTTAGCTCACTTGGAAAATGACCGGGCTGCAATAAACTCCATGAAGGATAGAAGAGGACCAGCGCTTCTTAATAGAGCTAAAACTCTTCACAAGGATGCAGGAGTTCCTTTGAGACCTTGTTCTTATTCAGAAATCAAAACGTTTGAAGACTTCCTCGACATTTAAATTGTTGTCATTTCTTCTGAAAGTTTGAACAAGGAAAGATTTGATACTTTATCTTAACATTTTTTTTTTGACAAAATTATATCATGGATTTGGAAAAAAAATCAACTCGTAAATTTTCTATTTTTAAAGGTTTCTTACAAAGGCAGAGACAGAGAAAGACGCATCAATGTGTGGCTTCACAATGGGCATTACGATGTGATCAAGTCTTAAAGGGTTTTATGGTTCCGACAACTATTGTCAGCCATGTGAAAAACCCTTTATGAATCTCGAAGATCACAGATGCCAGTTTTTGTGTCCCATCTGTCTCAGGAAAGATTGTTCACCCGGTCATCCAAAGAGTTGCGCCGACTGCGATAGACTTTGCCGCTCTGCCAATTGCTTTGAATGGCATAAAGCAACCTCTGGAAGTAGACAGAAATCTTTATGCGATAAGGTAAGGACTCCATTTTTATTGTATAAAATACTTTTATCGAAAGATTAATGCTTGCGCTTTTCAATACAAAATGTAATTATATAAATGTGTATTTTATCAGATGTACCAATGCAGAAATTGTGGCAAAGTTATATTAAGGAGGACCTGCCCTATGGAATTCCACAAATGCGGAACGTCCAGATGCCTTTCATGCAAGCAGTTCGTGGATGTGTGGGAGCATCGATGCTTCCTGGAGGTTGTTTCACCAAAAATGCCTTCAGACAAACTGATCTTTTTCGATTTTGAAACGGATCATTCTTCAGGCACCCATGAAATTAACTTTGCTGTAGCACACTATGCCAGTGTGGGTGAAATAATCTTCAGAGGTTATACAGCGTGTCAGGACTTTTGTTCATTTCTGTTCGCTGCCATACATAAAGGATACACTGCAATCGCGCATAATATAAAGGGTGAATCTATTCATTTTTTAAACACTAATTTATTTGCTATGTTGTGATTTGAAGAAAATATTTAGAATGTCGATTTTCTCATCTTTGATGGACAATTCGTCATGGCTTGGCTCCTGGAAAAAGGGATAGCACCATTTGTTATACCCAACGGTTCAAAGCTTATGTCCATTAGTCACCCGACATTGAGGATAAAGCTCATAGATTCTTTTAACTTCCTTCCAATGAGTTTGTCTAAACTGCCGGGTTGGGATCAGATTTAATTACCACCGTTCACCCTTGGCGAATTTTTCAAAAGTTGGCGATAAATAATTTTTTTTGGCAACCTGCCGAAAAATTGAATTTCTCCATTTTAAATTTCCATGATATATGGTTAGGTTGATTTTGTTTCCGCTCCCTCGTTCTTTGGATTTTATTGTGATGGCTGCATGGGGAATGTCTGAGGTAAGTGCGAGAATGTTTGGAGAGAATGATGTTATGTGGTATGATGAGCATGTTAATTTAAGGTATTTGTATGGATTGGATGAAAGGAAAGAGACGTTTGATTTTTGTATGAGAGCGGGTTTGATTGCGAATAGGTATGAATGTCCGAAATGTAATAAAGATATGAAATTGGTTGAAAGGAAGGATGTTAGTGATGGTTATGAATGGAGGTGTAAATATAAGGTAAAAGGAGAGGAACATGATGTTAAAAGGAGTGTGCGAAAGGGTTCTTTTTTTTGAAATGAGTCGACTGACGATGAATGAAGTTTTGGTTCAGGTGTATATGTGGGTGACTGATTGTAAGGTTGCGTTTAATATTAAAGAGAGTAATTGTTCTTCGAAGACTGTGTGTGATTTCCGTTCTTTTTGCCGTGAGATTTGTGTGGAAGAGATGTTTGAGAGTAGCACGAAAGTGGGTGGAAGTGGTGTGATTGTAGAGATTGATGAATCAAAGTTTGGTAAGCGTAAATTTAACAGGGGTAAACGTGTGGATGGCAAATGGGTGTTTGGGGGAATTGAGCGCGAGACGGGTAAATGTCTTATGCAAGTTGTGGATGATAGGACTTCTTTTACAATATTAGGTGTGATAACTGAGTTTATTCTTCCGGGTACCACAATCTATTCAGACTGCTGGAAGAGCTACGATTGCCTTGAAGATGAAGGCTTCGTGCATCTGAAAGTGAATCATAGTCTGAATTTTAAGGACCCGGATACAGGTGTCCACACAAATAAAATTAAAGGAACGTGGGGAGCTGTAAAAAGAAGCCTCCCCGTTTCGAAGGCCAAAAACGGGTTAAACTATTATCTTGCAGAATATGTGTGGAGAAAAAAAATCGTCACATGTGCAACCCGTTTTTGGCTTTTGTGGACTCAATTCTAAGAGTTTATGCACCGATGAAAAAAGATCCAGAAGTAGCAGACGCAACGGCCACAACATCGGCGGCGGCGAAGTAGCGCGAACGGCGCAAAATGGCGGAGGGGGGCGGGAAGTAGGAGCAGCCAATCAGAAGAGAGGTATGTTTCTTGTTCGTTATTCCTCTCCGAAATTTCGCCGCCATTTTCTATGCTGTTTTCATTGGTTCTCGCTTCGAAGTCGCCAGAATGGCGACTTTTGGCGGGATTTTGAAAAATTCGCCAAGGGTGACTGTACTGTAAATTCTTACCCCCGTTTGCTTTGGACTTAGCGAACTGGAAAAAAGGGTTTTTTCCCACATCTTTTCAATAAGAGAGAGAGAATCAAACCTATATTGGCCCCATTCCTGACATCTCATTTTATAACCCAGATACCATGTCTGGAGCAATACGGGAAGAATTTTTAAAATAGCATAGGATGCAAGAAGGGGTACAATTTGATTTTCAAAAGGAAATGCTTGCTTATTGCAAGTAAGTATTGTTTCAACAAGTGTTATTTTAAAATTGTTGATCAGATGTGTATATTCTTAGAAGGTGTTGCCTGGAGTTTAGGAAGCAGTTTCTAGAGATTACAGACGTGGACCCATTTTGGTAATTATTTTTTAAATAATCGCCTGTTTTATTGAATTGACTTGCTTTGAAATATGCAACTTATTATCATTTTATTTTTCAGTTACGTTACCATTGCCTCGGCTTGTATGGCAACATACAGGCTCAAACACATTCCGAAGAATTCAGTAGCCATGGTACCAGTGCATGGATACATCAACAGCATCAATTACAGCCCTGATGCTATACGCTGGCTGGATTTATTTGCAATGAAGGAAAATCTTGAAATTCAGCACGCGTTGAGCAAACGGGGAGAAAAAAGAATCAACGGGAGTGTCTGTAGATGGATTTTGTGAAGCAACAAATACCATCAATCAATTTCATGTAAGCTTTTTTATTCAAATGCATTTTAGTATAGTCTCAATTTCTTCGCCGTGTATATATATAGATATATAATAAACAAATTCTTATTCTAAGGCTGTTTTTACCATGGCTGCCCTAAATGTTTCGAAGGTGGCACTTTCAATTCCTTATCTGGTGTTAGTATGAAGACTTTGTTTGAAAAAACAAATGAAACTACTGCCAGATCAAGGATATAGTCATCGAAGAATGGAAATGCGTCTTTAAACGCAGGGCAAAAGATGACCAAGAATTGAAGCAATTTCTTCTAGGTCATGAGCTTCAAGATAGATTAGAGCCAAGGGATGCCTTCTACGGTGGTAGGACGAATGCAGTGAAGTTGTTCTTCGAAGGGACGATCAAATATGTTGATTTCACTTCAATGTATCCGTGGGTAAGTTAATTTGCGAAGTTTTATACGTATGTTTTTAAGTCTAAATATAACTTCTCCCTTTAGGTTAATAAGTATTGTATTTATCCCGTGGGACATCCCGAAATCATCACAGAAAATTTCCGAAATATTGGAGATTATTTCGGTATTGTAAAGTGCCGTGTCTTGCCTCCTAGAGGACTCTATTTGCCTGTTTTCCCTGTCAGAAGTAATGGGAAACTCATGTTTTCTCTCTGCCGTCGCTGTGCTGTGAGCTTAAACCAAAGCTCTTGTCAGCACACCGATGAAGAAAGATCTATAGCAGGAACGTGGGTGACGGAGGAAGTGAAGTTGGCCGTTGATAAAGGCTATCTAATCTCAAAAGTAAGTATCATTTTGTCCACCTTTATTTACATATTATCTGCATAAATATAATTGGAGTACTGACACATATATACATTTCAGATATATGAGGTGTATCACTTTGGGGAGAAATCTGAACATCTCTTCCAGTCCTACATAGATCTTTTTCTAAAGATTAAGCAGGAAAGCGGCGGATATCCTTCCGATTGCACAACTGCTAAAGAAAGGACTTAAGAAAGGACCTATATTCAGCAATACTTCGAGAAGTAAGGTGTTCCACTGAATCCTGCTGAAATCAAACGAAATCCAGGGAGACGGCAAGTTGCTAAATTTGCACTAAATAGCTTTTGGGGGAGGTAAAATATTATTTTTTAGTAAACTGTAATTAATAAACTGTTAGTCTTTTTATAATTATCTAATCATTTTTTTTCCCTTTTAGGTGGGGAATGAATATCAACAAATGTCAGCTAACTTATGTCGATAGCTTACCTGCTTTTAATAAGATGTTAGCTGATCCTACCAAAAATGTAAGCCGTTTTATTCCTCTGTAATCAAATTTAACTAGAATATCTCATTTATCACTAAGAATGCTCGTATTAAAAAAAAATGTAACGATGAATATCGATCTCGTATTTTTCCTCTTTCATAGGTAAAGGACGTCTACTTACCAACAGCAGAAGTGGCGGTTATTGTGTGGGACAGCAAGAAAAATTTCATTCCCCAAGACACTCGCACTAACATTTACTTGGTGGCTTTCACTACAGCTTGGACTAGGGTGAAGCTCTATTCAGAGATGGATAAGCTTGGAGAAGCTGTCTTGTATCATGATACAGACAGTATCTATGCTAGTAATGGTGACAATGACCCTCCTCTCGGAAATTTCTTGGGTTTGGTTTGGTTTGTTTTTATGGCGCAAGGACCAGATATGATCATACTGCGCCAAACATTTGTTAAACATGGCGTTCGTATTAAAAGTTTAACGGAAATTTCTTGGGAGATTTCACAGACGAGTTGAACGGTGATGTAATCACTTCATTTATCTCTGGTAAATATGATTTTAATTTTTAACTTGTTCTATAATAATGCTTTTTATATATTAATTATTTTCATATAGCATTTTGTTTTTATAGGAGGGCCCAAGAACTATGCATATCAAACTTCCGGTGGCAAGACATGCTGCAAAGATCGGAGTTTTACCCTGAACTTTAAAAATAGTTTAAAATTGAATTTTGATTCAATAAAAAATATTGTATGCAGCTTGGACCGGAAGGACAGCATACTGTTAGATAATGCCGCCAAGATATGCAGAAATGACAAACGAAGAAAAGTCTTCATCGTGAAGCAAAATAAGCTGTACAGGATGATATACAACAAGAGGGTTATAAAAGAAGATTTTTCAACTATACCCTATGGATACTAAAGCAAGTATAATTTATATCATAATTAAAAGATTAAGAGCGCGTTACACTTACTGTTTTTTAAAGTTAATTGCAACTTAATCTGAAATTTATGAAAAGATTGAATTTTTATGATTTTACATGTACATAAAACGCTTATATACAGGGTAAGTCAAAATGAATATAGCGATTACAAACGGCTATAACTATTTAATGAAAAAAGATATATCGATAAGATTTACACAGAATGTAGACGGAACTTCAAAATTTATTAACGTAAAGCGCACGTGCAGCCAAGCGGATGCCTGCGCATGCGCGAAATCGAACTTCGCAACGACAAGAAACCTGTTCAGCGCGGCGTCTCATTAGTGGAAATGGCTAGTCCCGTGCAGAAAGCATTCTCTGTGTTGGAATTTCACAGTTGTCGTTCTGTTATTACAGTGCAGAGAAAATTTCGTCAGCGGTACAATGAAGAACCTCCAAATGCGAACAACATACGCAGATGGCATCGGATGTTTGAGGAAACAGGATGTTTGTGCAAAGGAAAAAGTAGCGGAAGGCCACGTGTTTCATCGGAAAACGTTGAAAAAATTCGCGAAACGTATCAACAAAGCCCACGGAAATCGACGTACGAAGGTAGTAGGGAGTTAAACATTCCACAAAAAACTGTATGGCGTGTTCTCAGAAAGAGGCTGCAAATGAAACCGTACACAATTCATGTTGTGCAGCAATTGCAACCGGAAGATAACGTCAAACGTATGAATTACGCTATGTTTATGATGGAAATTATGGAGGATGAAACTATGCCTGATCGTCTCATTTTTAGCGATGAAGCGACCTTCCACATAAGTGGGAAGGTAAACCGTCACAACAGTCGAATATGGGGAACAGAGAAGCCATCCACTGTAATTGAACATGAACGTGACTCAGCGAAAGTTAATGTGTTCTGCGCCATCTCATCACGTAAATTGTACGGTCCTTTTTTCTTCAGTGAGAAAAGTGTAACATCCAATGTTTACCTTGACATGCTTCAGGTATGGTTAATGCCACAGCTAGATAATGATTCCAGGGATTACATCTTTCAGCAAGATGGAGCACCCCCACACTGGGGTACGGCGGTGCGAACATTTTTAAACCAACATCTTCCAAAGCGTTGGATCGGACGAAGTGGAGCTGCCGACGATGTCTTCTGCTCTTGGCCACCGAGATCTCCCGACTTGACACCCTGTGATTTCTACCTATGGGGTTATGTGAAAGACAGAGTGTTTGTGTTTCCCTTGCCCAAAACAATTGAAGAACTGAAAGTACGCATTTGTAATGCGCTTGAGTCGGTTAATGAACAAATGCTTCAGAATGTATGGCGTGAAATGGAATACCGATTAGATGTTGTCCGTGTGACCAAGGGAAGTCACATAGAACATCTATGACTTCTGTATATAAAATTTTGAAGATTCTTCTACATTCTGTGTAAATCTTATCGATAAATATTTTTTCATTAAATAGTTATAGCCGTTTGTAATCGCTATATTCATTTTGACTTACCCTGTATTTTTAAAATGTTCATCTTCTGTTTATTTTATTTTTCCAGATTGAAGATGATTTAAGACTATCTTGCGATTGCCTCTATATTTAAAAAAAATTGTAAAAACTTATCGTAATTATTCTTTTTTTCTTTTAAATAAAAGAAGAATTATTTATATACTTTGTTAAAAAAAAGATCATTGTAACTTATGGCATTTTTATTGTAAGAAAATTATTGTATTGATATGAATGGTATTTCTATTGCGAGAAAAAGTCTTTTGTAACTGATGGTGTTTTTTATTGTAAATAAAATGCTCATTTCAATTAAGTTTTTTATTGTGAATAAATATACATCATAATGTAATCCATTTAGTTCGTCTTTCATACATATGTTTAGTTGATTTAGGGTTTCCAAAGACATTATCTTTAAAAACTTTTTGGTTGACAATGTAAGTCGGAGGCATGTTCATCTCTTTAATAGCTGAATTAATTGAATCCTTTTGGCGACTTCTTTCTGTTCCGAAGTAAGTCTGTAACTAAATTCACGATACTAGTTCGAGGTATACGCTGACCCTTGTAAACAATTTCTCCTTCAGGAGTCCACCATAATGTTGCATGGTTATCTTTTAAAAATTCCAAAATATTCTTTACAGTATTTAAATACCGAGCTGGGGCAGTATTTAAAATTTTTGCTGTAAGGGCATCCTCTTTTTCTTCTGATAGAGTTTCTGTTCCTTGAATTTCGGAGGTTTCTGGAGTTTCCTGGTGATGTTGTATTTTCAAACTTCTGAAGTACTTGTAAATATTGATTTGCCTTCTCACTTTCAGACAAATCCTTTCTTTTAAGTACATTTTGTATTTTGGAATCCAAATCAGATAAATGATCCACAAATTCTGCCCGCTCTTCGGATATCAATACCATTTTCTTAGTGATGATGAGAGAGCTAATCACAGTTATAGCAGCGAGTAACAAAAGAGATAAAAATCCTTCACCCCGTTGAATGAGAATTTGCCTCTTCTTATATAGGCACATCTTCCTGTCCGAAAGTTTCCTTAAGCTGATTTTAAAAGGAATGAGTTTATTCTTTTGTTTCTTAGTTAAAGTACATTTCCTCGAAGTACATTCAGTGCACATTCACACAGAGCTTTAATAATATTATTTGGGCATGTTTTGAAAATAGAACTCTTCGATTTTATTTTATAAATAGCTTTCAAGTATTCTAGCTGCTGCCTCGTACACATAGTGGTGATTTATTTGATAAGAACTGCACAGCAAAAAGACTTTATATAGTTTAAAAATATTTGGAAAATGCTTTAGCTTTGTAGACGGCGCAATGATGGAAACTTTTCCCGTGCATGTAGGGACACATCAAATTAAAATTCGATAAATCTTGTACTTTGGGACATTCAAAATCATCAAGATTTAATATTTCGCGTCCGGTCAAAAATTCTAGAAATTTCTTTTTTTCTCGTCCTTTTACGTAAATATAGGAAAACGTTTCGAATATGACTGTCAATACGCAACGAAAGGTAATTCACCGTCATTCCATTCGATTAGATGAAGGAACTTAGTAATCCTAGAGTAAGTACTTTGTTTCTTACTATCCAGCCTTTCGAAAGTATGAGGCGATTTAAAAAGCCATCGTCCGCAGAAAGTCTCGTCATTCACAGCACACACTGCCATCTCTTTGACGATAAAACGTCCTGGAAATACCTGAAATCCTTCAAAATCTAAGACTGCTGATGTCTTGGTGTTTCCGTTATGAAATGACTAACGAGGTTTATATACATAAAATTTCTCTCCCGGAAAAATTCCAGTGCGCAGGCGCAGTGAAACATCGATTTGAGGTGTCAAATCAACAAGTAGATAACTAAATGCTTTTGAGGTAGCATCTTCGTATACTTCTCGAAAAAATTTAACATTGTTTGGGTAAAGCTGGCGACCTAAATGCATGCTTTGGGAACGATCACGGGGATTTTTAAATAAAAACATGTAATGCGCATTCAATGAAATAACTCATTTCTTTACCTTTGTGAAATATATTTTGAACTATAAAAATAATAGTTAAATTACGATGATGGCTTCCCTTAGTGAAAAGTTTGCTTAATTTATTGTTCCTGGAAAGTTCTGCCATTAGATCATCGATCACAATTACAGCATTCGTAACACTATTGATATTGGAAGGGACTCCTTCGTGAAATTCCACATGTCTCATTTCTTTGTAAAGGTTTTGATAAGCTCCATAACACCGAATATTTTTAGAGGGGAAAGGATGTATCATCTTAAAATCGATCTATTTCTCTACAGGGTGTGTCTTTCCGCATCCTGTTGCACCACCGACAAGAACGGTGCATGGGTGGTGCAAGTGTAATGAATTCATGTTCAATGACTGGAACGTGGTTGTATTTATAATAAAACAAAAAAAAGAATGAAATAACGAAAACTCTTTAAAAATCTATTTACTGTTTAAAAATCATTCTTGCACTATATCGTTTTTTCACAAATTGGTACATTCGAAAATCGTTTTTCTGACAGTGAGATAAACTGTTTACAATAGAATACAAAGATTTTCCTTGACATCGTTTCAAGATAAAGTAAATACAATAAGCTCCACAAACATTAGACGTAGGACATTGTATCATTGATGAATTCCATACCGCAGAGGAATAACGGGACATGAAATCGTGAAACAGTTTACCATAAAATTCAGGTGGATTTCCATACGAATCAAAAAATTCAACTTTGTCGTCTTCCAAGTAAAATGCTAACCAGTGGGATGGATGGATGTGTGAGGTTTATTGGCACAAGAGCCAGATTTGGCCATACTGCGCCAAGCAAATGGTAAAATGATAAAAGATAGAAAAAATAATTCTTTGGTAAATTAAGACATGAGTGATGAGATAAAATCATATTAGTTCAATGAAAACAATGATTAGAGAGCAAAATTTAAAACCCTGTACCATAACAGTTTGAAACATTGATGTTAATGTATATGAATTAGAAATGAAAGTTAAACATACAGAATAATAAAAATTCTCATATACAAGTAAAAAAACCAATAGCCCTTAAGAACTTAAAAATGTTTGGGTGGCATTTTTCACCCACCAGGTCTCGTAATGTGAAAGAAGTCAATGTAAAAAAACAAGAACGATAAGAATTAAAAACTGGACATTCAATTAAAACATGATGAACAGTAAAAGGTACTTGACAGCTGTTGCACATAGGTGCCTTTTCTCCAAATATTAGATGCTTATGGGTAAAGCGTGTATGACCTATACGGAGACGAGTCAATTTAACATCCATCTCACGTATAGGGTGAACCGACCAATAAAAAATGTCCGTTTTAATAAAATGTAATTTATTTTGGACCTGCAGATCCCATGAACTTTGCCACATAGAACAGATGTAGTGATGGATGGACCTTTTAATGTCACAAAAGGGAATTCCTATGTTTAAAAAGGTCGTTGCAGTCTTTGCAGCCAAGTCCGCCTTCTCATTACCCGAGATGCCGACATGACTCGGTACCCAACAGAAAATTATTTCGAACCCATCGTCTTTTAATAATTGCAAGAGAAATAAAATTTTAATGGCAAATGGATGCATCCGATTTTGGTAGTGAGAAAATGTCTTCAATGCACTCATGCTGTGCTAACCAGTGGGATCCTGGTTCAGATGACGTGTCGGTATTCACAACAATAGCAGACTTTTCTTTCAAGATCGGGATAGTATCGGATGCAAATACGCCACGAAAAAATGGTGAAGCATACGGGCCTCTCGATAGAATGAAATATATTTGATTTTCCATTCATTTTCAATTTCCATAGTCGTATAAAACATTTCTCGATTTGTTTATTTCTATTTCCAAACTCGGCGTAAATCAACACACAGATAGTTTGAGAAAGCGCATTTGAAAATTTAATTTCCAGTCTCAAATTGCTATGCTTAATGAGATTTAAATAATCTCCATTACAAAGGTCCGGTGATACATTGAAGGCAAACAATGTATTTCCTTTTATATAATCTTCTCTAGATAGAAATAATCCTTGATCTTGTCCAAATTTATCAGTTCCAGAAATATTAAGGAGTGTTTTATTATTTTTTCTTTGCTACATTCATGTGTTATTCTGATTTATACGAGGCATATTCGGAAAGTAAGTACCGTTTCATTAAACTGCCGCTGCAGCACTGCGATCGGCGTTCTGCGCATGCGCACCAGTCTTCCTTGTTCACTGACTCTCAACTGACGCCATTTTGGACGCTGTAGGTTGTGTTTCCAGTTCGCTGTGCTTGTTTAAAATGTTTAAGACAATTACTGATCCCGCCGACTGTGAGATTCGTTCTGTTATCCGTTTTTTAAACGCAAAAAAAAATGTGAAACCGGCTGAAATTTACCGTGAAATTAAAGAAGTGTATGGTGAAAACGCGATGAGTGATGGAATGGTGCGGAAGTGGGTTAGAATGTTTAATGAAGGTCGAAAAAATGTTCACGATGAGGCTCGGAGTGGTCGGCGTTCTCTTGTCAATGACGATCTGATACGGAAAGTTGATGAAAAAATCAAAGAGAACAGACGATTCACAATAACGATACTTTCAGACGAATTTCCACAAATTTTCAGCAATTCAGAACAAACGCAGAGGAATGCTGAGTAAAGGAATCGTGTTGCTCCATGACAATTCTCGGCCCCATACTGCTGGAGCCACTCAAACACTGATCCAACAGTTTGGTTGGGAGCAGTTTGACCACCCGCCGTACAGCCCGGACTTGGCACCATCTGACTACCACCTGTTTTTGCATTTGAAGCGTGAGTTAGGTGGTAAGCGCTATGGTTCCGACGAGGAGGTTAAAAATGCCGTGCAGTCGTGTTTATCATCGTTGGCGGTAAGTTTCTACGAGGAAGGCATAGGAAAACTCGTCACTCGCTACGACAAGTGTTTGCACATTGGTGGAAACTACGTAGAAAAATAGTTTAAGGTTTGGTCTTTCATTTAATAATAAAATTTTTTTGAAAAAAAAAATGTTTTGTTCTATTTATTAAAAAACGGTACTTACTTTCCGAAAATGCCTCGTATTTCATGAGGCAAGGAATAATACAAGTAATGTCAGAGCTAAAGAACGGGGAATTTATTTTAATAAATCTTTGAAAAGAGAAATTAAAAGAAAGGTTTATAATTATAGTAATAGATAAACTGGTAATAATTTCTATTTATTTTGTAAATATTTTTAAAAAGAACTCTTAATTAAGGAATATAATTCAAAATCGAGAAAAAGGAATTAGATAAAAGGATGCTAACTTTTGCTAAAAAACTAAGATAAAAACTAACTGGCTCTAATTCCTAGCCAAGCCTTACTGAATTAAAGGCGCGTTTGGAGAAATTTGACGAACATATAATAAAGAGATTGATGCAGCTTTACACGAAGAAGATTCAAAAATCGCCAAATTCGAAACAAGATATTTCAAAACGAAAAAAAATTATCAATCTGCCGTTGAGACTTTGAACGGAGTTGCTAATACTGTTAATCCCTTGTCAGCTGGAACGAAGTTTAAATTGCCACGTTAAAACCTTTCTAGTTTCAACGATCAATATACCGATTAGCTCAATTTTAAACTTTTATCTAGCGAAGGTGCATTATAATCATTCGTTGGAAAATTTTCAGAAATTTCAGTATTTGAGAGGATTTTTAAATGTTGAACCAATTAATATCATTAAGCATTTTCCGATTTCAGAAACAACATATGAAAAAGGGTAGGGTAAATTATCGTCCCGGTACCATCGAAAAAATCAAATAGTTACATCACTTGTAAGAATATTCCTAGAACCCAGTGTAATAAATTTTGATTCTCTTAAGAAAACTAGCGGATACTTCTGATGAAATTAGTCGCAGATCACACTGTCTGCGTGTCTTAAGTCATTGGAAAAGATAGATTCTGAAATGCGCCCTTTATAGTCACAAAAGATTGGCGAAGTAAATTTCTTCCTTTTGAATCTTTTTTGGAGTTCATTCAATTCAAGATGCGTGTCGCTGGAGATACTAAATTATAATAATTTTGAAAAGCGGGTAGTTCGCAAAAATCATTGTGTTTTTAAGACAGCTTCACACCTTAAACATTTAATTCTCAAGTGTCAATAACGCAATGGTTCTCATTCTTTGTCTAAGTGTTTTAAATTTAAAGGTGCAGACATCTCAACTAGAAAAAAAATAGTCCTTAAGAGTTCCTTATATTTCAACTATATGGTGTTTCATCAGGCAAAATTCTGCCCATCGCATATTTGTAAAGAAAAACGTCATACTTTATTGCACGAGGACCCATCTTTAAGGACGATTTTAGCATCAAATTGAGAATAGTTTTGCGTAGGATAACCTTGAATAGAGCTCATACGAAAATCCTCGTTATTCTTTTTGCAGGTCGTGATTAATTAAGAAAAGCGGAGCAAGTGGAAATAAAACACTTGTCGCCGTCAAACCACCTCCGTTTTGGCTAGCGAATCAAGGATTGTGGTTGAAGCAAATGGAGAGCCAATTCATTCCCGTGTGACTACTGAAATTACACAACAGTCGATTTTGCAACCAAAAGAATTGGAAGTTGTCTGTGACATTATGCAAGATCCGCCGGCAGAAGGACCCTAAGAAGCACTGCGGATTAGATTTTGTTCTTAGTAATCGCAAAGTGAAGAGCAAAAGTTAAAGGATGTTACTTCCGGGATACAGCTTGGGGATAGAAAACCGTCCCGACTGTCGGTAGAAATGAAGAATAAGGCCGACAAAAAGATCAGCAAAGTGGTATTGCAGTCCTTGTTCCTGTGACGGCTTCCATGTTCAGCAGATCTTGGCCATCGCTAACAACAATTTGGAGCAGTTGGCGCATATGGCTTATGGAATCATGGCAGCCGCAACGGATACTATTTCGATAATGTGTCATCGAAGGCATCCATTCACTCTTTTGGAGATTTTATGACGCCTATCTATCTCGCTTAGAAATATATTCTCGGTCCCGTTCTGAGAAATCTGCAAGACGATTTCGCCAGAGATCGACTAACAGAGTAGAGAAAAATCCATCACAATGAGCTCATATCGCCCGCGTTTTAAGCAGTGAGCTCAGTAGTACAGACCACCTTGCTCTTTTTTGGTGTAAAACTAAGACAGTCGTCACTCATGACGGTTCAAGTAAAATTCACCGTTTGTATCTGTCAGATAGATCAGTGGGTATGTCGGTTCTGGCATTGTACTTACATCTGGCATACTGGGCTATCGTTTAAAAATAAGTTCCGAGTTTACTGCAGAACTATTGGCAATTTCCTGTGCTCTTCAGGAAATTTGGAGATCCACAAATCGAAGCTATCCCACCCAGACAATCAAAGGCATCCAGTCACCTTAGGAATTTTGAATATTTCATACTTGCTTCGAAATAAGACATTTAATATTTTGTTTTGTTGGATACCGAGTCACTCGGAGATTTGTGGTAATGAGGCGGCAAACTGTGCTGCAAAAGCTGCTTTTTCATTTCTTTCACAAATTCTCTCATGTTGTGTTGTGAAATAGTTCTTTCTTTCTCATCTTTATGCCACTATGCACGCTAACTGGAATGAGCAAGTTCATAACAAATTGTATACAAACTAATCTTTCATAGGATCATGGCTTACTTAATGTACGGGGTTTGGATGTTAAATTGACTCTCCTCCGTATAGGACATACACGTTTTAACGTCTCATTTGTGGAGAGAGGAAACCCATGTGTCCTGGATGCTGTACAATTGATTTTACTGTAAAATATTCTTATAGAATGTCCAGATTTTAAATCATTTTGCAATAATCATCTCTAACTATGCAGGACTTGGTGGATGAAAAACACCACCCAATATTTTTACTTTCTTCAAAGCTATTCACTTTTTTACATGCATTTGATTAATCCTCATCTTGGATAAACTTTGTCCTCTTCAATTTCCCTTCCTTTATATAGTTTTTAAAAAATTTGCCAGTTTTATCATATTTTTATGTATTTACACATACTCTTCTATTTAGTTTCATTGATATTTAATTTGTAAATCTTATAACTGGATTTCTGATGTTTTAACCATACGTATGGCGTGGTTTAGCCTAGATTAGCTCTTGTGCCGTTAAACCTCTAAAACAAAGCAATGAAATGGCAAGTCCAATGGTATCTATCATTCAGTCTTAAGACCTCTCACATCGCAAAATGATGTTCTTCTAGGGATCATCGTTTCAGTCCTTTCTTTATATGTATTGCAATGTGACATTCAGAAAAGGATTGTCACCAATTGAGAAAAACACTGCGAGTCAAGTCACCTGTGAACTTCAAAGAAAGACCGATGGCCTTTGGGCATTAATATTAAGAAATTAAAAATGCACTGCAGTATTGTCGATAAATAATTGAAGCACTATACATGTAATAACCTTTGACCCTGCAATAAAAGATCTCCATTCTCCTCATCAACCTGTCCGAGACTCTTAGTCCCTACTCTACCACCCAAATAGTCTTTTAAGATTGATTAAAGCCCAATGTTGGTTATAGAGGTAATAAAGAAGCGTGATATTCTAGCAAAAGCAGATATTATCAATGGTGCCATGATGGAAGCTTCCAAACTAAAGTGTCACCTTAAAACAGCATCTTCAAAAAATATTTATAAGAAAATGACAAAGTATTTGGGATAGTGTAAATACTGGTCGTTCTGTATATTAAGTCATCAAAACAGCAAAAATACAACAACTCTCCTGGACTCGTGAAGAAATTCTTTTTGTCACAGGACATGCTCCATTTTCCTTTTTTCTTCACCGCTTCCATTCAACAGAAGATGACTACTGCTCTTGTGGAGAATTCGGCGATCCCGTCCACTTTGCTACATCCTTTCCTTTTACTTATACGTGGCAACTCCGAAAACCCTTCTTCGCTAGAAAGTCTTTGGTATAAAAGAGTCCTTAGTAATTCATCTTACAAAAAAATGAATCCTATACACGATTAGATTCCTAATGATCATGGAGAACTTTTACAGCGAGATTAACCTTTAACAATTTTGTTCGGGTATCAATTAATGTCACCGCATTTTATTCCTAATATACCCTTTAACCCCCTCAAGTAGCTAATTTTTATTTTTACTTTATATTTTCCTTCATAATATACTCCAGATACCCTTCAGTCTAATTTTTATCGTTTATTGTTATGTTTTCGTATTTTGTCATTTTTTTCCCTTTCAAATTGATTGCCGGGGGAGGGGTAATAAAGTCCACCTGCGTTTATACGAAGATGAATAGGCATGCACAAAAATCTTCACGCGCTGTGCAAACTTTGATTTTCTCTTCAATTTGTATACCGTGGAACAAAAACAGATATATTCGTGTATCTCTGAAGACTGTCCGCTTCAAAATTGACAAACATAAGTGGATAAAAACTCATAACTAAATTTACAAAAAAGGGAAATAATTTAAATGTGGTTAAAAATCCAGAATTGAAAGAGGAGTTGTCACAGTAACTATGCTTTCTATTTTATTGGTTCGAATAAGAGATTAAGTAAGAAAATTGTTGTTTTGGATTTTTTTAATGAATTTTAAGTATAAGCAGAGGCTAGTAAATATCAAAATGAATTGGCTTAGTCTATTAAAAACGTAGTTGGAGAAAGAATGAAAATGGAGATTACGTGTGCGCCATGCGGTGTTTGAAAATCAGAACATCATACGGCTAATATAAACGTGATTTTTAGTACGGTTCTTGTTGTTTTTGTCCCTCCTTCGAATTAGCAACCGATGCAGTTTTTAATTTTAAAGGTTTGAAACTTAATAATAATTGAATTTCTTTGTTTTTATCTGCTTTTTTTTCTTCCCTTCTTTTGAATTATGGCATTGTGTTCAATATTTTTGTATCCTGCATAAATTATAAATACTTTGGGGCCTGATCACTTAATTCTTTCTTCCTTTGATATAAACTATGGATGCGGATAACAACATGGATCCTTTTGCAGTAAGAAATAACAAACAAGTTGATAATCCGTCAGAATTCTCTGGCATTGTTTGCTATGAGTGTGGCATAAGTTTTTCAGCAAGAAAAAATTTATCGTCCCCTAAGAAGATTTCATTTAGAAAAAAAACTTTCCAATATTCTAAAAAGCTTTGTTATGTTTGTGATGTTAAAATGAGAACAATTATAGATTTACATCAACATCTTACGATAAATCACGACGGTTTAATATTAAAATTTGAATTATGAATTTGGCAAACGCAGAAAAATTGAAAAATGTGAATGATAAAAATAAAATTGTTTCGCCGAAAGGCAGTCCAATAAAAAAAACGTGTAGCCGACGAAGATGGCTTTATAGCCCCGGATCCCCATCTAGTCAGGAGAATAAAAAAAACTTATATTAAATGAAGAAAGTAAACATAATGAAGCAAAAATTATAGAACAACCGGAAGGTATGAATGAGGTTGTAATAGACAACGAGTTTAATGTTGAGCCAGCGCCTGCAAACCAAAAACGAAGAATGCCGCCATTCTTCGTTACACCTAGAGCAGACTTTTAAGCCATGCTTAATATTCTAAAATTAGAGGTTCCGGCCTTACACCCAGTTATGAGCAACAAATTCTTAAAGATTACAGTAGAGACAGAAGAACCAGAAGTCATCCTCCTCTCCTCGAAACTCAGGGTGCTGAGTTAAAAACCTTTATGTTAAAAACAGATAGGCCCATAAAGGTCGTTCTTCAAGGATTTCCCTCCTGCACTTCTATTGAGGAAATAAAAGAGGATTTACAAAAAGAAGTTGTCAGTATTACTCAAATGCCAAAATTCCGAACGAAATCACCGATGTCATTATTCTATGCCCAAATACCCAACGGCCCTCCGTCAGAAACGATTTACACCCTCAATGAGATGTTTGGCACGAAAATCTCAGTAGAGCGATACAGAGGAAGGAAGGGGCCATCACAATGCTGGCGGTGCCAGGGCTTTTTCCACAGCTCTGAAGCCTGTAAATTACTAATGAAATGTGTGAAATGTGCAGGACCTCATAGGGCTAAAGACTGTTCATTAGCCTTTGAGGATACTTTAAAATATACAAATTGTGCAGGCGATCATGCGGCGAACTGGCGTCAGTGTCCCCGTTTCCCTAAGTATAGTGGACGACATCAATAAATACCAAAAAAATGCCCCCTTTAATAAATCCATATGGGATCCACCCAGGACGCATCGACCACTTAAAAACTTCAGAAAAGTGGATTAAAATATGTCGTAAGTAAAATTTCTGACAAATTTTGACAGAATTTCCCTCATTAGACAAAACATTAGGAGCGTGAAACTACCCATCCACCCCACCCCCAGTTGTAAACAAACCTATTCCAAAGCAGTAGGTCCCAGTGGACGCTGTAAATACCAAAACTTTCACCGTCATCTTTTCTCGTCTAGCAATGCTAATGAGAGAAGATTGATGTGATTCACCTCTTTTACGCCAAGCCTTTAAATTGGCTTTACCAACAATTCGTGCTGCATCCCACGGGGCTCATATGGTATTGAAACTTTATTTCCACCCCTCGAGGTTCAAGGTTTTCCGCCCGAGGGCGCTGTATCCCCCTCTAGGTTTGGTTGTTTTTGTTAGTCTGTTTTCTGTACGTGGTGATGTCTGGTTGTGTGTTTTCGTCCTTCCTGTGTAAATGTGCTTGCTGTGTTTGAAATAAAATGCGAAAATCCAATAGTTGCCTCCTGATCCTTTCTGACAGGTAAGAGCTTTGATTATCCTTTTTTTTTTTCTAATTGAATGAAATGAGAAATACGATTTGAAGTCTAATCATTTTTGGTGCCGAAACCCGGGATCGAACCAGGGACCTTTAGATACGAAATTGAAATCATTCGCGAATTAGCTAAAATGGATCTGGAATCTTTGAAAAAAGTTAGAACCCCTGTCAGAAAAGCTGCAACAGAATATTTTAAACAGCTAGAGCAGGAAATGTATAAAGCGGATGAAAAATCTTTAGACGTGATCGAAGAACTGTTAGCGAAACTATTAGATAAAGATGATCAGCTAAGGAAACTTGACTCAGATATATTGAATTTGAGTAAATCGCAAGATCTGAATAACGAAGTGGAACGTCAGCAAGAATACAGAGATCAAATGATAACGTGGAAAATGCGAGCTGAGAAAATTTTACGAAAAAATGAAAGCGAAATTGTTAATGATAAAATTATTAACAGCAATTCTCAACAATGTTCAATCAAACTTCCGAGATTACAAATACCTCAATTTGATGGAGATATGCTAAAATTTAATGACTTTTATTCTCCACTCGAAACTGCCACACATAAAAATTCGATGTTGAAAAATTTAAAAGCGTATTTAATTAACGATGCTGAAATTGCTGTACGTGGTGATGTCTGGTTGTGTGTTTTCGTCCTTCCTGTGTAAACGTGCGAGCTGTATTTAAAATAAAATGCGAAAAATCCACTAGTTGCCTCCTGATTCCTTTCTGACAGGTAAGAGCTTTGATTATCTATTTTTTCTAATTGAATGAAATGAGAAATTCGAGTTGAAGTCTAATCATATGGCATATTTCCTCTTTGAGAAATATGGCAGCCTTAGTGGCT
>JAOUZG010040815.1:290220-321189 GCA_026289955.1 Argiope argentata
CTCATATGGCATATTTCCTCTTTGAGAAATATGGCAGCCTTAGTGGCGGCCCCAAACTTTTCGCTCTTTTCAACTCTATAAACTTTCATAGTGTTAAAATTTGCATCTAGAATGCTAAAAGCTTGCGCCCCAGGATTGCTGAAGTTCGTGACTTTAGAGCCTTTAGACAGTTAAAGAGGAAAATCTAGATGTGCTTTGAATATCAAAGTTCTGCGCCCATTGAATATTTTACGGAATATTTTGGCAAATTTCAGTAACATTCGATTCATAACACATGCAGACAAGGGCATTAATGCATCAAAAGAGGAAATGATGATATTCATAGGTTGTAGTGCTTTTTTGTCCTTCTATGGGTATCCCAGGATAAAAATGATATGGGAAAGTTCCACACGGATACCCATCATAACCAACAATAGTTATAGGGATAGGTTTTTTTATTGTAGTTGTTGGTGTGTGGGTGTGTTTTCAAATTCGCAACAATTTGAAAGTTTTAAATGATAATGATGTCACAAAGGAAATAAAGGAAAAAGATAAAAAAAATTTAAAGTCAGGCCAATGCTAGATATAATACAAGAATGTTACTTGAAACAAAAAATGCTAAAAATTGTCTCAATTAATGAACAGATTATCGCTTTTTATGAACATGTTTCTATGCGGCAGTTGTCAGAAGAAAGCCAAATAAACCTAGTAGGAATTTAAAAAATTGTAATGTGCTTTTCGTACGGTTTGCCTTTAAATTTAATATTTTATGAAGGGAAAGGAACTGATGTTACATCTCCAAAGGATACAAGTTTGACTTGGAAAGAAAAGTCGTGCAGAAGCTTTCAGATTCGTTATTTCCCGGCTTCTCGATATATGTGGTGCTTAACGTCAGTATTTCTTCTTGACTTTTTCCTGAATAAAGAATTGCATGTAACTGGCATTCCTATGAAAAATAAAGATGTTTCTAAATTGACAGAACTTAAGTCAGATTCAGAAATAAGACAAGATGCCCAAGGATCAATAGATCAAGTTGCGAGGGTGGATCAAAAATTTTCCCTTGTGAAATGGTTCCACAATGAAGGTGTTTTGTTGATGTTCAGTGAGCAGGAGAAAAACTATCGCAAAAGGTGGTCGAAAAAGGGCAAATCATACCTTGAGGTTGATTGCCCTAATATTATAAAAAATTGCAACGATTACATGGCGGATGTCGATCATTTAGAAGGTACCATTAATTTCTACAAAATGAAGCACCGAACCAAGAAATTTACAGTACGAGCCATTTTACATATAATCGACTTTACCATAGATAGTGCATGGCTTACGTACATAAATAGTACGACAGAATTAGGGTAACCTAAGAAGGTCATTCTGGACTTTTTTGCGTTTAGACTCAGTATTGCAAATACACCCATCCACTTACTGAAGAAGCCATCTCCCACTCCTTTGCTTGCTGAAGATGAAAATGATGAGCCCCCTTCAAAACGCAGAATTACGACTTCCATTCCACATCAAGTAGCTCGTAACAAAGAAGCAAGGCACATGCACGAAATGGTTGGGGGTAGAACTTGTCGAAGTAAATGCAGGATTGAGAAGTGCTCGGCCTTAACAACTGTACAGGCTACAAAGTTTTTCACTGCTTTACAACTGCTAGAAACTGTTTCAAGACATTTAACGAAAAAAAATGTTAATGCAATAATACTACTAATAAGGACCAAAAACGACAATAAAACAATTTTTGTGTTGAATTTATGAATTGTATGTATTGTGTGCTTAAAGACTAAGATTAAATTAACTACTTCAATCTTGCTTAATTCTTTTTTTAAATTCTGATTGTTCCTAGTACACTGGTGTGCAAAACTTAAGCAACAAGTGGTTTTTCGGCCACAGCTCCCCAACAAAGTATAAGATAGCCATGAAATTGCAGTATAATATGCACGTAATTCAGTAGAAAGACTACTTGTATGCAAATTTTAGAAATAAAACGTCGTAGGTGATGTAAGTGTACGTAAACCTTGTGGGTCGGCGCGCGCAGGTCAAAGCTGTGATAAAAGGATGAAGAGCACCGTAGTTAAAGACATTCGCTGCAAGTGCAAGTGATTTGTTTTGTGAAACACGTCTTCAAGAAATCATTTAGACGACTTTACTCGAGGAAGAATGATTGGGAAGCTTGAAGAGGGGCGTAGTGTGACCAGTGTCGCCGAAGAGTTCGGGATCAACAAAAGTGTTGTTTCTCGTGCTTGGAATGTCTTTAAAACTACTGGTACAGCTGTTCGGAAGGTTGGTGGTGGCCGTCCAAGGAAAACAACACCAACAGATGACCGTTACATTGTCGTACAGGCGAAAAGAAACCGTTTTCAGTCAGCGAGCGCCATATCTCAGCAACTGTGCACAGCCACAGGACGACAAGTATCAAGATTTACAGTGGCCAGACGCCTTCACAAAGGTGGCTTATTTGCTAGACGTCCTGAACGCTGCATACCTTTAAAAGTTAGCCATCGGCGGCACCGTTTAGAGTGGTGCAGAGAACACGAAACCTGGACACCTCATCAATGGAGTCGTGTCCTCTTCACAGATGAGAGTCGTTTTAGTGCTACAAGCGATTCTCTACGTCAGTTGATCTGGAGAGAGGTTGGAGCTCGATTTCATCCCAATAACATCGTGGAAAGAGATCGTTACGGTGGTCCTGGAGTTCTCGTCTGGGGTGGCATTATGTTGAACGGGCGGACTGAGCTTCAGATCTTCGACCGAGGTTCTGTAACTGGAGATCGCTACTGCAATGAGGTAATCCTACCCCACGTGCGTCTGTTTCGAGGGGCCATTGGACCAGACTTCATTTTTATGGATGGCAATGCACGGCCACACCGTACTGCTAATGTTCAAGAGCTACTGGAAAGTGAAGATATCAGACGAATGAATTGGCCAGCTTACTCTCCAGATCTAAATCCCATAGAGCATGTGTGGGATGCATTAGGGAGACGTCTTGCGACACGACAGTATCCTCCTGGTAACACCCATCAGCTGAAAGATGCGTTAAAGGAGGAATGGAGACGTTTACCCCAAGAACTCCTGGATAATCTGGTGCTTAGCATGGAGAGACGATGCCAAGCAATAATTGCAGCAAGGGGAGGGCATATCCCATACTAGAGAACATCTGCCAGTTGTACTTACGCTTCTTCAGGCAATAATGTGTACCGCCACTATATGTCAAATAAAGCCTTTTTTTGTTCCATACCCTACTTTAAGCTTTATATTCATTTCTGCGCCATTATTCTTTCACTATCGTTTAAGTACAAAATAATGTACATCATATTCAAATTTCATGTCAATCGGTTGATTTCTTGTAGAGTTATGACAAAAAACGCACTTGTTGCTTAAGTTTTGCACACCAGTGTATATCATATGTGTCATATGTGATACATTTCCCCGCCCCCTAGCTTTTACATATATATATATATATATATATATATATATATATATATATATCACTTTTCTACATTATAGTGATCAAACCAACTATTTAAGTACCTCTTACAAAATATGAAGCTTTTATTTTTGTCTCGGGTCTGAGGAGGTTGAAGAAAATATAATTTACTATTTATCGCCAAATTTGTTGTAGGCTGTATATTGGAGCTGAGCCTCTTTAAAAAAAAATGATTGATTGAAAAAATAATTATTGGTATTTACAGAGGTAAGCAAGAAATATTAAAAAGTTATTTGGTATATTTGTGAACCTGCTGCGAGACAGGACACGGAAATCAATCAGGGAGATATTTTTATATTTAGTTTTCTGAGAAAAGACTAATGTCAGGGGAGATTATGCCAAATGAAAAGATAAAACTATAAACAAATAAAAATTCGAAATTCAATTCTCTTCAATTTAACAGATATACTGTTAATTTGTAAATTTGCTGAGCTTAGACCAAAATGTTATTTAAACTAGAAGTAATAGTACATATTCTGTATGCGTATACATCATCTATCAAAATCTGAAATTGCTGCTGCATTCCTTTAAATAATGGAACTATATATTTGTAGTACAGAAAGTATGCATGAAAAAGTATATGAAAAATATATATTTCAGACACATTGTGTCCAAGTGAAAACTTGGGATTAAAAACTTAACAAATGTTGGATTTCAACTCGCAGATCTATTTTAGTCATTCAAGTTGAGTTTAATGAAGATTTTTTTTAAAGTATATGCTAAGCATAACAATACAATTTATTGCAAAGTCTCAGTTTAAATATCAAAATGACCTTCAAGAACAAGAAATTTTCCTTGATTTTTTCTGAAAACTATTTATTGCCCAGGACAAGCAACAATTCATCCCTATAGTTTATGGAAAAAGGAGTGAAAAACATCTCTTGGCAATCTCTATATTCATCATTAGCAGTTTACACAGCAACAGCATTTTATTTCCCAATCACATTAACCTCTCATATATAAGTAAAATTTACTTTTTTAAAAAACTTATCTATTTTAGTGATAGCTCTTCAACTCAGTATGACAATCATTAGAACTATGCCAACATTTATCACCTTAAATCTGATTTTGAATTGAATACAAAAGTTACAACAACCCATGCAAAAGTTGATGTGATTGCATTGATGGGAATATCAAGCGATTAACAGCAAGAAGTTTACATGGACCTTATAATAATAAGATTATAGCTGCAAGACATTTTCTCCTTCTGCACAGTTTCAATAACAAATGCTTTTGTTTCTTCAGTAAATGTTATTGAAGTTAAAAGTTTCAACAAATTAATGAAGTTCCAATAGCTATATTGGGAACATGTGTTTATCACTGTTACATCCCCATTGCTATGGAAGGAGCCTGCAACCACTGCATAGCACAATCCCAAGTAGCGAATAGGGGAATGCCTCCATTCGTTTTCCCCGTTAGGTGGTAGGAGGGAAATAAAATACCTCCCATGAACACAAAAGCAGAACAAAGTGCAACCTCTTGAGGCAATGGCAACCTTACTTTTTATGAAGAATTCGAATTTAGTGTGTGCAAAAATGCATCTTGAAGTAGATCCCTGCTCATATGAACCTTAAGTTTAATGAAATTGCTGATTCCTTGGCAAAAACAGTTGGAGGTCAGGATCAGACCACATCTCTCATTTCACTTGCAGATGTAAATGATTTTGCTAAATCCACACTGATTGTTCCCCCAAGAATCAAAGTTAAAGAAGAATGAAAAATTTCATATTGTTAAATTTCAAAACTTTTTTAAAAAACAAAAGGATTAAAGACAACTTTAAAAGTAAAGCAATCTCTTTGTGAGATGTAACACTCTACTTGAGATAAAGTCAACAATGGCAATTAATCCCTAAAATCTTTAAAAAAATTTAAAATATGTTTATTTTATCAAAAATTAAATATTTTCAATTTTTACATTTCAATATTAACTATTTTAAATTAGATAAAAGGCCAAAGATTACAATGACATTGATTAAGTAGTTAATAAATTGCATGGCTTTAAAAATACAACACAAAGAAATGTGCAAATGCTGTAATGAGTGCTAACTTGTCATTTTTTTAAATAATTAAAATATAAAGACAAAATATCATGAGTATTCTCACATATGATAAAAGCAGAACTATATACCATATTTCATAAAAGTCAGCTACTATGTGGCCATATTTTTTTCAACCATTTTTACTTACTTAGAATGGAATGATCCCACACTGAATGGGTAATTGCTCAACTCGGGTGAGATTCTGACAATCATAAATGCAAGAAAATGGATAGAGAAATTGTCTTTTCCCTTAAAAATTCAATGATGATAATTTTTATAAAAGGTTTACATTAATGTAAAATTCTTAGCAATATTTTTGAAGTTCCTTATTAAGATTCATCACTAAAAAATCTTACAATTATTTACCATATATTACTACACATATACAGCAACAAAGCTTATTCATATTTTAAATATAAAATCAAAATTTCACTTATAAATAACATTGAAAAGCATAATTTAAGTCTTGCCGTCTTTAACAACACTAGAAAGCCTTTATTTTAGAAAAATAAGTAATTTTCAACTCAAATACCAAACAGTCCTTAACCCATCTAATTAAATGCACAAAAATTCTTAAAAAAGACCAAGCCCAAGAGTTATAAGATGCAACAATTTACTTATGTTGCATGTCATTGTTTCTAGGGAGGAAAACGAACATTAGGAAAGATTGGCAACATTATTTAATAGAAGATGAAAATTTGATTATAGTTGCACTAAATTGCAATATTGCCATTCAATAATATATCCTGACCTCTACAATAAAGCTTATTTTGAAAAAGTCTTTAATTACTATAAAATTTATGAAAATTTAATTAAAAAATTGGAAGGAATAAGAAAAAAAAAACAATTTTTGAAGAGTAAGAAAAGCATATTAGCTTTTCAACAAATGGTTTCATCTGGATAAGTTAAGTTTCTGATTCTATGAGTTCAAGAAATTTATAACCTTTCTTGTTGAATAATTCAACATTTTTTAAAAAAAAAAAATAACCGATATGAAGATGAAAATTGAAGCAAAAAAAATTACTAATTATACTGAATCTAATAAAATTTATGAAAAATGTAATTAAAAATTGATATTTTTGTTTAAATATATCAACAACAGATAAAAGGAACAACAGTTGCATTTCCTTCCACTTTAAATTATCCATCAAGAATTAATGCAAGAACCAGTGACAATAATGTTTAAAAGTTAAGAATTATGTGCACTTTGCAAGCCATTGTGATGCATCCCAAGAAAATTTTATCTTCAATAATTGCTAAGCCATAACCTATTATTGCACATAGCAGAGAATTTACTAAAGAGAGCCAAGTAGCGATTAGAAGACAAGTTTCTGATATAAACCATTGTAGACCATTTTGATATAACAACTCCCAGAAAATTCAGGATTGTCACTTAAAAATTTTCTTCTGCACTTTTTCTTGTTCAGGTTTTTCAATTGTCTTAATAAAGAATTGGCTTACAAAGCACAATATTCACCATGTTTCCCCATCGATATCATCTCAATGAGCTGAAGAATATCTGTTTGTTATCCTTTTATACATTGGAACATTTCATGAACACTTCTGAAGTTAAAATACTCAGTGGGAATAATTGACATTGTATTGCTTACGAATAGAAATTTCAGTCCATTCTAGTCTCTAGTTCGATAAAATTGCTATTCAATCTTATAAAATAGGCGCAACTAGATCTTCAAAGGAATCTATCAAATTGAAAAATTGTTTAATCAATCACTTAACTCTTCAGAAGTCAAATCATAAAAAAAATAACTAATCCTAAGTATTCTTAACTGAGTCACATGTTGAAATTAACACAGAATTGGCACAGATTAATATGGCAGTCAAAATAAAATTACAGATTAATATTTATTGGTTCTTTTCCGTCAGCCGAGCCCCAAAAGAAGCACATTTCTTAAAAGCTTCTGGCTAAAGAAACTTCCATGCCGTTTTGTCGCCGCCTCTATTCCCGAATCAGAAGGCTTAACTTCACAACCGGCAATCACATTCAAAATATATTATTGCAGAAGTAATAGCTTATTCAATCCAATTTTTCAGGCTTCATAAAAGTTGGTCGCTTCGAAAAGTTCACACAAACAAATCCAGCAGAACTTGCCTTTGAAGTGGATTGCCTAACTCCAGGCAAGCAATTCCGCGATGAGAAGTCTAACACCACGCTCGTTTTATTTACCGCTCACTTCGTTCGTCTCATTCCATCTCTTGCCATATGAAACTAGTATAATGATTCCTCACTGGCTGGGGTTAGCCGGAGGAAGCACGGAGGATCAAAATAGGTTCAAATTAATGCTTATAGATGGCGCTAGTAGTCTGAAGCCATCTATAGACGTTAACAAGAACTATCCCAATTCAAGCTCTAGCTATAATAGGGGTTATAAGATTTGGCAAATAAGCATACTTATGGCGAATTATTCTAATCTTTTTCATTTTCATTACGAGATTTTGTTTTCTATTTTATTCCACTAAAACATAGAATCATCAAAATTTTTTGTTTCTTTTACTCTTTTTAAAATCTTAACTCTTTTTTTTACTTGTTTTTTTAACTATTTCAAAACTTTATCTGATAATTTTATTTATTTGAAATTGAATTTGATGTAAATAAATTATTTATTATTATTAAAATGTATTTATTTATTAAAATTTTTAAAGGCATTTACTATAAGTTATTATTTATTAAATAAAGTATTAAAAATTATAAATATATTTATTTATTAGTCTTTCTTTGTTTTATTATTATATAATTTTTTTATTTGAAAGGAAACGTCTACAACCCTAAAAAAGTAATAAATTTTGATGTAAAATTTAATTAATAAGATTTGTTGTTTTTAATTACGATTTGAAATAATATTCTGCTGCAAGGACTCTTTGCATAATATAAGAATTAAATTTTTACTATTTGCAGATTCTTTTCTAATAAAAATGAAAGTGTGTATGTCTGAAGAGGAGAATACATATGCTTTGGAGTGAGGGAAAGAGTATTGTTTGGAAGTGCAATTTTTATTTCTCATAAATAGCAAACAGATTTTTTTTTAAATAACTTCTGAAAATGTTTTTTTATTAAAAAAAAAAAGAGTTCAATTCAACTTTTTAAAAAAGTATATTTATGTACATCTTTTTAATCATAAAATCTTATGATATTTCTTCTTTATTTTAACAAATTTTTAAATATTGCTTTTCAACAATATCTTTAAAGTGAAAGGCAAATCATTTTCATTCTTCAATCAAAGCTGAATGAATTTCTTTTGTTGAGGAATATGAGATTAAATTATTCATACTTTTAATATAATAAAATTAATAGATTACATGCTACTGATAAATTGCACCTTTCAAGATAGGTTGTTAGACTTAGAGCTTCCAAATTTGTCTGACAGATAATTTGATAAAACTGAATGTCTCTATTCCATGTCTTCATCGACCATCTTTAAGAAAATACTCAAATCAGTGCTTGGTCTTTCTTGAAGCCCGATATTGTAAAATAGTGAAATTGCTAATTGTCCTAAAATAAAGATATTCAAAGCTTTATAACTCAATCAGGTTTGATTCTAGAAAACTGAAACTTCAGAATATCAATTATTGAATATGATTTACAGGATTGAAGGATTATGTAAAATTTAGACTATATTATTTTCAGAAGTACATTTATTGTTTGAAAAAAGATACCATTTACTGCATTTAAACCATTTTGAAGATAAAATTGAATTTTATGATGAATCAGAGAAAATTTTATTGAATAATTTTTTTAATCATTACATGAATTATAATAAATATTTTGTGATACAGTTAAAATAGTAATACTCAGCGTTTTGATTTATTTTTTATTGTCATATTTTTAAAAAATATATTTTGTTTTAGCGAAAATGTTTTCATATTTAACAATAAGGATATTTATAGCATATGCATGATTACTGGATTCTATACAATATTTTGAATAATATATATTATATCATTTATTCCACTTGTAAGTGATTGTGATAAGATATATATACAAGTTTAACTGCTCTTTCATTTGCTAAAAGATTTCTCTTTCTTCTATTATGAATACTTTGATTTTAAAATTAATTGGAATAGAAATTTCCTTCAGTTGCATTTAACATGTACTAAACTACTTTAATTTTAAAAATACTGGTTTCATACTAACTTCTTAACTAAAACATATTTTGTGATCCTTCTCATTCCCATCCTTTTTTCTGTAGTGAATAAAATCGGTCTTCAGTCAATTGCTATCTATTTTCTTTTACTGACCCAATTGATAAATGTAAGTTAAACCATTCAAATAGTTTTAACCAACTTGAGTCATTAGCGTTAAAATTTGTACTGAAGGTGAATTGAATCTATACTAAATTATTTTTGGAAATTAACCTTTCTTCACATTTTTGTAATGGGGACAATGGAAGTTGTTTTAAAAAGATATTCTCCAAGTTATTAAATTGCATAGTGAACAAATGAATTTGCAGATCATTTGATTCAGGGATTAAGGTTAAATTTTATTATTAATTCTAAGTTGTAAATAATTTTTTCAACTTAACATAAACTGTGTTAAAATTCGTTATACCATTGTAATGACCATTATTCTAAAAAGTATCTTTCCATTCTATTTTTCTACAATATTTTATTCTACATCCTCATAGAAATTGAATTTTTTTTAATAATTCAGTCAAAAACCTTAATTTTAAAAGATAAAGTAAGTATATAAACTATATATTTTATAGGTTTTAAGAATTTTCATCAACTTTCATAATTTTTTTTTACATAAAACCTCAAAAATACTCAGCATTCCCTAAGTGTTTATCTACTCATCATTTAATTCAATTAAAATAATAGTACAGCATTTAATATGGACCAAATGCTTTTCATTTGTTAAAGATTTTATTAACAAATATACACTACAATAATGAAAACTTGTGAAGCAAATCACTTATAATTTATGAATTATTATTGCAAAATCAAAATGAGAAGATATTGAGTTTTCATAAACTTAGAAAAAGACAAATTTCTTATGAAAATGTAAGTATTGAGTAAAAATGACTTAAAAACTATGCAAAAGCAAGTGATTATTTTTAATAATATAATTCAGAATTCTGTTATGCTGATTTAGAATAAACTAAGATTAAAGTATTAAGCTTTTTTTAAAAAAATTGTTTTTTGAAGTTAAATTTTTTTTACTTCAGTGTATTATCACAAAAGTAGAAGATTCAACATTTTAAACAAATTAATAACTATGAAGGAAAATAGTTAAAATATACAAGATGTATGAATTGTTTAGTAGAAGTTTGCTTTTAAAATGTATTACACCAACCGTATAATTAGAAAAAATAGATTATATTACCTTTTCAGATTTAGTTTGGCTTTCTATCAAAATTCTGATTTTGTGCTTCGATAGAGGAAATAAATTCTGGTATGCATAGATAAATTTTTATTAAGCATTTATGAAACAAAAAAAAATTGGAATAAGAAATATATGTATTTAAAAAGGCACTTTTCACAATTATGTCATATTAATCAGTTTATGCATAATTATTTTTTTAATTCAATATAAATCTTAATCTTTTAACAAAACAAAAATTAGTTTTTATTAAATAGAAAATATAGAATATTTTGATGATTCCTTTGAATATGTTTGATCTTAACAGGAAATAATCCTTTAACTTTCTTAACAGAGAATGAGCTACATTTTTTATAAAAAACAAAGCAAAAAATATTCAAATGTATGCACATTTTTTTTACAATAAATATTTTTTCACATATGAATTATTCAATTTTAAACAAATATTTAAGTGTTTATCATGACGCAATATCATTAACATTAAGAAAAGAATAATTTAAAATAACTCTGGTTCATTTAATGTATTTATCAACAATACAAATTTTTATAAAAATTGCACAAAAGAGGTAATAGATTTTTATTGTTGTCGTTTTTAGACCACAAAATATATATACTTTATTGCTAATACAAATGATAGCAAATAACAGAATGAAAGGATGCCTGCAGTAATAAAAAAAATGTTTTAAATGTCCTATAACACTAATTTATTACATTATAAGTTAAAAAATTAGAGTATGACTTACCATCTTTTTAAATTTTCAGTTATTTTTTTAAATTTTAGCTCTATATGTGAAAAATATAAGAATTCAAATTAATTTTTTATTGTGTAAAAATGTAAATATTCCACTTCGAATACAGCCAAATTGCAAGAAATGAAATTAAAACATTGAATTTGTATTCCGAATAAAGCACCCTTTTTAGTTTCCATTAAGAATTAAAACAAGTCTTGTAAGTTCAGTGTATTACTTAGTGAAAACATTAAATTTCGTTTAACAAACTAATGGGCGATAAAATTTAATTCTGAGTTGACACTTTAGTTTCTTGCCATTTAATTAATTTTAAATAGAATGTGCCTGTGAAAATTTCAGCTTTTCCATGCTCTCACTGTTCTCAGACAGTCAATATTCATATCTAGTCAAAAATTAGATTCAGTAAACGTAATTATGAGTAATTTTAAATAAATCATATCACGGTATTATTCTTTTATTAAGAAAGATCGTGCATAATTAAGGTCTACTTTCTTTTTAGGTCTATTACTCCTTACCCGATAGTAAAGCACATTTCACACAAAGCAATACATTTTAAAATGCACTTCATTCTTGGCGTACAAATAAATGTTCACCGTTTGGCGCCAAAAAAGGTTATCTACAAGCAACCATTCTCATCACTACCGGAATGAAGAAACCCCTCCTCCAGAGCTGCTTTCCCCCTGAAATTCCAATGTTCCCTCCTAAAAGCGTCCTCCGGTTAACCAGTCTCTTTCTCACTCACACTGGGGTTGCCAGGTGCTACACTTTCACATTAACCGGAGGATGCATTAGAAGATCAAGCCAGGTACAATTAGTGCTTATAGAGGAGTGTTATACTCTGTTCCACCCTAATTTAACCATACAGCATAATCTGCGAATACCGAATCGTAGGGGAACTGGGTTACTTTAAAGTACAAAGTTATTAGAAATGCAGATCACTGACAAAACTTTATCTCGCAAATTGTTCGCCAAATAGTAAATATATACTATCATTTAAATCAGAGAATTAATTCTTTCTGTGTTTTTATTATTTATTCAATATTATTGATACATTATTTTTAAAAATTATTCAAGTTATTTCATCTCGTTTCATTGTTTTTCAAAAGGAAATCTGAAGTCTTGCCATATTCTGTATAACTACTTCGGCTAATGTTTTTTGCAAAGATATCTCTATCATCGTTCACAACTTTTAAAACTTTATCTAATGTTGGGATCGCATTTCTACGAAATAAATATTTAGATTTTTCATCGAATATGGGATAATGTAAAATCTCCATATTTTACAAGCGTTGAATGTTCATCGATTGAACCTGATCGCTTCTTTCCAGACTGGATATCTTCATTATTCTTTTTTTTTTCAAATGGAAAACTATTTGGGGGGGGGGGGAAACACCTGTAAGATTCAAAACTTTACCAACGATTTGAATGATAGAATCTTGAGGGTTTTCTTCTCGGAGTCCAGAAGGAACATTTAATATGTTTCTGCGTCCTGCACTTTTTGTTGTTTCCCCACGTCTTGAAGGTGCATACAGTGTAATCAGTAGTATACTTTTTCAGACATTTTAGAAGTGAATAGAAAAATTCGACTTGAATAAATATTCAAGAATCTAAACTACTAACTACTAAAGTGATTACAGTACCAAAAATATAAACTGGTAAAGAAAGGAGCATAAAAAACTACGAGTGAGATAACGGTTGCGAACAAAGTGAAGCAAAGTTGGCGGGGACGTACCAGAAAAGCACGCCAAATATTGACTTTGAAGACCAATTCCAGCTAAAGTGGAATTCATTATGTCAATCTTTTGCTTTTATTCGTTTACTTTATTTACAAAATGCTTACCAGGTAAGCACTTCTAATATGAGAATAATTTTAAATACGAGCTGATAATAAAACTAATTCTGCAATTTATGATATTAATTGATAAATTTCTGCGAATTTTAGCTATTTTAAAGTCAAAATTGATGGGGAAGTCTTTCTTAGGATGGAGCGTCACATTTTCTGCCTTTGACAAAATTGCCGCTTCATCTTCAGCTTCTGTGGAAGGTTTCGCGGATCACCCGTCCTTTGAGATAAAGGACAATCTCCTTAATGAAGTGACTGTTTAGAGCTATGACTTTTAATAGTTTAACATGAACTGGGTGACTTCTGGGTGTGCTGATTTTAGAGTGAATTTTCTCTTAGACCGGGGTCTATGATTGGCGAAGAGTGCTTGAGGTTTCTATCCGAGCTTTTCTATTGGTTTTCGCTTTGGAGTGGGTGAGGGAGTAGGCTGAAGACATTTAAAGGTTGCATTGAGGAATCTAAGGAATTTAATAGTCAGGTGTGTGAAAGGATTGAATGTGGGTCATAGAGAGGGTTGAGAGTTAGAGAAGCAGAATTTTTGGTCTTCTAATTTTCGAATTGGGTTCGTACTTGGGTATATTTTTTATTGCTGCATTCTCAATATTTTCAAGGTTTTGGAAGAAGCTAGTTGCAAGTTTTACGGTAAATTTTTTTAATGCAGGGTATTCAATTGCTTTATAAATCTCTGAATTTGAAAAATATCTTGAGGGTTTTGCATATGTTTTTAATAATTTGGTTCTGCTGTTGATCAATTAATTTTAAATTACTCTTGGCGGCATACCCCCATACTGGGAACACATAAGTTAGTTCTGGACGCAAATAGGCTGTGTAAATAAGTAATTTGTTGTCCCTATTAATTTTTGAGTTCCTCAATATTAAGGGGAAAAGTTTTCTTGCTAGATCTCGGAACTTGTTTTTAGTATAAATAAAGTGGGGTCTCCATGTAAGTTTTCTGTCTAAAATAACGCCAAGGTACCGGCAGTTCTGAGACCACGGAATATATTTATCATTAAATTTTAATTGGGGGAAATTAACATTATTTGTTGATTTGTAAAACATTATGGCTTCTATTTTAGAAGCATTTGTAGCAATTTTCCATGTAGAGAACCAACCTTCAAGTATTTTAAGGTGCCTGCTAAGATTGCTGTACCGTCAGCGAAAATACGTATCATAGAATTGAATTGCTTCAGTATATCATTATTTTTTTATAATAGCTGCATCGTCTATGGGCGATAACAAGAACTACCCCAATCCCAATAACTAGCTATGATAGAGGTTATAAGTATATTTGTGGCGAGTTATTCGAATTTTTTTCATTTCCTATTATACGATTTTGTTTTTCATCTTAATCCGCAAAACTTTGAAGCCTTTTTGTTTCTTTTTTTACTTACTTCTTCTACAATCTTTCGAAAATTCATCTGATAATCATCTTTTTTTTAAAAAAAAAATGTGAAATTGAATTTGGTGCAAATAAACTTTTATTATCATTAAAAATGTATTTCTTTATTTATTAAGATTTTTTAAAGTTATTAATTAAAATGTATTAGTTGTTAAATCATTATTTATTAAATAACTTATTGATAAAATATAATTTTTTAAAAAAATTATTATTTATTTTATTATTGAATAATATTTTTTATTTGAAAGAAAACGTCTCGGACCACTGAAAATAATAAAGATATTTTCATGCAAAATTTGAATAAATAAGTATTTTTAGGTTATCGTGATTCGAAATAACATTTGGCTGTAATGACTCCCTATATATATGTGGGAATCTAACCAAATCTTCTAAAAACGTTAGACCCTTCAGATAGCGGGATTTTAGTGGCGTGATGTCTAGGTGTTTTTTAATATTTACAGGTTAGTTTTCTAAACCAAGATTAAAATAATGCAAAAGAAGGATAAAGAGACTTCTTTGAAAAAATAAAAGAATTTATTTAGAGGAAAAGGGAAATATTTACAGGGAAATATTAAAAGAATTAAAACATGGAGGTATTTAATAAACAGAAAGTTAGACTATTTCCTCTAGGAGGACGGTAGAAGTAGGAAAACATTATTATTGAAAACATATTACGGCGTAGCTTTACGAGGGGGAATCGCAGACGCGTGAAGAGCTCCTTCTCTTTCGGATGTTATTGGGGCCTCTGGCTCAATATTAATTGAGACAGTTTTTCAAAAGCTCGATAGATGGCGTTGTTCTGGAATGTTGAACTAATTAAATGTATCGTCCTCTGGGAAAATATCTAACCTTCTACAATTCTCACTTTGATTTAGTCTACGGTCGGATGTTGATAAAACAAAAAAGGAAGGTAGATGATGGTTAAATAAAATAGCTCTGTGAGTTATCCTACATATATGTATTTACTACTACTTACATTTTTTACTACTTACAAATTCCTTTCTAATAAAAGAGAACGTATGTGCGTCGGCGGAGGAGGATACATGTAGATTGGAGGTTGGGGAAATGTACAATTTGGTTGCGCAATTTTTAAGTTTTTATTACTTAAAAATACTGAAAAAGTTTGTTTTTCTACAATAACTTCGAAATTTTTTTCTCTATTTAAAAAGATTTTAACTTAGTTTTTAAATAAACGTATGTTTATATATATCTTTTTAGTTACAAAATCTTATAATATTCCTTCCTCATTTTAATGATTTTTTACATATTGTTTTTTAATAATATCGCTATAATGAAAGGCAAATCATTTTCAGTATTCAATCAAAGCCGAACGAATTTCTTTTGTTGAAATATATGAAATAAAATTATTCGTTAGTACTTTTAATAAAATAATATTTATTGACTGGTATGTTATCCTTAAAGTGCGTAAGTGCGTCTTTTGAGGCAGATTGTTAGAGCTTCCAAATTTAGCTGGCAGCTATTTCTATGATTGAAATATTAAGAAATAAGATTCAAAAACTAAATTAAATTTTAATTAAAAAAATTAACAAAATTTCAATATTTTCTTTAATAACTTAGAATGATGTTGCTGACCAAAAACATGCTTGCCCCATTTTAAAATTTTAAAAATTAATTTTTCAGTGATCTCTTTCTTTAAATCCAATCAAAAATTTTCTTCCTTGGTCTTAATATTTTTCAAAATACTTTTAAGCGTATTTTCTAAAAATATTTTTCATTGGTTTTGTAAACTGTACTTCTATATGAGCACATTGCAGTGGTATTAAAAAACAATTAAAATCTACAACCTTGGCTTCCTGTCACGTTGTGAGTAGAAATTTTAAATCTACTTTTTTAATTTTATTTTTATTATTTTATTTTATTTTTATTTTAGGTTAAAAAAATTACAAATTAGGTATTAAATGTAACAGGAACCTCATCTTTTTTTTCTGATATAACACAATTGATTTTCATTATTTTACTTGTTGCTTTATGACTTTTATTTTCAGCATTGAATAAAAAGAAATTTTAAATCAAAGTCGATGAATGAAAAATATAGTTTTGAAATGTAAATCAATAAACCTTAAAAAAATCTTTAAAAAAGAGAAATTCTATTATGCACTCATGCCCATAAATTAAGGAAATTGAGTCAAGCGAAATCTAAATTACATATATTACCTGTAAAATGACTACAGACACCTTCAAAAATCATATGCCAATTTCGGGAAGCCACTAGATGGCACCGATAGAACGTCACAATGACGAGAGTGTAAGAGAGGGATGCATAAGAAATACAGCAAAAAAGTAAAATTGTTCTCAATGGCTTTAAAAGCTTTTCGGTACAATAACCGCATAGTTATGACACAAAGGATGGATTTGGGATGATTTTTTTACGTGGTAGAATCATCGGCCGTCTGGAATGTGTGCATACACCACTGGAAATATCCGAGGAACTTGGTATCAACCAGAGTATTATCTCTAGCCTTTGGCAACGATACCAAGATAATGGTATTGTGAGTATACGTTACAGCACAGGTCGCTATCGAGTTACAATGCCGAATGAGGACCGACTGAGAAACTAACTGTTACTAACCCTCACTGGCAAAAAAAACAGACAGAGCACAGCATCAGACCTGTGACGTCAACTCTCTTCAGCCTCTGGCACGACAGTTTCAAGGCAGACCGTGTCCCAAGTAGCACACAAATATTGTACAATATTGATCAATATTCGCAATATTGTTTAATATTGTGGAATATTGTTTAATATCATATAATATCGTCTAATATTGTACAATATTATGCTACAGGATGCTACCTGGGGTACAGACACTTATGGTAAATTGGTCTATCTGCTCATAGGCCTGTCATATGTGTTCCAATTACTGCAACTCACTGTCGCCTTCGGTAAACCTGGAGTAAAAGATTCTGATTCCCTCCGGACTTTCATATAGAGAGAGTCGGGTATCCGTTACCACCAAGAGAATATCATTGAAAGACACCGTTAGAGGTGGGGAAGGATTGCTCGTTTTGGGAGGAATTATTCTGAGTTCCAGAACTGATCTGTGTGTTGAAATTGGAACCACTACTGGTCAAATCTATCGGGACATCATTCTGGAACAACAAGTATGTTTTTTTCGGGGCGCCATGGGCGCAGAATTCGTGTTCATGGATGACAATGCCCGTCCTGAACTTGTAAACATTGTAAACGATTGCCTTCGATCGAAGTATTTCACCCTTATAGACTGGCCAACATTCTCACCAAACTTGAATCCAATAAAGCATGTGTAGGGCATTCTTGGAAGATGAGTTGCTTTCTTCTACCACCTCCTATATGCCTACCGGAACTTCGGATAACATTGCTTGATGAGTGGTCTAACATTCCCCGAGATCACATCGATAATTTGATACTCAGCATGCCTATGCATTGTACGGACTGTATTGCTTCGTATGGGTATACCAACCATGTAATATTGGTTTTTGTAAATTACTAAAAGAGAGCTAAAAATCGTAATTCTTATTAATGATATCAAACATATAACATCAACTTTGTCTAAGTTGCATATATATATATATATATATATATATATATATATATATACTTTTTTATAATACATATTTTTACGTGTATCCCTAGTAGCACACAAATATTCAACATTCGTAATATTGTTTAATATTGTGGAATATTGTTTAATATCATATAATATCGCACAATATTGTACAATATTATGCAACAGGATGTGCTACCTGGGATATGAATAGCCGACGTCCTGGCACAGAGGTAGCGCGTTTTCCTGGTGATCTTGGCGTACCAGGTTCGAGTCCCTGTTCGGACATGGTTTATCTTTATCTGTTCTCTCTGTGAGATATATGAATGTGCCCCCTCCCTTCTAAAAAGGGGCTGGTGCATGAGTAGCTAAGACGTATTCTTGCCTCTAATTGGCGCTACTTTAAAAACAAGAGACACACCCTTATCTTAACATCGCTGACTGCTTCAGCGAGCTTGTCCATGGCAAGTGTCATAGCACGTATTAATTATTTAATTCAAATTTTAAAACAAATATTCAAATGTTTAAAACACGCTATCAACATTATATTCTCAATACATTAATAAAAAGCATTTTAAAATAACTAATTTTATAATTTTCTAAGAAGGCATTTTTTCAAAAAACTGGACAAACTGAAAGAAAGCGGTCATAGATGTTTATGAATGCATTTTTCTGACCACAAAAATATAAATACTTTTTTATTAATACAATGCCTGCAGTTAAAAAAAAGGATAGAAGGATGTTCTGTGACAGCAATTTATTACATAATTATATATTAAAAAATTGATTATAATTTATCACATTTTAAAAATTTCAGCTTTAAAAAAGGATTTCTTATATGTTTATAAATTTACGAGCATTACAATTAATATCTAACTGTATAAAACAAATTAGGATACTTTTCAATGAGCACATTCAGATTGCAAGAAATAAAATTTAAAGAACATTTATATTCTTTATGAAGCCTCATTTTTAGATTCCATTAAGAATTTAGATGAAAATTCTAAGTTTATTGCATCACTCAATGAAAATATTAAATTTCATTTGAGAAACCAAGTGAAGATAAAACTGAATTCTGAGTTAACATTTACGTCATTTAGTTAATTATAAAAATAGCGCACCAATGGAAAATTCAATTTTTACAAATTCATACTATTCTCAACCACAGCCAGCATTCATAACGCCATTTCTAGCGAAAAATTAAATTCATAAAACATGATTATGAGCAAATATTTTTTAAAAAAACCATATCACTGTATGATTCTTTTTTTGAGAAAAAATGCGCTAAAGCATGACCCGTTTTCATACAACCGTAACTCTCTCAAACAGACAGTCGTTCACACTCTGCATTTCAAAAATGCACTTCATTCTTGGCGTGTAAATATTTTCTTAAATTATTTTTTGGCGCAAAAAGCCTTTCCACAAGCAATTATATATGTTTTTCTCTTATTCCCATCCCTATCGGAAGGAAAGCCGGCCTCTAGAGCTACTTCCTCCGAATTGCTTCTCTCCCTTTTAGATTTCTAGAAAGGGGATTCAAGCGTTCTCCGGTTAACGAGTTTCGTTATTTACAGACACCATATCATAAATAAGTACCGTGATCGCCAATTGTGAGCCAAACACGAACCGAGTCGCCAAGCAAAGCGAATGACGAAACAGTCAAAGGAATTCTACATTAAGTGGCGATTTTTCGCCACATTTGATTTGGCGGAATTCTACATTATTTGGCAATCTTCCGCTTGTATCCGAAAAACTTATTCAAGGAGAAGAATTTTCTGTTTGCTCATCCTCACTACATTTATATGACAGAAAAATTATTTCAAAATACTATTATAGTCTGCAATAATAATTTAGTAATTTTCATTTTGTTGGACAATATTTATATTGCTAAAGCTTTTATTGATATCTCAGAATGAATAAAATGAGAATTTATATAACTAGAATTTTCAAGGAAAGTAATTTCAAAGTATCTTAAATTGGGTTATAAAATATACTTTTTGCTTTTAACGATTTTTTTTCTTTAATATAAAACACAATTGTAAAGCAATACGTTATTAAAATTTTGTATATGCATAGTTCTATTTCAATAACATATTGATAACACTTTTTTAACTTTTGTTATGTAAATATAGATATTTTAGATCTGTTTTTAGCAGTATATATTACTAACATTTAAGCCAAAAATAAGGTTATTATGGTTACCAGGAATTAACTCATAAATAAATTGCTATAATTCAGCTTTTCTTTACCAAGAAATTGATTAAGTTTTCGATTCGTGTATGTGTGTGTGTGTGTGTGTGTGTGTGTGTGTGTGTGTGTGTGTGTGTAAGAATATTTTAAACTCTTAATTTAAATCCAAATTAATCTCCTAACTTTCAATTTAATTTAGCCATAGTAACTTCATTGTAAAATATTCTCTTGTTTCCTGGTCCATTCCACTTGTTCTAGTTAAATAATTCAACAGAAGCTTTGTAAAATAGCTGAAACAGCTAAAAGACGAGACTCCCACACTCTGTGCAAGAGGATGAAAATTGCAGACCTAAACAAAATAAAAATAACTTTAAACAAAATAACTTTAGGGATCTGGGAGACAAATAAATTGTTTTATTTATTTGTCTCCGAGATTCCTCTGTTTCCCTTGTCTCTTATGCGTGTGTCATGGAAATCCCCATTGAAATCGAATACAAATTTTATTTTACATTTCCTTCTTTAACAAACGTTCTTCATTACTGAAGTAGTGAAGCAGAGGGGGCCCCAACTAGGCTGTTGGGCCCTGGGTATTCAGATACATTCCAGATTTGATAGATATCTACACATAGAGAGTACAAATCGTGCGCCAAATTTCAATCATCTAGATCAAGATTTCGAATTATCTTTGTCACAGACAGATAGACGTAATGATAAAAATGTATTTTTTCGAACTCAGGGAGATCTAAAACGTGTAGATTCATTAAAATTTAGAGTTCGATTTTTCTTTTTCTTTTTTTTTTTTACGATTACAATACTTTCTGTATAATCTATTTACGAAAAAATAAGAAAAAAAAAGTAAGTCATAAATAGTTTTTATGCTATCGAAATTTATTTATATTTTTTGTTGACAAATAATTAGAATACAAGGAAGGCTTTAATGAAGACTTCTTGAAAATTGATGATATGATTATTTTTGAACATCCAAAAGCTCTGTTTCCATACTTAGATACGATTAATTTACTTTCTGTGCCGTCATTCTAGTTGATTGAAAATAATTTAAAATTGTTTTATTTATTTGTCTCCGAGATAACACTCTCAATTCTTATTTAAATTTAATAGGATATTTTAAATATTTTTAATAATTCATGGTAACATTTAGTGTTTGGTATATTTTAAAAATCGTTTGGTTATTCCTTGTAATTTTTTTAATGTTATGAAATTTTTTAAAATTTCATATTAATGAGTTAACAAAGAATAATACATATGATAAAAGTATTTTTGTTATTATAATTATAATCTTATTTCAAACTATTTTGCATAATAGTATTTTATATAAAATATGCTAGCTTTTACCCGCGACTGGAAATTTTGATGAGTATATGTGAGAACTGGCGGTCAGATCACAATGTAAAATGTTAAGGCGCTCTTGAAAACAATTTTTGCAATAAATAAATAAATAAAATAATAATAATAATAATAATAATAACTAAATTTCTTTAAATGGCCGAATGTGACGTGACCTGCAGCAATAACGTTTCCAATCGTAAGGTTTCGATGAACTTTTCAGCAAATTAAAGAAAATATAGATAAAAAAATCTATAATTGCAGAAAAGTGGAATGCAAACAAAAAATCTCATTTGAAAATAATGAAAGTAGACCAAAGGATTACGTACAGCAGGAAGAAAAATCAGTGGAAATGAACAGGAAAGGTCGAATAATAATAACATTAAAAAAATGGCGGCAATATAAGCACAAATAAATCACTGCCGAAAAATTACTAATCTCGCCAAATGGTTGTATACCAAAGCTTGGCCTACAAAATTAACCTAAAAACAATTTATTTACAGTATGTACTTAAAATAAAACAAAACAGCAAACAAATTATTATAAGAATCGTTTTTCTGATTAGTCTGGCTAAAACAAAATCAAGTCAGAAAGAAACTGCGCATGCCACTTCAACGAAAATGTGTGAATATTCTACGTCAGTTGGAACATTTTTAATACTACGTCAGTTGGAACATTTTTAATAATTTTTTAGTACTTTTCCGTTAGCCTGGTGCAAGTGAAAAATAGCCAAATAATGTAGATTTCTGCCAAATTTTTTGCACCGATTTTAAAGCGAAAAATCGCCAAATAATACAGAATTCCACCCAATTTCTTTGGAGATTTTTTAGCTTGCTCTCTATTAATGGAAAAATACCTTTATTTTAATTCAAAAGTACTTCAGAATGAATCCGAAAGATCGATTAATTAACAATGTTTAATTTTAAATGTTACAAATTATAAGAAAAGAAACTGGTCGAAAATATGATAAGTCGAACTTCGTTTGATGGCGGAGAAGATTTTTTTGGGGGAAACTTAATTTTTAATTAATAAAAAATTAACCCCTCAATTAACTGGAATAAATATCAGCTTATGCTCTTCTGTATACTATACTCTATCTCTGTGCTAAATTTCCCGCAATTTCAATCAGCCGTTTTGGCGTGATTGACTTACATCATCCATCCATCAAGATTTTCTCATTTATAATAATAGTATAGATTACACATGTTTTTTTAATGAAATGTTCGGTCAACTATTATGAGCTCACGAAACTTCCAGGTTAATATTTTTACGGGCTTAACTTTTTCGGAGAGGTTCTTTTTCATTTGATTTTCGATTCTAAAGTAGATTAGTAGAATACTACAAATACTTTTATTTACACGAAAGACACACAAATGACAAATATATACAACCGAGACGTAGACAGGTAACAGATAGCAGCACACTACAACAAAGAGTAGCCCATAAGTAGAAATCACGACTACACACAAAGCGGCCAGAATTAAGTAGGAGAGGGGATCTTCAGAGCTTCACTCTACCACATTTCCAAACGGCTGAAATTCTCCATTGTCTCCTCACTTGTATCCAACTGTCAACTCATTGCCACACAACTGTCTACTCCACAAATAACTAGATGCTGCTTCCACAATAGACACAAAGTTCAGCAATCTCTTCGGCTCCACAGAATGCTGTCGTTTCGCCGGACTATTCCGACTTTGAATAGTTACCCTATCGTCAACTAGTTTTACAACTCCAATTCTTTTTCAATTCCGACAACAATTCCGGTTCCTTGAGGCCTTAGAATACCTTCCTTTTATAGTTTCAGGAAGGTGGGACGTGAAGGTTCCCGGACCAGTCAGGTATACCTCGGTTACTATTGGATAGATCTATGAAATTCTCAGTGTTTCCAGTTATTTCTATTTTGTCGCCAAGGTCTGAGATCACTGATTCGGCATCCGATCAGCACTAACAGAGCTAATCATAAAACGATCTTTCTTACGATGAAACTATTCATGTTTTGAAGAAAAATTACAAGTTTGTAACAATACTAATTTATTTTCATCAAAGAATTTGCTTGTTTCTTCCCAAAATTATCTATTTATATTATATAACTAGCCGCCTTTGGCGACCAGTCGGTTCGCCAGTATTAATGCTCGCTAAAATTTTCATATAATATTTTATGCAGCTGTGTCTCATAACAGGTTTTTCACCAAAATATATTTAAACCAAACAAATTTTGATAATCAAATAATTCATTTATAGTATTATTTAGTATAATTTTCTTCAGGCGTTCTGTTCATTGTGATACTCATCTTTCTCTTTCTATCCAAACAATGATTGTCCCGGAATTGATATATTACTTAAATGGTGGAGGGAAAGGTCTAAAATTCAACGTTTTTATAGAATAATGAGATTCAAATTTTCATATATGCAAACACACTATACAAATAAAGACACAATTGATTTTCAAGAGATGCGAAAGTTTAAAAACAGCTTGGAAAATGCCACGCACAGAGGAAATAATGGTGACACACACACAACCCTTCTTTTCTTTATTTTTCTATTCTTTTTTTCTTCACTACTTTTCTTTCTACAAACCCTGTTTGCCCTCTGTTATTCTTTTTTTCTTTATTTATTACTTTATTATGACTTTATTTTGAGGAGACATAAATTAAATATCCATACAGACTAATAATAAAAGCAACTATTTTCTTTCTTTTTTAAACATCCCGTTATATATAAATGAAAATCAACTAACTTCGCGTATTTCTTTCTAAACAAATCATAATTCATTACTTCCTGCTATCCTAACTCGGTTGGTGTGGGGAAAGGAAATGAAGATTTTTTGCGGGAAAGTAAGAAAAGTGTCGTTTTAACTATTTTCCACGCAGTTTTTTAATTTTTTCTCTCCATAAGAACCATCCTCGTGTCTTAACGAAAATATTAAAATAAAAATTAGCCGAATCGGTCGAGCCGTTCTCTAGTTTTGCGCTTAGCAACGCATTTCGTGTTCCATTTTTATTAATATAGATGTCTTAAAAATGCTGATTACCATGGCTATGTAGCCTATGGCCAAAGTTTTATTATTTTTTCAAATGAGTATATTGACAAGCCTTTAAAATTTTGAAAAAAGTCGCCCCCCCCCCCTCCTTTGATGAGAGTAAGTTTCGTATTTTTGTCATCAAAAGGTATAAGCCAGCGAGGAGAAAACAAGGCAATGCTTTTGAGAAGCAGAATTTAGTGTTTAATAGTTTAGCAAAGTGAATGAGGATAATAGTTTAGGAATGGAGATGATCATGTAACTTTTACATTCTTAACATTAAACCATATAGGGTATATAAACATTTTAAAAGTAAATTTGAAGCATAGTGAGCAGCATGTACACTTTGGAGATTTGATTTATGAAGGGAAAATTATTTTAAACTCAATGAATAGTTATATAATACCAAAAATCAGCTGCAATCTCCTTCATAATGCAACTGATCGTTGATGAATTATTGGTGACTTTAAATCTTATCGAACACTTATATAAATACAAAGTTCTCCACAATGACATAAACTCTGAAAAGTTTATAATAGTAATAATCACAAAATGAAACAGAACCTCTTTAGATATAATTGAACCGTTCAAATCTATACTCAAACTATTAACAGGGGTCCTTAGATATAAGGACAATTCAACTAGCAATTAAAGCTTAATTTAAAGTCCATAGAAATGCATTTTTGCTAACTTTTTCTGGCAACTTTTCTTGTAATAATAAAATTTAATTAATTTTTTAAAAATAAAACAACGTGTGTTATATCTCTGAAATTATTATCATAATTGAAGGACTTGCGTGTGGAATATAAAGAATAAAAATGTAATTATATAATACATTTCTTTAAAATTCTTACCAGGTGTTTGTGTGTAGACTTTTACTGGCAAAGGTATGCAAACAAAACTAAGAATGTTGTTTATATTTTATGTTAAACAATTTCTTCTAAATCAGAGTTGATGATTTTAAAGTTTGTACATTCGAACTAGAAAATTTTGTTCTCTTTAACACACAAAGAAAATATTCTCTTGAAGTGAATCCTGGGACACGTATTCATGAATTTTATTAAAAATGGAAAAGATTTTTACATTAAAAACATCACAAATAATTTGTTTTGTATTTTATTTTTATATTAGCCGTCTATGGCAGTCAGCTTTTCAGCGATATCATTCATTTCATCTGTTTTAATGATTATCTGAACAGACTATTTTTAACTATATCCAATTGAGAAAGACTTTATAGGCTTATTATCTTAATAACTTAAACCTATTCTATTCATTTTGCTCATGAACTTAATAGAACCAAATCCCATGAAATCATAGTGTCATTAAGAAATTAAGTGCCTGGTTAATGTATTTCAGACTGATACGCAGTGGAATTGCATTTCCCCTTACTTTTCCCCCACGTAAATTGTGTGGATAATAAAAAGAGCTTTTATACATATTTAATTCCATTAATGGAAAAAAAAAACGAACCATGCGCTTAGAAATTTGATGAAGCAATGAAGACATGTCGAATCGTTTTGTAGCCATAAAATCGATTGTAAAAATTATGCCAGGAAAAGAAAAACTATGGAAAAATTTGTTTGCTAATAAAATTGTAATTAATAAAAAGCCATTTTTTTGTTAAATTTAAAAATTAGTTTTCAATTTCGATATATCCGAGAGTTAAAGTGAAAAAGGAGAACCCTCTTTTTTTCTCTAATTTTATTTTACAAAAACTCTAATTAAAATTTCTAAAAACAAGTATAAAGTTCACATTCTTATCTCTAATTGCATAATTGAAAAATAAATGATTTCTAACCAAATTAAAAACACACGCACTTTTTTTTAAAAAAAATTCTTTTTAATTTTTCCAGGAGCCATAGTAAAAATTGAAAATAATTCGCTTAGCTTTTAAATCATTATCTAATTATTTTTGAAAAATCGGAATTATTTATTTGATAATAAAAATAACACCGGTGTCCTGGCACAGAGGTAGCGCGTCTTCCTCATTATCTGGGCTTCCCGGTTAGGGCATGGTTGTTCTGTTTACTATCTGTGAGGTGTGTGAATGTACTCCCCCGTTAAAAGGGGCTGTGCAAGCGAGTGTGTGTGTGTCATCCTCACATGAGCTAGTAGTCAGACTTCTGTCCTATGGTACTCAGGGGTCCATACCCTCAGAAGCTACTGCATCCCTCTTCCGTTGTAAGACACACACATTATTAGGGACTTTTTTTTAAAAAAAATTTGTTCCCCCTCTCTTTTCAGATAACATTTCCATGAGTTATAGCGAAAAATCTCTCTTAAATGCTTATCTTTAAAAAAATCTTGCTTGAATTTTAATTATCTAAATAAAATATTTAAAAAATCCCTATGAGGTGCAAATTTCTATATCAAATTATTAATACCCCCATTCTTATAAAAAAAAGCTCAAATTCAGGAAAAGTTAGCATCAAAATAAAATAAAAAAATTTATTATTTTTTTCTTAATAATTTTTCCAAGGACAAAAGAATAAAAATATTAATTTTTAATTAAAAAAATTACAACTTGAGTTGTGTACTTTTATTTTGTATTATATTTGAGACAAATTCAGTAACTATGGGCCAATCTGTCTTTACTAATGCACACTACATTCTTCTTTATAGTTTGTAAAGAAATAAAGAAAAAAAACATTTCAATAAGAAAAAAAATCAACAGTGATCTACTAATTTTATTTATTCAAAGAATGAATACAAACTGATTAAGGTATTTGTCATGCAGGAATGTCAGACTGAAGTTACACATGCCAAATATTTAATATATTATGATACTTAGATAACTCTCTGTTTATATACTATAAAATGAAAGCACGTAAATTTTTGGATGATTAAAATTGAAATTTATATTTAAAAACATCATAACTGATATAATAGGAAAACTATCAACAAATATAAAAGATCAATATGCTTAATTCTTTTAGGATAAGAATATATTATATTAGGAAAACTACCATCAAATATAAAAGGCAGCACAATTCATTTTTTCAAAGATCGGAATATAAATCTGTTCCATAAAGATTTTACCAACTAGTCAGTAAAAGATTTAATAACAATGTAATGTAAAATTTCCTCCATTTCCATTCAAGAGTGTGTTTTCATAATAATACTTATTACAATAAAACAATTGCTATTTTCTTGACTATGAGCAGATTCAGCATTTTTATTTTCAGAAATAATATGCAACAGAGAAAAAGTACTTTTTACAGTACAACTATCTCATACTACACTACATTCATAATTCTTGGATTTCTATATACAAACTGGACATTCAATTATCTTCAACATTGCCTTAAAACTCTTATAGAATTAACATGATTGTCCCTAGGTTATGGTTGTAACAATCTTTTAAAATTACAGGCTTTTCTAATCTTCTATAACAATATGTCAGCTCTTTCCAGTAAAAATCACAGCATTCTTTGGAAAATATCTTGGGTTGCAACAGTTCTGAATGAATTGATCAATCTCACTGATTATTTTAAATACAGGATGTGGTATTACAGATAGTGATATTAACTTGTTAATACTAATATAATTTTTTTTAAAATTATGGCAAAAATATTATGATTAAGATCACTGTAAATAAACTTTTGTATTTTATTTGCTCTAGAAAGCAATAAAGAAATCATTCATATTAAAAAAATAACAAATAAAGAAAACATATTAAAAAATGTTTCTGATTTCCAGGCATTACCTTGTAATTAAGCAAAAGGATATATAAATATAACAAATTCAAAATGATTTCACTTTGACTTCAGTATCTGGCTAGTGGATAGTATACATCAGTTGAAATTGCTTAGCAGTTTGGATATATATATTGACTTATTCAAGTATTGGAATAATGGAATGTGATTAGTTTAGTCATGAAAATGAAATGCAGGCAGTCCACAAAGACGCTGGTTATTAATGGGTTAAGTGTGTTTTATATTTCCATTTGATCATCATATTTTAATTTTAAACAATGTTTAATTATTAACCTCAAAATGTACAATTAATAATATTTAAAGAATGAAAATAGAAGACTCATTTCTAATTAGACTAGACAGTCTTTCTTTCTTCTTTTTTAAAAAATTAGATACTACCTAGAAACCACATACTGTTCTTAAAACTTACAGAAAATTTTGGTAGTTCAAATTATACACAATAGAATTCCAGATAGAATTTTATTCCAAACATTCATTTAAATGGAAGGTTTGAAAATGTTTAGAGCTGCCTCTAATTAATGTAAAAATAAGTGTAAATAACAAATTCAGTTGCACTTTTAATCTTTCCTCCAGTAGATACGAATTGAATTCACATTCTTATTTTACTTGAAAATTAAGTATCTCGAAATATGAATAGAAATTTCAGTAAATGTCATAAATTTCAGTAAGTACAAACAAATTACATTTGTATGAACTAGCCTTATAACCTAAGCAGTATATTATTCATATAAGATCCTTAAAGCTGCACATTAGTTTCACAGCTGCTAAAATTAAACTTATACAAAATTATCATGCACACATAATCCTTAACATTATTTACAATAGTCAAAAATTTATTTCACTTATAACATTCAATAAGTTAAAACGATTAATAAATCTGCATATACGGTGTCTGTAAATTAATCACTAAAAAAATTTCGCAAAAATAATCATAAAAGATTTGCCCGAAAATTACTTCCATTGACTCATACTTTATGTTGGAGAATTTTATTATTAAGCATCACAATAATAAAATCTTTATCTTTACAGCGGAAAATGACATTTTGTAGTAGAAAGTAATCCTACAATATCAAGGATATTTTTAAAAAATTCACAAGTTTTCATCCAATATACTTTTTTATTAAAAGAACTGAATAGAACTCTTTTTAAAATTTTCCCATGGATCTTATAGTAATTCTTCATTTAGTGATTATCTTACAAACACTTAGAATTTAAAAATCTCTCATTTCACTGAACAGCTATTGCATTCTGCAAAGCTCTATCATAGTAACAAATATGAAATAATTCAACAACAATAACATATAAATATTATAATAATATGTAAAAATATCTTTCATGAACTCTAAGATTTTGTGATTAATTTATCACGATGATATTTTGGTTATTAAATTATCCATTTGGGTCTGATATGGTCTTGGTTAAAAATTATCACAACTAATAGATTATTATAACAACTTTTGAGAATTATAACAAAAACTTCAACATTAAAATCAGAAACTAAAGAAATTGTCAACAAAGAATTCATATATGAATATAAATGGAAATCAACTTTTAAATTAAACAGACAACAGTTAGCAGCAAGTACCATGAAAGTTCACAGGTTAAAAAATTGTAAAAAAGAATGAAATTTTTTATTGTATGCAAAATACAGTTAGTTTTTATTAAAAAAAATTCTAATCTTCAAGTCTTCCTTGCTTTTTCCTAAAAATTTTCTTATATTATTTACAAGAATTATTTTCTTTGTTTGATAAACAGAATGCAGCCACTTACAATTCAGACAAATAAAATATAATATTTCGAAAGAATATTCCTTAGAAAGGGGAATTATGAAAGATAACATATTTTGTTTTAATTTTATTAGAAGGCAATTTTAAAACTAATAATAAATAGCATGTGAAAATATTTTGTTCATAATGTCCCTTTCAAAAATATGAAAAAGCTTGGAGTGATTATAAAAGATAAATGTAATGAAACATCAATAATAATCATTGATTTTTTTACTATTTTCAAATAATTATTTTGATTTGTTTTGTAAAGAAATTTTCTAATTTAATTGCATTTCCTGAATTAAATTATACTTGTAATTAAAAATGATAATTAAAAAAAAACACTTTTTAAATCTAAATTATATGAATGTTCTATAATGCCATTGAAAATACAAATCTTGTTTTTTTTTACTTAAAGAATTCTTCTAGACATAAAGTTTAATATAATTTAACTAGGAAACCTTGTTGCATTTCTTTCTCTCTTTATATATCCATAATATATACATATATTGGTCACAAATGATTTTTTAAAAGCATTTCGATATATTTTGTTTCAGGGTTTATA
>JAOUZG010040815.1:321589-358168 GCA_026289955.1 Argiope argentata
TAAATAATGGACTATATATATATATATATATATAGTCCATTATTTAGTATTTTATTTAGCAGCATTTAGTTTAACAGATGCTTTGGTTAAAAGTTCATCATCAAAATATTTTATATAATTTTCTTTATTTTTTGATAGTTAATGAATTGAGTTTTAGTGTCAGAACATTTCCTTCTTTTTCACTTCATCATTCATTTTTTTTTAAATTTTACATGCCACTTTGAGAAAAACTACATTTGATTCGAAAAAATAATTTACAGAACATATTAAAATAATACAGCTTTACCAAAATCATTTGCAAACTAATGTTACATTAAGTTCATTGAAAATAATTATAATATAGAAAAAGAGATACAACAATCTTTCTCTCTTTTTTTAAAGTAAATACTCAGTAAAAGTTTATTTTATATGAGACAATTAGTCCTTTAAATAAACAGGATTTTTCAACTTCGTTACAAAATGAGCTATAAACTTATTTGTTTAGGTTACAAACAAGCTCAGCTTATATTTTAAGTTATTCTATTTTATTAGGTATAAATGAGTGTGTGTGTGTATGGAGGGTATGAAATATATTTTCCTTTAAAAGCATAAAAATACATTAAATTTCTTCATAAAAATAAACAATTATCTATTTAATGCTAATAAATATTATTTCTTAAAACTATGTAGCTACACAAAGAAATTTTTTACTATATCTTTAGCATGGGAACATTTTTTACAGATATTCCATAACTTATTTTATAATTTTATAAACATGCGGGTTTCAAAAATGGAAACTTGATGATAAAACTTTCATTATTTAATGAAATAAATCTCTATTTTTAAGAATTACAATAACTCTAAAGAATTTCTAAACATATAAAAGTTTGGGTATCCACTTAAAACACTACATAATTTTAATAATTTATGATGTTCATTACATTATCAAATACTGACAAATATTTTTAAAATATGAAGCTCCTTGCAATTTTTAATCCAATTATTAATAAATGATTATTTATTTATAATGTGAACAAAAATAATATTAAAAAAATATTGCACTTGTAAACAAAAGTAAATCTGCAAAACTTATAACTAAAATTTGATTTTGTCATTTGATTGTGTTCATACATTATATTTCATATGAAATCTAAATATTCTTTATAAACTGTCATTTTAAAAATTTAAATAATTTTTTTTAAAAAAAAGCTAATATTTATGTTACAATTTGTTATTTTTAATTAATTATTTGTATTATATTTTCTTTTATTTGTTAATTTTAAATTTTTTTATTATGCGACCAAATATGAAGAACAAATTTTAATACATGCATTAATAAATAAAGTGTTGGGTATATGATGAATTTCAAAAAAAAGTTTCTAAATCAATGTTAGAAAAGGTGCCTTGCAATGAAATAACTGCTAAGGGGAAATGACATTTAAATATGAAATACAACATACTTTCCATACTATCTAAAACACAGAAAAAAATGGCAAGTGAAGATCATGCCCTTCAAATGTTACAAACAGTATAAATAATTTTAAAAAAATTGCAGAGAAATATACTGATAAAAATCTTCTTTTCACAGATGCAATGCCTAGATTAATTCTTGAAAAGGACAGATTGTATATATAGAAACTGTATCATAGTATAGTAATTATTACAGTAGTATTTCAATGGCATTATATTAACTGACATATTTAAACACAAATCACTGTCATGACCACAGTCGGAAATAATAGATATAGATTCTTCTTAACACACTGTAACACACAATTATATACAAAATATCTAAATTCAACAGCTATATTGGAAGATGATAATTCACACTATGCACTGAACTTTACAGTGTAATATGCCATACGAAGAATATATCATTAAAAATTGGTTGATTAAAATTTGTGATTTCATAAAATACATTCATCAGCAACTTTCACAACATGATTATACTGAACAAGAACACTCATATATTATCTGAACACATCCACAACAGCAGCAAAAAGTGCTCATAACTACATTAATTCATACAATTGGGATAGAAACATATTTTTTTCTCCATTTTAAATGTTGTTGGATGTATCTACTAGATCAAAAATACTAGATAATGAATGAATCACAGTAACATTTCAAGAAATATTTCACCAATATATTTTTATGCTATTGTTCCCTGAGCATCCTTGCTTTAAAATGTAAGATAAACTAGAGACTCTATTTTGAATATATCATCCATCTAGACTAGGTAAAATATGATTTTCTTGCATTGGAAGATGTGCCCTAACTAGACTTTCCAACCTTTTCCTTGCCTTGATTTCTTCCGAAAGAGCTTTATTTAGAGAGGATACTTCCTGAAATAATGAAATAATAGTTTAAAAAACACACCAAGTAAGAAGAATAGAATTAAAAACAGTAAAAGCCTTCATAATTTTTTCGTACATTAAAAAATCAAATTTTTTTAAAAATAATTTTCTACTTTTTTAAATATATAAATAATTTTTTATTATAATTCATAGAATCTTTAAAACAATTTTTCTTTCTTATTCAAAATAAGTTAATATCACTTGTGTTAAAGCCCTGACTAATTAATGAAGAAATTCTTAAAAAAATAGAATTATATAATTGCGATAAACACAAAAAAAAAGTGCAAAATTTCAGCACATCATATGAAAAATCGATTAAAAAGCCCATTTCTATAAGCATGTAACTAAGCAAATCAAGGCATATTCACATTTTTGCTCTTTTTAAAAACTAACTTTGAAAAATTTGATAACTAATTGTCAAGGGTAAACACAGTTATCTCTTGAATAAAAAATAAACACATAAAATAATTTAATTTTAAGTTAATAATCAATTTTAAGCTCAAAATTAATTGCTGTATTTTTAACAGTAATAATTTTTACTGATTTATTTTATCAAAGTTGGGAAAAAAATCATTTTTTAATGGGGAATGTAGTAAAAACTTTTGCTTCCACAAAAAAGAGTTGTGTTCGAAAAAGGGAAGGGAGAAAGGTAAAGGGATGTGAGCATTTGTGAAAACCTGACTAAGAGTAATCAAATTTGAAGCAAGAAATAACTAAATTTACTGGAAAAATGTTGTTTTGAGTAACTAATTTCAATTAAGGGCATAACAGATAGCTAACTCTAATAAGAAACCATACATATTGTTGTCCATATTCAAAATTTATTAATTGATTTAACTTTAATATTGATTTCATAATTACTTTCATCATACATTAAGTTGAAAGAGAGGTAATACTGACACTCAGTACAACTCACACAATAACAAATGCAAATAGACTGTGATTTTAGAGTATAAAAAAGATTAAAAAACTTTGAATACCACAAATAATATGGATAAAGAAACTGTTTGCATTATGCATGCATCCTTAAGAATAAATGTACATTACTGAGATTTAAGACATTAAAATTTTGTTGTCTGTACAAAAGAAAAATAATTAGTAAAATGTTATTTAAAAGTTATGTTCAAAATTTCAAAATAATTTCAATTTTATTTCTTTACATGTTTGTGAGAGATCTTAAAAACATCTGAAGAAAGTTACTAGCTATCAAAACAATAATAATTTTAAAGAAAACTGCATTAAATAGTTAATATTAAAGATAATTTGTGTTACAAATAATGCAATTATTTTAGTCTTTTCTTCATTAAAAGTCAAAGAGAGAGAGAGAGAGAGAAATTAACTAAAAAATAAATTGGAAATAAAATTAAAACCATCGTATATTCAAAACCTAAGTTTAATTGATTTTGTGCCTTACTTTTCCTTCCCTTGAGTAAATGCATATTTGGAAATCAAGAATTTTTTATTCAATATTTACTAAGTGATCAATAAATAATTTTACTTTCATGGATCAAAAAAATTATTATATTCTACACCGTATGGAGAAGTTACAAAACCTTTAAAATTAAGTAAATTAAAGTAAGTTCAGGCAAACTCTTCTCCTCTCCAATAAATTAACATTTATTTTTTTAAAAAACTAAATATTGCACCAATTAGTAAGAATGAATGAATAAGAAATGACAATAAAACATTTCATATTATAATATTAATAACAAATAGCAATAATACAGCATTTATCAAATTTATCTCCTTATAAATTAACAATAAAATAATTTCAGTAATTAAAAAATAATGCACAGCAAAGTTTCCAAATAATAAACATTTGAAGACATTTTTAATTGATAATATTCATACAACTCCATAAAATAAGTTTTGTTAGAAAGACTGCTACTTAGAAAATCAAAATATATTTTAACACATTCTAATACTGACCTCTTTTAATTCCAAAATCTGATCTTTCAACATGTACACTGTATCAACAAGAGTTCTACAAAAAATAAATAATATATTATACAATATTTAAAATGGAAAATAAAAAATAATAATAGATATGTTTTGAATACAGATTTTTTTAAAAGTCTTTCTCAAGTAGTATTGTATTAATAAGGAAAAAGGATTTTAATACAACTAAAAGCTATTAAAACCTTAAGATTTACATTAATAATTTATAAAATCAACAAAAATTATATCAACAAAATATTCTATTTCTAAAAAAAACTAAAAGAAGTAAGAATTTCTTTATCGCAATTGAAAAATGTAAGCCTATTAGAAAGCAAAAAACATTAAAATGAAACATGATAGTTTTTTTTTTAAAAAAATGTTCCTTTATACACAGATTAAATTGATTTTGTTCAGTCCATTTATTGATATAAAATGTAATCTATTCACAGTTGTGTTTTAAGGGAGACTCAAAATAAAATGTGTCACCACCTCAATCATTACATCACACATTACTCAGGTAAAAATAAAGTCTTTAAATATAGAGTAACTATATAAGAACATATAAATGAAGTCAATTAGACAATAAATTAAAAACTCAATTTTTATTAATTGCTTGAAAATTTCTATGGAAGAATCCCTCAATTCTGAACCATTAAAGGCAGGTTATATACAAATCTATACACTTTTCTGAAATCTCTAGTTACATTCCAATGTTGAAACATGTTTAAGTGATCACAACTTTATTCTATATGTTCTGTGGTTTGCAATGAATTATTTCAGAGGTATTGAAATTTAAAGTAACTATTCTTCTAATGAGATTGAGATATATCTTCTAATGAGATCAGAATGAGTAAACAATAGCTAAATTATATGAATCAAGAATTGACAACAAAAGGATTTAAATGTGAAACAAAATTTTTGTAAAAATAAAGCTAAAGAATCTTCAAGAAATGTACAACTTGATGCGGTGATAAAACAACTGTTCACAGATTATTGTAAAACCTTTAATCACTATTTAATCAATCTCATTACAAAAATAGCTATTTTCAAACAATTGTCAATCTGTGTCAAATATTGCCGCAAATCAGAAAAGTAAATTTGTAAATAATTGTATATAATAATAAATAATAATAACATTTACTATTGATTCAGTGGGCAGCAAACAGGCCTGTTAAATAATAAACAATTTCCTTACATTAGATTTTATCTTCATTAATTTCAAGTTAAGTTCAAGGGGAAAAAAAGCAATGTTCTTGAATTTGATGATTTCTTAAATTTCAAGTCTAACAGTGCTAAAAAGAAAAGGACATAACAAAAGAGAAACGTTATTTGTAATAAAAGTATGACATAAAATATGCCAACATTGAAACACAAAAGGAGATTTTGAGGAAGTAATTTAATTTTAACTTAATGGTTATTTAAGGTGTATAAAAGAATGCTGTAGAGAAAGCATTTTTGGTTTCCAGCATAGAGATCCGAGTTGAAAATAAGAAATTGTGCAACTCAGAAGTTAAATTAAAGCCTTAGAATAATTAAACATAAATAAAGTGAAGTTATTACATACATGCACATATCTGAATAATAAAGATTGAAATGAAAAACAAACATAAATTCACAATCATTTTTAAAGGATAAATTTAAATATTTTGTGTGAAAATTGCTTAGTCAAAATTATAAATAATAGCCAATAAAGTTACATACATCATAGTTAGAGAAACTCTGTATTAAATGGTATAAAAAGCAACTAACTTTTCCTTTGGTTCTGTTCCATCATCCTCCAGAAGACCATCAATGAAAATCTTATCTTCTTCGAAGTTAAGCCTGGGAGGAGCACTTGCAGTTGCTAATAATAGTAGAAAATAAATAAAGAAAGAATTAAAATATGGCATAAATGCCTAAAGCAAAAACAAGAATTTAATATACACAAGATAAAATTATGTATCTACATATTTATAAAGCTGAATATTAAAAAAAAGCTATCAATTATGTACATAAATTTGCATATAACACAATTACAAGGCATAAACAACCAGTGAAAAATTCCATTAAAAGATAATCATTAAACAAATAATTCAATAATTGAAGATTGATTAGTTTTGTATGATAATTAATTAATATATTCTAGATACATAGAAAAAAAGGCTTGGATTTTTTTAAAGCATGATGTTTATATAATGGCATAAACAGTAAAATGTATAATTAATATCACTCACAGTGCTCTATTGAACAAGACAAACAAAGTACAGGTAGTAAATTTTGTAAGTATTTATTTTGTTAATAATCTATGATCACAAAAATGTTCAAAATTTTAAACATATTTTTTATAACAAAAATTAATCAAAATCTTGATATTTTTGCTCAAAAATTTTGGAGTAAGTTATTACTTAAAAAACATCCTTCATATACTTTTTTAAAAAAATGAATAATAATTTTATGACTCAATAATTAGCTTTTTATTAAAAGCATTTTAAAAAAAATAACAATAAAAAGTTAATATATATAGCTTATAATTAAAAATAGAATAATAAAAATAATTTATATAAATTTACCAAAATTAATTTTAAATATAATTTTTTAATGTTTTTCTTTTACATAACTGCATGCAATGAAAAAGTAATACTGTAAATACTTTTCTGAAGATTTTTAAAGTTCTCATTTAAATTTTTCACTTTGCTTTTAGCTTTCCACTTTCTTTAGATTTTCATTTTATCATTAAGGAATATCTTAACATAATCAACACTAGTTTTTTTTTTTTAAATTAACAATAAAAACAGCTAACAGGTAATACTTTACCACTAGTTTCATTTTATCATGAAAGAATGCCTTAACATGATCAACATCAGTTTCTTTTTTAATTAACAACAAAAACAGTAAACAGGTAATGCTTTGTCATTAGCTTTCATTAGATTTTTAAAAATTAACAATATATTGGCATTTTTTCTGTAAATTGACAATGAAAAAACTGCTTACATACAGAATATAGCAGCTAAGACTATAATGCTAAATATCATTTCATGTCATGATCTTTTTGGTAATTCATAGAGCCCCAAATTTTCTGTTTATTGTATTTTTATATGAAAATTTAATTACATTAAAAAACGTTTTGAGGACAATTTTCTTGTAGAAACCTATTTGCAATCTGAACTATTATTTATTGATCAAGTACTACTAATAAATAATTTTAATGCACTTGATTTTTTTCCTCTTAAAAAAAAAGTGACCACTGACATTTAATATTATTTTTATACTACTACTACAACCTTTTTACTACAAATAAATTTAAAATTATTAAATTACTTAATAATTTAGAGTCTCATAATAATAAATTAAAATTAAAATATGTAACAATGCAATATACATCAAACTCATATTCTATATCAATAATGCCTTTAGATATATGATATAGCATACAAAATATTGATACTAAAATAAGGAATTAGAACTTTTGTTAAAGAATGCATTATTCCTTATAAATTAAGAAATCATAAAGGCTATTGTTTCCCCAATATCATGGCTTTTTAAAGCATTTAGTTAAATATTAATTATGTCATAATTATTTTAAATTTCAAAAAACAGACTTTAATAAAAAAAATACTTTTATATCACTTCTTTCTTATAGTTATAGCAGAAAATACATGATAATCAGATATTACACCTTATCTTTTTGAATTATGTAATTATTTACCACATAATATAACCTTTCCAAATATGGATTAAAAAAATAATCTGAAAAATATATGTTGCTGATATGTTTGATTAACATGTCTTTCAAAGCAATTTAAGAAGGATTTTTTCAATTCTGAAATCTCTAAATTATCATACAACATTACAGTAAAAATATTCAAAATCTTTTAAACTCAATGTGTATCATAGTGCTAAGTGCATTATTAAACTAATATATAACTTTTACAACATAGAAATCAACATAGACCTAAATATATAAAAATTACATACCAGAAGGCATGGTGTTTCTTAATCTGTCATAGGGGTTTAAAAGATCAAGTGTTTGACACACAGGGAAATCTCCATCTGATTCATGATCTGAAAGGAAAGGAAATGTTAACATAATTGAAATGTTGTAAATGGTTTTTATAATTAAGTACATACTACAAAAAAAAAAAAAAAAAAAAAAAAAAAAAAAACTGTAATCTAAAACAAAGTAAAATGATAATGTTTAAGCTTAATTTATCTTTGTTGTGCTGAAATCATTTGCTTTGAATGTTAAAATATAATTCTACATCTTTAACTTGCATTTCATTTTCGCTGATTAAAAATATTTTATTTTTTTATTATAAATGACATAGCACATAAGCTAAAGAAAAAGAAAGAAAATTCAAATTCAGTTAAGCACTTTATAAAGTTTATGTAATTATGGTAACAAAACTCTTTATTTATATATTTTTTAATTTCAACTCTGAAGTTAAAAGTTTCCTCTTATTGATTAAACATAATTATTATTTATATTTGCATATATCTGTATGATATAAAAACTATTCTTAATTTTTGATACAATATGTTTGGCAGATTTTAGATATAAGAAAGAATCTTACATTCTTTTAATGGATTTAGTTCCACTTTTAATGATATACAATAGAAAGCAATACAGATACAGAGATATTATTTATGACAAAATTCAGAAAATCTGCAATGAATGAAATCATTTCATGTTTGTTTTCCAAAGTAAGAACTAATTCTCAAAATTAAAATAGGATTAGTAGGTGAAGTGTTTTACATTTAAGAAAGGCTTTAATAAAATTCAAAAACACATTCAGATCTGTACTGTAATTCCTTTGAATAAAATTAAATTTACTGTTGATTTTGTTAAACAGCAAAACAATTAGTATTATTAGCTTGTGGATTAAGCATGCTTGCTGCAAATATTTTTACTGTGATGGTAATGAAATCAAACCTTAGGTTAAGAGCATTGGATATATAACTGAAGCATAAAAGAAAAAGACTTCAGGTGATTTCAATCATAAACAGAAATGGAGTAGCAAACATTTTCATCAATTTTAAAATGATTCAATTAGTGGCACAAAATTATACTGAAAAGCAGCATTTAAAGTGAAATATATCATAAAAAATCAAATAACATACCTATCATTGTTAGTAATGATAAAAAATATAAGAGGTATGTGAATTCATTTCTCAATTCAACTTACAGCCTTTCATTTACAACTGGTTTAACTCTTTTTCTAACAATGCAATCAGTAGATTTTGAGACCGATAAGTACCAAATATTAATTGGAAAGTATCAGCCATTTACAATAGCAGAAATAACTTATAACACTGAGTAAATCTGATTGATTTCAAGCCAGTGAAATAAATGTTACTGAAAAATATTGCAGAAATCAAACAAAAATACCATCTATGATATTAGCATTAGCAAGCATAATTTAAGAAATAATTTGTTTGTAGCTTTAATTAATTAAAGATTTTTCAGTTTAGATCCTATTTTCATAAAATATGTTTACAACATCAAAATATATTAAATTTTAGCCCAAAACTGTTTTCATTTTCTCATTGAAGGATTACAATTTCCATTTTCAGGCTTATTTACGTTCCTGCTTCCTATTACTTAAAAAGATGATTTTACCTTTGTCCTTTTTATAGCTGTTACTCCTCCTAAGCTTAACTTCATTTTGGGTCGTCAAGCTTGCTCTCATTGGGGGATGGGGTCGTAAGTTCCAGTTGGGCCACACTTTCTTTGTCACTTGTCGTGCTGCAGCAGCGATGCGATTATTTGGTTTGTCCTCAGGAGAGGTACTTCTGGATGACTAGAATTATTTTTCAAAAATTAGAATATGGAAGTATATACACAAACATGAAAATATTATAAATGGGAAAATATTTTTTTGGAGTATTTCTTTAACATGTTGATATCGATCAGATGAATTAGCAATACTGCTAGCCATATTTTTATAACTAACCAATCAAATAAGTTATCTAATAAAAAAACATAATAGCATGTTTGTGAGATTAAAGTTACATTCAAAGAAATTTCTTTATCCTACAATTGATGGACAATAGGCATTTTTTTTGAGCTATAAAACATTATATTACATGATAAAATAAAAATGCCATCATTACTTTTAAAAAGTACAGATTCATAAAAGTTGTATAATTATTATTTAATAAAATATTGTTAGAAATTTGCTTTTCACTTGAAACAGTATCATATTTATTCACATTTTGTTTCATAATCACTATTTATTCCAACAAATTTTTGATGAATAATTTTAAAAGAAAAAAAAATGCTTTCTTTTTTACTACAATTTGAAATATGATTTACTGTCTTTATTTCGCATATTAACAACAATAATGTATTTAGAATTTCAAATAACATGTCAAATGGCATTTTGAATTTTTTTCTGCCATATGATATATGTTTTAACACATATTAGGCAATTTATATATATATATATATATATATATATATATATATATATATATATATATATATATATATATATATAGATAGAGAGAGAGAGAGAGAGAGAGAGAGAGAGAGGGAGAGAGAGAGAGAGAGAAAGAAGCAAGCAAAATCTAGTTAGGAAAAAATATTTTTCTTTTATTTGACAACTGCATTAATTCATAGTTATTTTATATGGTATTATATAATATTAATTAAAAAAATGAAATTAAGTATAATTAGATTTGATTTTAAACATTTCAACTAAAAACATAAAAAAATTAGTGCTTACGCATTCCAAAGCTTTAAATACCAAATAGAAAATAGAAGAGAGGAAAACAATCTGTAGTAAGAATTAATATAATTAAATTAACTTAATGCTATTTTTCAGCTCCAGTCATAAGGAGTAATAATATATTATAAGTGGTAAAGAATAGCAACAGATGTTGATAGCTGCTCGAGATGATATTTTAATTTATGCTATATGCACATAAATATTAATTTAATTACTGCATATGGAAAAAATACTTTTAAAGTTAAAATTAGTCAATTTCATCAGATTTTTTTCCATCCCGATATTTTAATTCTTTCATGATATTCTAAAATAATTGCCATTGATAGTTCATTTATTTTGTAGTATTTAATCTTTTCATGATTTGATGATGTACACATAAAAGAAATATGATATTTTTATGACTTATTTTCTTTCTCTTAAAAGTGAAATGACCAAGAATTTTAATTGTAACCAACAAGCAGAACAAGTTAAAGAAATTGATCAATCATTCTGCTATTTTCACAATAATATTCATTTATAATTAATATAAATATAAAACGATTTTTTTAATGACGGACAAAATTTAAATTAGTTTTCAAAGTAATTAAAAGAGGGGAAAGTAAAGGCTAAATATTTTCCAAATTATTATTAGATATTATGTTGTTTTACCATTTAAAAATAACTCTGAGAATTGCTGCCCCACTCCAAACAAAAAAAAAAAATTAAGTACCATCAAATATTTTTCAACTTAACCCAATCATAGATGAGATAGTTATATTTTCAATTCAACTCTATAATGATATGATTTGGCTCTTAATAGAACTTCAGGCTATGAAATTTTATATTTAATCTAAGTTGAACATTTACATAAAAAGATATAGTTGAAATTAAAAACAGCCAATAACCTAAATGAACAGGCTGGTTGCTAAAAATACCAGTATTATACATATAATGGGTCTGAAATATGCGTTGCTAAATAAAAGAAATAACTAACACTCTCGAAGAAGCAAACATGTTCTAAACATTATTTTTTAAAATCAAAACCAAGTTTAATCCCCTTGTCAAAAATTTAAAGCTTTGAACAAACAAAAACGTCTATAAATTCCAAGTGATTATATAAAAGTTAAAATAGGAGACTGTTAAACAATATATTTATTTTATTTTAGGAATTTATTTGAATAAATAAAATAAACAAAAATAAAATAATCTTTCTTGATACCTACATGCGTTTGTCCCGTGGGCAGAGCTTGTAAAGAACTGACAGGAGAGATGGATGTTCGCATCTGAGACGAATGAGATGGACTTGAGCGAGGCAAAGTTGCATGCCGAGGGCTTGCAGTTGAATTCCGAATGGCACTGCTAGGGAATATGTTCAGCCATTGATTGAGACTATCTGCAGAACTGCAGATAACTGTGAATCGTTGGATGAGATTACCTGAAAAAGTATTGAAATTTTCAAATATATTAACTGTTTAACGGTGGTTATCTCTATTTCAACATAATATAATAATAATAATAATGAATTGTCAAATGTTTCATTTAAAAAAAGATGAATTCAGTCTTCAGAACCCAATAAAGGAAGGAAAGAAAAGTGCAAGAAGGACACAAACTAAAGGAGTAATATTATATAACTGAAATAAAATGCACTAACAAAATGTTTTATAATATTTTATCCAAATCAATAAATAGAATGTTCAGAGCATAAAATTTAGAAGACAAAACTATTTAAATAGAAAAGACAAATTTTTAACACCATTTGATTTTTCCATTTAAGCACGTTATTAAGATCAACTATGTTACTTGATAATTAGAAATCATGAGAATTGTTTTAGTGTATCATCTGCTACCAGCTTTTGGAAAATAACAACAGAAGTAACTGAATAAAATCCATCAACAAAAGATTTATTGGTTACTTAGAATCCTGTCTTCTTTTATTGCCATTCTTGTACAATGAAAAAAAAATCTTAATAACTGTTATAACTGATAATTTATTCTTTAATTTTAACTTTATATATGCAAAATCAAATAATGGACATGCATAAATAATTCAATATCTTCATACTAATGAGAAGCTGAGTCATTCTGCCATTTAATGTTATCTATAAAAGACTTAGTTAAAAGAATTAACTCATAAAATAAAATAAATTTGAACCACTGATGGACAAAACTAAAGAAAAACTGATGTAGTTATTCTTATTTTAAGTTTTTAAAATGTAATTATTTATTTGAAATTCTTATAAATTAAAAAAGATATTTGCTTTAGTACAGTCTTTTATCATATATGTACAATATATAACACTGAAAACCAACTATTATTCATGTTTTCTCAATGAATGCCATCACAAAATTGTGAAAACACAGAATGCTTAGTCATGTAAAAATTGAAGTAAAATTATCATTATTAAATAATCACCTTTTAAATTTGATATAATTGCATATCTCAACAAAGCTGACAGTTATTTTTTATTTTAAATAAATCTTTCTTCCTGACGACATCTAAGATGGCATTTTAAGACCCCCCCCTCTTTCCTTTGGAGTGATGAAATGTTGATTTTCAATATCTAAATAAACAAAAGTCGACTTGAACAACAAGTTTTAATTTATTTTAGCTAATTAAAAAGATTTTTCAGAATTAATTAACTTCTACAAAGGCCTATCTTTTTCCTTATATGCATCTCATCTGAATAATTAATTTTAGTTTTGACGCCTTTATTTAAATTAACATTTATTTTCTTGTGAAATAAAAGATGATGTGAACAGTTGAGTAAAACAGGATATCAATAGCTGTTAATTAAAAGCTTTCTATTGATTTTATACCAAAAGTAACTAAATTATAAATTTGTCATTTACAAACTATACATTTATTTTAATTTTTTTCATAGTTTGAAAGATAAAGTTCCAGATTCATATTTAATATCAATAATATTTAAGTCCTCAATTTACAATCAGTTTTTGGGTAATGAATATAGCATAAATTAAAATACATGCAAGTATGAATTACAAATAACTAACATTTTGTTTAAAGGAAACTTGCAAAACAACCAGTTTTACATTATAAATGCAAATATATGTTACAAATAGAATAAAAGATCTGAAATTTCATAAATTATAATTTATTTCAAAAAATTATATCAGTTAAAATATAGCTTATCCAAAATAGTTCTATGGTGAATTGTTAATTCAAAGAATAATCACCAGCACTGCATTAAGAATAGTAAGCTAGTTTTCTGATTAAGTTTCTTAATCATTTTAATATTTTCTGTTTTAGAAAATTAAATAATATTTGAATATTTAACTTCTTAAGTAATGCAAAGAGAAAGTGATTAATAAAAGCATTTATGAACCTTCTGTTTTCCCCCCCTCCTGGTTAGTAAAATAAAATCACAAATATTTTTTTAAATAACAAAATAATTTCATTTTGTGATATTTATGATAGAAATTATTATTTTATTTTTTATATAAGTAGCTCATCATTAATGAATTTACAGAACAATCAATCAATCTATGAAATTACTAATTCATTACATCTAAATGACATTCACGATTTCAAACTCTAATAAATGAATTAACAATTAAAAAACAATATGTCTAAAAAATTACTGTCTGTAAATTATGATTTAAAAATTTTGTAAAATGTATCAATTCAAAAATTCTTACTAGAAATTTCAAAAGAAAATGGATGCCCTTCAGAAGGATCCATTTTTCTAACTATGAGGCCAGACAATGGCAATCTTCCCTATAAAAGAATATTTTTAATAGATAAAAAAATCAAAACAAACTTATTATGCAGATTTTAACACATGAAAATAGTATCATAAGAAAATAAAATTTTAATGATCAGTAAAGTATTTAAATAAACCCTTTTATAAAATGAAGAATTCATCATCCTTTAAACTGTAAAGTGGATTGCTTGTGGATTACAGCAATTCTCATTTATAAATCATGATGTCATTATCAACATTAAATGCTGTCCACATTTTTTTATCCTCTTTAAAACATCAATTATAAAAGAAAAACAAAACTGCAAAAAAGACAAAGAAATAAGTACATTATTATTTTTCTTAAAAAATAACTCCTTTAGATGACTGGAGTCTAAAATTAGTTATATAATTAAAGAAAGTAAAACAATTCAAATTCATACAGGAATCACTCATTTATAGACACTGTAGACCTACACAACCACACAACCCTTTCAATGACTAAATTTAATAATCAGTTTATTCAATTTATTTCAACACATTATCAGTTATTCAACACAATTTTCCTTCAAATGGAAGTACTCTAACGTAACTAATAAAAATTATTTCTGAGGCTTTCTTTTGAGTGTATACAATGATAGCAGCATTATCTTTTCCAGTATATCATTCACTTACAGTTATATGTAGAAACATTGAATACACTTCTTTTCCATCAATAAGGTTATGATATTGTATTCATCATGCATATCCACAAAATTAGCATTTCATTCAATGATAAGTATTTTAAATTCAGCATTTCTATTTCATATTTCAAGGGAAATTAGTTGCAATGAATTTCAAACTTATAATAGATTTCTTATATATATATATATATATATATATATATATAATTTGTCACCCATAGGAATTTTTAAAGATATATGAAACAAAAATAAAATATGTATCAAAGAAATTGTGTGATTTATCTTTGGGTGAAATTGATTTCTGTTAACCAAGATAATTCATTGGATAAATAATTAGCTAAAATTACGACTGAATTAAGGTTAATAACATAGCAGTACTATATCTGTTACGAATCTGACCACAGCTTTTGTTTTCCCAATCAGTTTATTTTTCACAACAGTTTTCAGTCAGAGTTTCATGCGGCTATTTACCAAATGATGATAGAAATTTAGCAGAGTATTTAAAAATGAAGTAGACTGAAATTGATCAAATCATACATAAAAAAAAAAAAGATGAAACAATATAATATACAAAATTCTTTTTTTTTTAAGTAAACACATATTCCACTTAAATCAAAATTGGATTGTCCGATTCCAATCTGGAATAAGGTTCAATGCACACATTAGCATGAAAATAAAAGGAAATATAACACTTATTAGGAGTGGCAGCAGTATGCTTTTATTAATTTTTAATTATATCTTACAATGACAATGTCATAAGAGTAATACAGATAAAAAGGAAGCAAGACAAAAACTTCATTAAGATTATCATTAGTAAACTCATCATGTACTTTATTTTAAAAATATGCACCAACTTTTATTAAATGTATTTGTTTGTAATAGCAGGAAAACTGTAAATAATGGTGGTCACATTTAAATAATTAACAAAACTACAATTTATTAACAGAGCGAGTTCAAATTAATATTGAGTTCTATATCCCTTGGACAGACAAGAGACTACTACAATTACAGAATTCATATAGAGTATATTACTAACTAAGTTTGTATTATTCAAAAGAAGAGTTTTTAAAAAAAACCACAGAGGAGATAAAAAGCCTTTTACCAATATAAAATAAAAATTTATGACATTTCAGCAGCCTTTGCTTACAATTTATTTATATTGGAGAAACATTTTTTTTCTTCTTTCTTTCCTAAACATTTTAACACAGCTTTTAGAAAGATTATAATGTCATCATTGATATGATAACCAAATTTAATTATTAATTAAAATTAAATTTTGAGGAATGAATAAAAGGAATTATATTTATACATAAATTACCAGCCACATAATACATACCTCATATGTAAAGGAACCCAATTTTGCACTAAGAATGACTAATGTTTCAGGAAAAGCAACTAAAAAACGACTACTCCTTTGTTGGTCATCAGATAAAATCACTACAGATCCTAAGTGAAGAATATTTCCAAGTGTATGTATTGGCTATCAAAAGAAAAATTAAAAGGAATTGAAAATATATCATTGTAGTTGTTATGGATCAAATACAGCTTCAAATTAATAAAAATAATTTTAAAAAATCGTGTCGAATATAAAATAAATAATGAAACAAATATACAATTATTAGATATAAAAAAAACTGAATTTAACTTTAACAAATTGAAATAATTTGACAATTCAAATAAAATTTTACAATATTTATAAATTTTCTTAATAAAGCTTCACATTTAAATTGAGGTTTTTAATTATATTACTTATATTTGTCTAATACCTGTGCATTTTATTTTTCAATCAGTTTTGGATTCTTGTAAGTAATATCCTCTCTCTATATGTGTAAAATCTGAATATAATACATAAATTAACACTTCTTTTTAATTACAAGAATCTACACTGATTGGAAACTAAAAAGAGAATGATTATAAATGAAAATAATAGCACCAACATACTGTAATCCAATGCTTTACAAAGTTTATAAAATAAATATATATTGTAATTGCAGAAATATTTCTTTACATAGTGATACTTTTAAAAGAAATATAGAACAATAGGGTTTTTTTTCAAATGTAGTAATAGCCCACAATTTTAATTTAAAAAAAATCAAAATTCAGCATCTTAAAAATTTTTCAGCACACAATTTTTCCGTTAAATTTATTAAAACTAATTAAAAATTTATCTTTATTTGGTAGTCATAATTTTAATTTGAAGATATATTTTCCAGGCTTAAGGCCATGATTCAATCTCTATTTAAAAAATAACACTTTCAACAACAAAAAAAAAAAGAATTGAAGGGATGGGGGAAGTAAATAATCACATTAAAATTTATGAAATCATAATCAATGCTCAAAAAACTCACTTCTCCTTCCCAGCCTTTTATGTTTCCTGCCATTATTTCCAGTTCCATTTCTTTTTGCTTTCTAATAGCTGCACAAGTATTCTGCAAAGAAAATTAATAGCAAATATAAATTTATGAAATAACTCTTGTGAATTTCAAAAAGTTATAATTTAATTCAATACATGGATTTTAGAAACTCTCCTCTCCCCCTCTTTCCAGAAAAAATAATTTAAAAATTGATTTAAAAAGAAACAGATATTAAAATATTTTTAAAATACTCAAAAATATAACAGAAATAATATTTACTTTTGAATTTGTTAGACTGACTCAAAATAAATCAATGATCAAAATTGCAAATAATGAGACTAACTTCAACGGCAATTGAAAATTATTTGGGAGTTTGTAAATACAAACTGACTTATTAAAAAAGACCCTTTTTTTTAAATGGAATAAATGTTGTTTAATTACAGAAGGAAAATGAAATTATTTGATAAATAGCATAAAGTGTTAAACTTTTTTAAGATTACATAGAAAAAATGAATTCATTATTAGATCATTAAAAAAAATTGTTTGGCTCAAATGATTTAAAATAAAAAAAAATTAAAATAAAAGAAGAATTTGACACTGCATAAATTAAAAAAAGAAAGGGGTTTCACATTTTGTTAAATTGTATGTCACATTCTCACTCATAGACTTTAATAAGTATAAGAAATCTTCATTTAAGTATGCTTTAATAGAAGATAACTTCTGAGTCTTCTCAACAATAAAATAATGCTAAATCTCTTTTATAGAAAGTTTAACAAGAAATGAAATTTATGAATTCTTCTCCCTGAGCATCAAAATTAATTTTGAGAATATTAGTAATCAAAAATGCTGATAAATTTCAAATTGACATTTAAAATATTGGAATTACATAGTCTTATTACAAGATTCAGGAAGGGATCCAAAAATATCAGTCAACAAGATACTGAATGATTTGTTTATGAGTTCTCAATTATTTATCAACAAAATTTCTACAAGTTCCAAATGTAGATGCATAATTCTGGAAACTCAAAAATTGTTGTCTAGAGAAAGAGAGAGAGAGAAAATAAGAATAAAAAACATCTGATGGGGGAAACCTTTTAAGAGTGTGTGTGTGAGTTTTTGAACATACAAAAATAAAATTTAGTAAGTTTTAAAAATTATGGTGCTTTCTATTTAATTCAATGCCTGCAAAATTCTTCTTGCAATATATACATACATACATATTATATATATATATATATATATATATATATATATATATATATATATATTCAAGAATATGGAAAATTTTAATATTAAAAGTGTATTCCAGATAATTTGTAAAAATATATTTTACTTATGTGAATGTGATTTACTCTGGCAACTTTTTTTTAGTTGATATGTAATTATCAGATCTGAAACATTAACAAATTAGCAGCCCATCTAAACAGGCACACCTTCTAGATAAATAATATTAGTTATTTAAATAGATATAAAAAATATACATCTATATATATATATATATATAATATTAATAAAGTTAACAAACACAAATGCCACTCAAATATGAGTCAACTTAAAATATATAGCTGTCAAATTAAATGGATTACAATAAAGGAAACTTATAATTTGCACTGCTGAGAACCATAAAATATCCAAATTTGCCAACTGATTGTGCAACCAGTTTTAGAATGGCAGTTTTTGGAAGAAAAAAAATTGAATTACTAGCAATTTTTAATTAGAAATACTAAATAACATCACATGAAATAAAGAATAATGTCATTTTATTTACTAAATTTTGTTTATAAGTTTTTTGCAAGTAAAAATGATGTCATTCTTAACAGTATAATAGGACTAAGCAATGGGTCCTAAGCCTTTTTTTTTTAAAGTAAAAATATACACATAAATAATTTGGGTTAGCAAAATACTTAAAAGACAATTTCATGCTTCATTAGCAAATATTTTTTTGACTTTGTGTTTCTTTAGATCACTAAGTAAGTGGACAGGGAAGGCAATTTTACTTTATTTACTTCATATATTTACAGAATCAACAATAAGACTATTAACCCTCTATGGGCCCATGTAACTTTCAGACCACATTTTAATTTATTGACATTTTACAAAATAATTATAGCTTTTTTCATGAGATTGCACATAAATCTTCTCTATGACGTTGCAAACACAACCAGTACTAGCATTCATGACCATCTCTAGGCTCATCAACCCAAAATAGCAAAATAATTGCTGTGCAAACTGTTGGCAGTAAAACTACACAAAACAATTTGATTTAATTGAAAATATTTGTGCTTTTAGTGCTTCAGTGATTACCAAATTGTTTATGGATGCATGTATATTTATGCCTTACTCCAAATGCAAATTGTTTTATGGACTTTCACATATGAGCTGTTATATACAGAAGAGCTAATTTTATTGGCCAGTGTGACTTGAAAGTGACATAATGATTATAACACAATAAAATTATTTAAACACAAAAATTTATTTTCATTTGCCTATATACTTTATAATTTCTGATTTTTCATTCCCACTTTTTTTTAAGAGTTAAAACAAAAATTTAGGGGGTTAAAATAACTTTGTTCTATGCGTAGAAAAAGAGCAATGTCATATTGTAATCTTTGTCGTTAGTTTTTATGATAAAAAAGCAAACATACATGTATGAAGGATCATTTAACTAAATATATAATATACAACATAGTCTTAATTATTAATTTGAATTGGCAATATATTTTCCTTATCTATTTCTAATTGCATCTAGTACTTACAGCAATATCACGATATAAAGAAGCTGCTCGTTGAGTGTCACCACGATCAACATGGTGTTCCTGGGGGAAAAAAAGCAAATGCAGCATTATGTTTAAATGTAAATTACAGTAAGACTTTTTTCATTACTTTAAAATTACTCAATATAAGAAAAAATAGCAATAATTTACAATGCTTACAGGAGTATGCCTAAGAAGTTCTAAAAGCAAAGCAGGATACTTTTCTAATCGTCTGAAAGGTTTACTTAAACCAGTGGTGAGAGTAAGTATTCCAGGAGGATTGGCACCATGGTCCTCCATGAATTTACCCAGAGAATCTCTGTGAATAAGACAAAAACTTAAGAACTAAAAATAGACTTAAAAAAATAAATTACAAAAAAAAAAAAATCCAAAATGAAGTTTAACTTTGTTTAATTGTATTAATGTCTTGTTTTGTAGATGCATTCTGCCATTGTGTGACAAATCCAGTTAATTCAGGGAATCCAGTAAGTGAGCAGACAATGAAAGTACTTCAGTCAGAATCTCTTTTCATGTCCCCACACAACCTTTAACCCTTGATACAAATTAATTGAACACCAGGTTCATAATCATTTTGAGTGTCATTGGGTTTCAAATGAAGAATCATCTAGTCAAAATGCTCAGACCTTACCACAATAAATATTTTGTTCTTTATACAACATTTTAAATATATACTGTACACTTTTATAAAAAGCTATACAGACAATTACAAGAAATAATAATTTAAAAAAAAGGATGCCAAAAACCAATTTTTAAAAAATCAGAAAGTTACTCATCTAATAAATATATATATATAAATTTTCCCCACAAAATTTTCTTTCTTAAAATAAAAACAAGTTACTAATAATTTTTTAAGAAAGTTTTAAATTGCTTGAAATAAAATAACCCCCCTACACACACAAGTAGTAGACACAAATAATGAATAATTTAGAGTTAAACTAATATTAAACCAATAAAATTATTTAAAATTTAATTAAAAGAATACAAAAAGATGTTTCTGATACCTATGCATTGCAAGTTATATGATATTTAATATGTTTTCAGACAAAGGGTGCCTATTATCTGATCCTGTAAATCTTTAGTGATACTTAATATTATAATACTGAAACAACTCAAAAGTGTAAATGTTATGTGTGTCTCTATTAATTTTTATGAATACATACATATTTCTTCAAAATTCAAAATAGATTTGTTTAACAGTTTTAACAAATTGTTAGCAATGCATACTATTTGTTACAATTTGAAATTTTTGCTTGTTACTCACTTAATGAGAGAATACCTTTATTTCAAGTCTTTAGTATAATTTGTGAAAAGAAAATGAAAATATTAATTTCAAAAATACTTATAAAAAGAAAATTGGCTAACTAAAATTTAAAATTAGTGCAACATTAAGGCATAATTAAATGAATATTGGATACCAATAAGACACAATAAATTAAATATTTTTAAATCACAGACATCATAATAAAAAATACAAAATAGTAACATATAAATCAGTATCTCACTTGTGCTTTTCAATTACAGCTGCCGCCTTAGGATGGCCGGAAGAATAATTTAGATGAATATTTTTCATATATACAGATACTCGCATAAATTCTCCTCCAATTCTTTGTGTTTCAGAAGGAAAACTACAAAGGGAGAGGAATGAAAATTTAAATCCATTTATAAGCACATAATATTCATTCATCACTACAAATGAATTTTTATAGCTGAAAAACGATTTTATTTAAATAAATATGGACAACTCTTTAAGTTATCATGAACAACATAATATAAACCTAATTCCAAACATTTATTCTTTGAAAAGAGTCCAATAATACTTCTGATTACATTGTAATCCCATTCAAATTTTAATATATATATTAAAATTTGAATGTGATTACACAAAAAACCTATTTTACAAAACCTTAAAACCTATTTTACATAATTAGTCAATTCAAATCACTAAGGGTCAATTAAATCTAATTTTTTGTATCAGTTACTGAAAATGATGTGTTACAAATTAGTAGTTAAAAAGAAGTTGAGTGGTGTGGATAATGACAACAATGATGACAAATTTTATTACATAAGAGATACAAAGAATTTTGAATATGTGGTGTATGTTTGTGATTTCTTTAATATATTATTCAATCCAATAAATCTCCATCATTAAAATAATATTATTCAAAATTTCAGGAGAAACTATCAAGCCATTTTTCTTTCTTTGACAATCTATAAAATGGCTAAACACTATAAATTTTGAAAACTTATTTATAAGGAAAGCAGATTATTACATTTCTCGATTATTATAAGTTTCTAATAATAAAAATGGATCTTGAAATGCGTTGCTAAGCGCAAAACTGGAGAACGGCTCGACCGATTCGGCTAATTTTTTTAAAAATATTTTCTTTAAGACACGAGGATGGTTCTTGTGGAGAGAAAAAATGGAAAAACTGTGTGGAAAATAGTTAAAACAACACTTTTCTTACTTTTCCGCCAAAAATCTTCATTTCATTTCCCCACACCAAATGAGTAAGATAACAGGAAGTAATAAATTATGATTTGTTTAGAGAGAAATACGCGAAGTCAGTTGGTTTTCATTTATAGATAACGGGATGTTGCTTTTATGTAGCTGATTATACTGATTAAAAACATTCTTTCAAACGGGTGTGAGTATCATTTTATTCATTATTTGATAGTTTTATTTTTTACTGTTTCTATTGATTGTGTTCTGATATAAAGTTGTTTTTTTGTTGTTGTTCTTAAAGATGAAAAATTCTTCTTATATATAAATATGGCACGAAGAGCTCTTAATGTGTTTATGTTATTTTTGAAACGATTTATGTATGAACGATTCGTTTTAATTTCTTAGTTTTTTATATGTATGGATATTTAATCTATACCTGCTCAAAAGTCTGGGAACGAAGGGGAAAAAGGGTTTGTAGAAAGGAAAGTAGTAAAGGAAAAAAAAAGGATAGCAAAAGAGAGAGAGAGAGAGAGAGAGAAAGAAAAGAAAAGAAGGGTGTGTGTGGGTGTCATCATTATTTCGATGTTTCAATTGACTACAGTTCCTACCAATGCGTTGCTATTGGATCTATGAACGTAGTTTGCCCACATTGTAAGGCATTTAAATACAATAATGAAGCAAATGTGTAGGTCAAATGGCAAAGTGAAATTAGAGCTATTGGTTCCGCCTCCAAAGCCATTATACTCATTGGTTTCAGATACTGGAAAGGATTCCATGCACTTCCTTACAAAAATATAATAACTGTTTCCAAATGACTTCCTTTGGAGCAGCGAATATACTTTTAAGGTAACAAGACTTTTTATTTTTTAATTTTTTATCACGTCAGAACATGATGTTGTTTTTGCGAGGAGGTTTTTGGCGTCAATAATAAATTCGTAGGCGAAAAATAAAAATTTTATTATCTGCAAGAGCATCTCGAAAAAATCAGTTTTTAATAACATGTTGTCATTGCATTTACAAAGGCTCTGATTTAAAAAAAATTAGTCAATGACTACAGCAAATAAAACCTAGAAAAATGTCATTTTGAGCACGTGATTATATGAAATAAAATAAATAGGAAATGTGATATTTTTTTAAAAAAAATTAATGCAAGCCACATTCGGCCATTTTGCTAAAATTTGGTGGCTAACTATTTTTTTGTGTGTGGCGAAAATAACTTTATATCAAAGCTGTGCTATTGTGTGTTTTGTAATTAAATTGTATTTGCCATAGCTATGTATTTTTCATATATGCTTATAGTGGTATATTTCCGCTCAAAAATAATTTAGAATTTTGCCAACTTTTCTCAAATTTCTTTGGCGATTGCTCATTTGCGCCCGGCAAAGGGGAAAAAAACCTTTAAGTTCTAAGTAATCCCCCCCAACACTAATGCGGTTAGATATAACAACCGGTTATTTCAAACAATTCAGTTTATTTCCGTAGTGTTTCATACATTTAAAATTAATGTTTGTTAAGTAATAGATCTTTCGATTCCTTCAGAAGTACTTTTGGATAAAAATAAACCAGATTAATTGAAATTAAAAATTTCTAATCTGCATTTGTTATCCCAATTCATGTTTAAAATTCACGTATCCTGTAAACGGTTTTTCTATTTTACATTATGATTAGACTATCAGTTCTCAAATATACACTTCAAAATTTCCACGCATACGAAGTCGCGGGTAAAAGCTAGTAATAAATATTTTTCTAAAAAGCAAGGTCAAGATTGTAACTTTTGATAGACATTACTTCACTAAACATTCTTTTAAAACTTTAAATTTTGCTACTTAAAATACTCAGCCAATTTTAATTGATTTTTACAAATATTTCTAGCATAATTAAGTTTGGATTTTTTTTTAAATCATAAAAATACAGATGCGTTTTGCATACAATTACAAACATTTTACGTACATGCATTTTGTAAAAGATAATATAATTCATTTGTGTTGGTGAGTATTGATAATACAGTATGAAAAATTGTATAGAATTAAGAGAATGCAATTTCTATTTTGTCTAAAAAGAGTTTGGAATTAAAAAAAATACACAAATGCTTCATATTTGTCGTTTTTATTTCATTTACATATTCATATGAGTTGTTGGATATAATTTAATCTTTTAATTAGACTTATTTAAATAACAATTTAATAAAAGTAACAGAAAATAAATTACACAATTAATGAAAGCAAGAGAAAGGGATGAAATTACTCACCCTTTCACATCTTCTAACATTCGAAGCAAAACTCTACTAGAATTACATACTTCTTCCAGATTATTTACTAAATAGGAATATTCCATGTCATTTAATCTATTGAAGAATATAAAAGTTTTCAATGTTATTTAAAATCATTTAATAACTAAATACAGTAGATAAAATCTGATCTTAACATTTCATAAATTATTGTACAAATAATATGCAACATAATAATTAGCATATTTGCTATTTTTAAAAGTAAAAGCTTATTTTGCTTATACATTTAAAAATTATTACATACATTTATAAGGCAAACTATTATTTTCAATAATTTGCACAGATGTCTATAATAGCAAATGATTCTTATACTAGTGACAATTCAAGATAACAGTAAAGAAAAGCACCAGAAGAGGCTACTCTCAAAAAAGGAACATTTTTTTTTAATTTAAAAGAAATCAATAATTATAAAAGAATCTTTTTAGAACTATTAAAAGAAATCAATGCAATTAAACAAAATGTGGTACAATGCAGCACCAAGTATTAATCGTATAAAGCCAAATATCATTCAAATATATTGTTACAAGCGGGCGAGCGGCACGAAAACTCGCCAAGGTTGGCCACGTTTGGCGAGGAGCCTCGCGCCAGTTTGATTAGTTTGGCGAAAGGAATAATCTAGTAGCCGCTAGATTGTGCGCGATGTTTTGAGAATTTTCACGAGACTCAGGTGCACGCGCTTCTCGGCTATATAAGGACGAATAGCCGGCGTGAGTTAGTTAGTTGCTATAGTGATTTGATCGAGTTAGTGGAGAGTTTGTTTTGTAATAAAAAGCGTCTCGCTGGACTAAAGGATTTGTGAGCTGTGTTTGCGTTTGCTGTTAACGCTGTGTTATTGAGCTCGCTGCGATTTACTGTTGCTGTGCTATACGATAGCTGTTTTGCAGTCTGTTTTTATCGTACGTAAGACTTGAATTTACGCTGTAATTGACTGTTGGATTGTATTTATCTGAAATTTTTACTTTATTAATTATCCTGTAAATAACTGTAAATAGCTGTAAATAAATTTGTTTGTGCTGTCATCATACAAAGTCCATTCAATCCGAACCCGCTACGCTAAAAACGTAACAATATCAAATGCTTCAAAATATAAGAGCTTAACATAATAGGACATAATGACGAATCACATAATTTTATCTTATTTCAACTTGTATAGTTGGCCTTATACATTCTCAAAAAAAGATAGAAAAATAGTTTTATTATTTTATTTCGAAGATACAAGAAAATCTTAAGAGCTATTTTTTTTAATGTCATTTATGTTTCAAACATAATTAGCAATTGATGAAATTAAGATAGAGCTTATTAACTTACATATTAGATTCTTTCAAAGGAATAAGGTAGTTGGAAATTAAAGTCTGTAATTCAGATAAATGATTGTTTTCAGTATCACCAATATCTTGAAAGACCTAAAATAAAAATAAATATTTATACAAAGTCTATCAAGTAACATTATAACTTAAGATCATAGAATTTAACATCAGGAGAAAAAGTATGATAATAGAAAACTTGCTTGATTGGTAAATTTAAAAGCCAAGAATATTTTTTGCTAATAAATTAAACCTGCCTTAAAGCAATAGGTCAAAAGTTTTTGTTAATTTGTCAAAGCTATTGAATTTTATGATAAATATTAATTTGATTAAGGATAATTCAGCACATATCTAATGGAAAGTAAAATTACAATCAATGCAAAAAAGGAAGTAAGTAAGTAAGATTAAAAATGATAAAAAGCTGCAATTATTTATTATTAAAATTCAAATAATTATTCTGTATAATTAAAAATAAATTTTAAAATTATTATATCTAAATATGAATTTAAAAAACGTTGGTAACAAATTACTTTAAAACATTAATAAAGCAAGTATTTGGTACAAAAGAAATAGTAATCTTTCAAATAGACAAGAAATATTGACAAAAAATATAATAATAATAAAAATAATACATAATAATAATAATAATAAAAATAAAATCAAGTAGTTTAGACACAATTTAATTTTTTAGAGTGAGAGGGGAGGAACTTTAATTTATTATGGGATTCCCCCCTTTTTTTTACTGAAACTAAAATCGAAAATTGACCATTTAAAAATAGAATACAGCAAAAGCAAAACTCAGTTTATGAAGTTCAACATCAATTAAAGAGAGTATTTTATTGACTACATTGTGCATATTTTCTTGATATTTTCAAAAATTATCGATACTGTGAAACTTTTTAAAATCAAATAATAGTCATTAAAACTTTTGATTTAAAAGTGGTATTGGAAAATTAACCATCTATTAAGGGTATCAGAACATAATAGTAAATTAAATTTTTATTAAGTTCTAATATTATCCTAAAGCTTGAAAAGAACTTCCAGATTAAATTACAAATTATTCATATTTTGATGCATAGATAAAACTTTCTCTATCACCTCACAAAATTAAAATCAATTCAAAATGTCCACTTAAATAGGAAATAAAAACAGATATTCATTTTAGATCATATATAAATTTACAAATAGTCTAAAGTGATGAGATGTGTTTTTATGGATGTATAAAATAGTATTCTAATACAGGAATTTGTTAAATACCACAATTATTATTAGTGAAATTATAATAATGAATCATCATTGAAAAATAATTATTAAATATTCACCAATTTCAATTTGAAAAAGAATAATCCTGCCATGAATTGATATATTTTAAAAATAGAGCAACTTTAATCAAAGGGCAATATAAAAGTAAATATGCAGTGTATTTGGATTTGCATATCTTGCTACTGTACTGCCATAAATAACATCTGTCATTTTTATAGAAAATGATTAAATTTGGAATCAAACTACCCAATTCAAAAAAGTACAGGGCTGAATTTTGAAGACATATTGAAAATCAACGGAATTCTCAAACTATTTATGATCTCTAAGGTAAGGCTGAGTAATTTGGCAAATAAGAAAGTTAATTTGAATGAAAATAAGATTAGGTACAAAGAGCCTATATTATTATGTATAAAAAGTACAAACTAGAGAGATTCAGTATAAATATAATTGTATATTACAGTAAATAAAAATATATAATTTAAAGAAAAAATAAGAACATTTCTGTACATAAAAATCTAATAATTTCAGTTTGAAACTTTGTAACTTGTCAAGCAATTAACTGTGAAATTTACTTTTAAAATTCATTCATCCCCCTTTTTTAAAGTCAATTAATGATGCATACATACACTGAACACAATAAAAATGGTTGCACAGCCAATTTTGCAAACAAACATAGTAAATCAAATAAGATTTCATTTTAGTTTGATAAAAATACATTAGATTGCAAAATAGATCTGGATGGATACATATATATATGAAATGAACATAAAGGTTAATATCCAGAAGCATTTATAGGATAGTTACATTTCATTAACATGGATAAAATACATTCCATTCTGCATTTTCTATATATTCCTGATCTACTGCATACTTATAAATCAATAAATTTTCTGACTCTTATATATTTATTAGTCAAATATATGAATTCTAAAATTAGTAAATACATCCATTACCCAAATTTTGAAATAAATGTATTTTCATGTTTTGTTTCTTTTACCTTATTTTTGAGACTACGTTAAAAATTCCAAAGTATTTCTTTTTTTTTATATGCAACTACATTTAAAATTCTAAAAATATATATCAATAAAATTTACTAATTTTTCTAAAATAAAAATTTTGACAATTTGACAATACAGAAATTATAAGCCTTGATATTTTTAATATTAAAAAATTATTGAAATCTAACTCTAAATTAGGCATTAATAAATTAATTTAATTTTTCAGGCTCAACATATCATGCTATACTATTACATCATTAAGACTTTATTCTTTTTATGGTATTAATCTATCATAGAAAATAAAGGCCAAAATAAAAAGATAAAAAAGATTACTATAATACAAATTTCATATACAAAAAGATTGTGACAAAACTTTTTATTATTATTGAAATAAGAAGAAATACTTGAGGCAGCAAGATATGTTGTTACTACTATTTCATGTATTAAAAGTAAAATTATTAAATAATATTGGTTTTAACATTTATATACCGATTGATAGTTAGATTCATGCATATATTATCTATATTTGAGTAAAAAAGTTTATAACACACATCAAAAAGGAGATTCATAATACATTATTATGAAAAGTACAAATTCTAGACAAGATTCAATCAATAGAAGGTTTTTTTACTTTCCCATGCTTTTAACTAACAAAATACAAGTGCAAATCAGGAAGAAAAACTATGGACAAATTGATACAAAATTAGCATTCAAACAAAACTTACAATTCCACGATACATTTTAACATCATTTAAATTTGGAGACAAAGGCACTTCAGAAGATGGCTGGGCATTGTTTCTTTCAGGCTTCAGAGTTTCTATAAAACAAAAAAAAGCAAAGATTTTTTTCAGATAAATTTATTTTTAAATTTTAATGAGTTCAAAATTTAAATAATTGCATTTTTGTGCATTTAAAAGTTATATTACAAGAAATATGAAATTAATTAATGCATATAATGGTTACATTCATTATAACCATTTACACATATTTTTGTAAGCATCACTGACTTGCTACCCAAAACAATCATTTTATATGATAATAAAACCTATAACACCCACCTGTTTTGAGCTCCTTTACATAGTTGCTAGGGAACCATCCTGTGACCCCATTCAAGGTGCCCTCCCACCAGCCACCCTCAAGGGCTTGGGTCACAGTGATTACATCACCTTTCTTTAAACAAAGCTGCACAAATAAAAACATGGATACGACTTAAAAGTCATGAAAACAATAGCTGACATTCAGTAATCACTAGAAGCTTTTTTTTTAATTGGGGTATTTAAGACTATATTTTAAAAATTTAAAACTTAGCAAGATGTAAAAGTTTTTTTTTTTTTTTTTTTTTTTTTTTTTGTATATTATAAAGTAATGTTAAACACATCATCAACAAGGCAGAGAAAAAATTTTGGAAAAAAAAAACACTATTTAATGTTTTACCAGAGATGTATTTTATAGCATGCACTTATACAAGCTTGATTAAATATAATTTTATTTAGTAAAGCTAAAATGAAACAGAAAAAAAAAAGTTTTACTTATTTTTTAGTTGGGAGGACATGAGGAATTAGCTCTGGAAATGTTATCTTTACATTCTTGTTTGGAAATAAATAGCAGTTCTAATGACAAAGTATTTTGTGATAGTTGATGTATTTTTCACCTAACCTTTGATGCTCAAATTTGAAGTATACATATAAACACAATTTTGAAAGATTCGATTAAGTAAAAAAAAAATTGTAAACTGTCCAATATTTTATACATTTTTCTAAAGGTCTCCCCCTTTCAAATAAGGTTGTTGTTTTTTGTTATTTTTAAACAAATAAAAAAAGCAAATATAAACATATGCAGCTTTATCAATATTCTTTAATTTTTCTCTTAAATATTTCATTCAAAAAGATAATTTCTATTGTGATAAATAATATCTATTTATATATATATATATATATATATATATATATACTTGCTTTTATAATCAATAGAAACCTTATATAGTCTGAAATTAATGTCCGAAAGTAATTAAAGTTAATATTTCAGGTTTAACTGCTAAATTTGACATATGCAAATTTTAACACATAAAAATTTTGCATGTAATCAACACATTCTCAATGTTTCTTTGGTGCATAAAAATATTTCCTTAATGAATTGAACATTCTAAAACTTTTATATTGGATTCCCTTTTTATTAATAAAATTCCAAATACCAAGTAGATGACTCTCAGAATCCCAAATTTTTAAATTCAAAATTTATGTATAATCTTAAAATCAAGGTATGATCACATAATAGTTTGCAGAACCTCTAACAACTATTGAGCTTTAATTGTACATTGACAATTGTATTGAAAATATTGCAAAATTTAAAAAAAAACTACCACTTGACAAAAGAAAAGTAAAATCAAGTGTATTAATTATTGTTTTATTATTAGAAAAATCATAACAGGAAGAAATTTAATATGAAATTTATGATAAATCAAGAATACAATTATATTTAATACTCAAATTTTGTTTAATGGTAAAAGATTTTAAAAATCTGACTGAAAAATCATTATTTTTAGAGACTCTTTATAAAATAAAAAAGTTGCCCTTATAAGCTGGGAAATTTACACTACATCCATAAAATCTGAAATGTTCCATCATCTGAAGCAAATAACAAAATGTAAAATATTATCTAAATAGATAGTGAATGAAATAAGATAATGGCAGTTAGTTAATCAGTTAAATTCAAATAGAACTAAAGTATCATTCTGAAATAAAGATATAAATTTATTTATCATCAAAATAAATGAGGAAATAATAATAACTGGATATAACTTTTGAATCTAAATTGTTATAATTTTAAAATTAAACAGGAAGTTACTTAGAAATTTAGCAAATATAATTTTAAAAATATATTTTAGGTCTTACAATGATCAATCAACAGATATTCTTAAATTTCTACAAATATTCAAGAAATACATATAAAAAAACACAATGGTTTTTGAAAATTGATAAGATAAAAGCTCCGTGAGTTCAATATTTTGATATCATTTTTAAAGCATTGTTATCATGTTCAATTTGATGAAACAGAATTTGTAAACATATGATCATAATATAAACTTTCTGTAGAAACACAATCTATAATATTCACATATCTTCTAAATAATTTTTATTGAAGAAAAACATACTTTAGCTCATTTCTTTATATTCTCATGAAAAAAAAAATCTTAATTCATTTTATTCATGATTTAAAAAAAAAATTAAAGAGATGCAGAATATTACCTCATCATTATTACTTGCTTTATAGTTGTAAACAGCTTTAACCAAGTGAACTGGTGAATCAGTTATCATTCTTGAAATTTAAAAATAGTCAACATAGTTTTTCTGGAAGGTGATCTGTAATGATGATAAAATGCCTGAAATTTTTCCAATATAACAATATTGATACACAAATAAGAAACAAGCATGCATATGAAAAATATCAGTAGGCATGTATATACATCACATTCATTACTTAAAACAACTATCTTCATTTTTATTACCATAGTTTAATGCATAACCAAATTGTATTAAAGCTAAGAAAGGGAGAAACATTATAAACAATATTTCACCACTTTTGTTGGGCTAGGTAAATGTATTGATTAACTAATGGATAGGTTAGAAGTTACCACACTATCAGATGAAGAATTTTCATATCAATGTCTTAAATACTACCAAGCCACTTAATAAATACCATATTTTCATATAAACCTCTGTTTATTTTATATTTTGCTCCTTTAAATATAAGAAAATATAAATGTAATAACTATGCATATATATGTTTTTTTTATCTCCCATTGGATTGAAAACCAAACGCAAGAAATCACATAACATATGATTGTAAACAAACTCCTCCTCATTCCCAGCACAGGCACCAATATAATGCAGGTGTATAGACTTAATATTTAAAAAAAACACTGCATATTCCATAAATAAGACTGAGGTAAACAAAAGTATCAATGAAGTGTATAAAAAGATATATAACTTTAGAATTAATATATTTTCCTTAAGATTGACTTGTTCCAAAACTATGAATTTTTTAATTTAAAATTCTATCCTTTCAGCAAACAATATACAAGCCTTAAATTTTTTTTTATTTATAACAAATACAGAGTAATATATGTATGCATGTCTTTATTTCAGTTAGGAGTAAGAAAAAGAAAAATAATCATACAAAATTATATTCTTTTATATTTATTTATTTAAATTCATAATGAATTAACACTTCTTTTTGTATGCATGTATTACCATGCCATTACAGAATTTACATAAAATTGGTGAATTAGATACATAACTATGGCAAAAAGAATTACATACATAAAAATGGTGAGCATGAGTTATAAAAGATCTTTTTAATATGTATTCTTTTACAATTAATTGTTGGCATGCAGTTATTGTACCAGCATTTTTTTTTTTTTTTTTTTGGAATTCTTAGAATGAACACTGAATAAATATCAATAATTTTATGTTTTAACATCATTATAGAAGCAATTAACATATCAATATTGTTTTTTAAATATTTATACTAAAAGAAAGTAAACAATTGGTAGTTCATATATTTTAAACAGTACTATAGATATTAATAATTTATTTTGCGCCACAGAATATAATAATACGAAGCAATGATCTTTTAATTCTGCCGTTAAGGTGCATTTATAAATAATGTCAAAAGAATTTAATACTTATGTAGAACTTATTTAAAATGGCGCATTATAACACTATAACTGTATGCGATTCTACAATTTTATTAGCATTATAAATATCAAAATTATTATGAATATTTTTCTTTGAAAGACACCATCGATGATTCTTTTAAATATGCATCACTTTCAAAACTTCAGTTTCGCTTTGAGTCAGAATTATGAACGAACATATTGCTCGCTGAATCTTTCAAAATAAACAAACTATCAAAAATAAATTAGCCTTTTCGAAATTTTTATAAGCAATACATTATCTAAATAGAAAATTTCCTTGATAATTCAACGGGAAAAAAAATACTGTTACCTTAATTGTCAAAGCTGAATTTAATTTGGCATTTAAAGGAATCTAAACTAATATTGTCAGGCAAAAATATAAAAAGTTTACATAATAAGAAATTATCCAGCATACTTTCTCTAACTTAAACAACATGCACCGAATTCGTGCCAAAAACAACTGTCAATATTCATTAAAATTCTCATCAATAATCAACAAAACATTGCAAATGAAAAAGGATGCGGTTAATAAAATAACTACACGGTTGCGATTTGTAATGAGAACGAACATTTGTTGAATCAGTTCTTAAGTGGCTTAAAAACAGTGCATTTGATCTATTAATTTTTTATAAATAATGTAAATATATCATATAATTTGATATCAAGAAAAAATTAATTTTAGATCATCAAAGAAAAACATTGTAAAAAGTAGAAACAAACCAAACAATTCGAATATCGAAAATAAAACTGTAATACAATGTGTGTGCTTTAGTTTTGTCTGGTTTCTAGGAGATAAACGTTAAGAAACGGAATGGCTGAGACATCTTCAGCAATTTTATTGGTTGCTGCAACCATACTTGAAAAAATGTAACCAACAATTTCACGCCAAAGTCTCCATTTTAGTGGAATTTCGCTCCCAAGAAAAAACAGTTGTGAAATGTTTTAGAATCATTTTAAAATGTTTCTTTGTTTAAATTTCTATATAAGTAGAATAATTCAAGAATTGAGAAGAAAAGAAAAAACATTCTTTCTTAAATAAATACAGGCTGATGGATTGTTGAAAATATCACTTTCAAAAATGTAGGAATAAAAAAAGATTAAACAGAATTAAAATTGATTTATTATGAATAGAGAAAAAAAATTATACTGTTTTTCCTTTTTCATGTCATTATTTTCAAATTCAATAGTAGAGAAACATGAGAATCAAATTACATTTGTAGATTACTTTCAAAGAATAATTAATAGATTCTATTAGTGCAAGATACATCTCCACGCTATTAGTTGACATCTGAATACTTAGATATGTTGTGAAGATATCATTGTCATGTTGATTAACATCTGACTTAGGAAATTTTAATATTTTCTCAGAAAATCTAAAGAAAAAGGATCTTTATCTTGAAACAGTTCATTATTAAGCCTCATAAGTATACCGATAGGCTTCACGAAATTAATATCGCATGCACATTGGCACATCAGTTATTAGAATATCGATAAGCGTTATGGAAACATTACAGAATATGCAATATCTTTATCATTTTTGGGTTAGTCTCTCATTATAAGAAAACTTCTTCACTTTTGGACGTTATTCTTAAAATAACTGTGTATTTAAAAAAACAATAAATAGTAGATATGATATAAATCAAAGTGAAAATTTTTAGACCAAATATAGTTTTGATCAAAGTAGAAACTTTTCAAGAATAGAAAGAGTAAGATCAAAAGTTGAAGAAGTTGCCCATATTAGCACAAAATAATTAAAATTATAGTTGCGTTATTTTTATGGTATTAAATGGCATTCAAAATGAACACCATCTTAAATATATCGTGAAATATCTTGTATAAAGAAATGAAATTCTACAATGATTGACAAAAAATAATATATTTCATTTAAGCAGTACTATCCTTTGATGCTCCCTATTAATAAGAGATGTTTTACAATATCTTCAATGTTGTTCTGAACATTGGATGATGTAATGAAGATAACAAACCATGCTGGTGAGCATTTTATACTAACTGTGCCTCCCAGGTATCACATCCTGTTGTATAATATTATACAATATTGTGCAATATTATATGATATTAAACAATATTCTACAATATGAAACAATATTGAGAATATTGTTCAATATTGTATAATATTTGTGTGCTACTAGGGGCAGAAAAAATGTTTTGAAAAGATAAATGCACTGTTGTATTCAAGATAAATTCTTATTTGTAAATTCTTTCTCGTTGGCAAACTAATGCAATGACTGATTATTGAAATTAGCATGTAAAAAACTTATAAAACGTATCGAATTTTAATGAGAAGGTATAAATTAAAATGATTTACACGTTCATTTAAATTTAAAATAAAAAGGGAGAAAAATGTTTTTGTTTATAGAACGTAGGATGATATAGAGATCCTCTTATCTTAAGGAAAGTGGAAATAAGACCTTTTCGACAATTTATTAGAAAATAAAGAAGAGAACAAGTGGACTATAGAAGTCCCGAAATGTAGGTTTAAGGTATCATGGAGACGGGACGATAGTTATAAAAGTTGATATAAATCTATGATAGTTGGTATAAAAATTCCTCGTGGAGCCATGCTAAGTCTCCGTTGAAGCCTGAAGATGAAAATAACCGCTCTATTAAAACAAGATATTAGATATTTTCAAGATGACGGTTAATATTTTTAATGTACTATACCGAAAAGATATAACCATATGTTGGATATTTTATGAAGATAGGGATATAATATTCCGACGACAAAGCAATGAATTAATTTCCATCAGTTTTTCTAAATACATTCTTACAGAATTCTGTTTTATTATTCCTTTCATTGTTATAAATTTTGTTGAACTTGTTATTATTTAAAAATAACGACTAAATGCAAAAATGCACGCCCTGCAATGTTTTGGAAAAATAGTCCAGAATTATTCAATGTTTGTGGATACAGATTAACATTTAATGAATTTTAATGCAGATGTGCAACTAAATTGGTAACGGTGTTTAGATAGAAAGCTAGTGCGTGCCTCCAAAGGGTTTAAAGCAATTCAATTTTTGTGGTAAAATAAAATTATTATTTTTAATTGTAAAAATAATATATTTATAGATGAGGCTATATATATATATATATATATATA
>JAOUZG010040815.1:358568-387912 GCA_026289955.1 Argiope argentata
GAATTGATCCATTATTTCAGTTATGGTAGACAAACTCCTTTTTACAAACGCCATCGAAAGTTCTTTTCGCTCTTTTTCTGAATCACTGCTGTCAACATTTTTGTTTTCTTCTTGTTCAGTTAATTCCTTGAGCTCATCATTAGAAAGACTAGCCGCTGCTTCTTGAATTATTTCTTCGACATCTTCCACATTTACCCTTTCAAAACCGGTTTGCTTCGTTAATTTCACCATCTCTTCCACTATTTCATCAACATCGACAGAGTGTCCAACTTCATCGCTCTTACTTAAATCCGGCCAAATATTCTTCTATACTCCTTTCAAAGATCCTTCTGTTACCTCATTCCAAGAAAGGCCTATGTTTTCTACAGCATTCACGATGTTGGAGTTTTTCCAAAATTCTCTTATGGACTGGTTCTCTTCTCCGTCTGTTTTTTCAAACATTTGCTTAAAGGTTCGGCGCAAGTAATAAGCCTTAAAATTTGATATAACGCCTTGGTCCATTGGCTGAATTAAGGCAGTTGTGTTAGGCGGCAAGAAAGCCACTTCGACTGGAATGCATGTTGTTAAGTCTGATAAATTTGTTGGGTGGCTTGGAGCATTATCAATTAACAGAAGTGCTTTTTGTTCAAGTTTTTTTTTAATTTCGCAATAACGTTTAACAGACGGGCAGAAATGTTCAGTGAACCAATCCTGGAAAATTTTCGCAGTTATCCATAATTTTTATTAGACTCCCATATTACAGGTAAAGTTGATTTAGATATCCCTTTCATCGCTCTTGGGTTTTTGGAATGGTAAATTAGTAATGGTTTTAATTTAAAATCTCCGCTTGCGTTACCACCTAGTAGAAGGGTTAAGCGATCTTTTGCAGCTTTAAATCCTGGTGCCCGTTTCTCTTCACGGGATAGAAATGTTCGTTTCGGCATTCTTTTCCAAAACAAGCCTGTTTCATCAAAATTAAAAACCAATTCTGGAGGATAGTTTCCTTTTTCAATTTTTTTTAAAATATCGCTGGAAATTCAGCCGCCGCTTTTGTATCACCGCTTGCTGCTTTTTCTGTAATCTTTATGTTGTGAAGGTTATTTCGACGTTTAAATCTATTAAACCATCCTCGACTAGCAACGAAAGTTTCACTTTGTTCAATTGTCTGAGCCCGAATGTAATTAAAAATTCTTCTAGCCTTTTCCATTATGATAGATTGGCTTAATAGCATATTGCGGTCAATTTCGTCATCAATCCATATAGACAGTCGTTTTTCAATTTCCTCTATGATATTATTTCTAGAACGGGTAATTCCAGTTGCAGAGCTTGACGTAGTTGCAGTTGCCGATGACAGTATTTTTTCTTTATTCTTCATTTTCTTTATTCTTCTTTATTCTTTATATTGTTGAAGTTGGCAAATTCAATGAAGCACTAATTAGAGTTTGACGTTCACCAGAATCTAATCTTCTAATGACTTCCATTTTAGTTTTTAGTGAAATGCTTTTTCTGGTTGCTTTCTTTTCTTTTTCATTATCACCCATAGTAAAATACTAAAGATGAAAATATTTGACACTGTAATATAGTATTAAATTAGTAAATTAATACCTACTTACAATAATGTCAACAAATGTTTCCAATAATAAAAATATGTCTGTATAATACCGCACCAAACAAGAAATACAAGTACACTCTTTCGGATATGTATTTGAAACCTATCGCTGCATAATATTTCGGGGAATCCCCGTATGCTGCGAGAGATTTCGGGGAATCCCCGTATGCTGCGAGAGATTTCGTGGAATACCCGAGTTGAAATAAAAGAGCGCTAAACCGAAACAGCGCTAAACGAAACAGCGTTAAGCGGGGTCTTACTGTATATGATATATGGTAACCAAGGGAATAATTCCTATTAACAAGAGATATAGTACTATATTCTCACGATGCTATTCATTGCTTTGAATACCTACAAACGTATGAATATATTTTAATAAGATTGTTGAGAATTTTGTGGTAAGAAAAAACATATAAAAAATAAAACTAAAATCAGATTACTAAAACATTTATGAGAGCAAAATCTTTCTCATTAGAAATACAAGTTCTGAACACCAATTACAATTCAGAGTCCACTACTTACTTTAGAAAGATGACCGCAAAATATCTCATGAAAAAATATCGTCAGATTTTTTTCGTATGTCTGTAATATTAATGTTGTAGTTAAATTCTTCTATATACTTAAATACAAACCAATAAAAAAATGGATTATCGAACCAAAAAAATTTCATTTCATGTTTTTATGGAAACCAAAAATTAAGCTACTTTATTTAATAAATACAATATTCTCTTAGCTCCAAATGTCCAGCAATATGATTATAATATATTAACGTTATTTAAAGAAATTTAAAAGATCAAACACAATTATGGAGATTGTACAATATATTGTGTTAATCAAGTACATGTATTATTAACGAAGCAAGAAGATTATTGTCAACTTTTCGAAGCTCAAAAATTTATTAAAAAAGCAATTAATAAAAAGTTTTAAAGTTTCTCTATTTATTATTATCATTTATTTCAATAAATTTAAATGCAAAATTTATCGCAAACGATAAATATGAAAATAGAAATTTTTAATTTAAATTAGTATTAATCGCAGACGATTTTGTAGAAACTATAGAATCTCTTTCGGTATAAATAACTTTATTAGAGTACAATTTAATTTTCTCTGAACAGTAATAAAAATGAAATCGTTCAAAAATGCTAGAGAATGTTCAATAGAGAACTTAAAAAGACCGCAAAAATCAATATGTTTAGATTTTAAAAGACTTTTTTTATTTAGTAGATTAACTTACAAATGATCTGTTTATTATCCGGCTGAATTAATTTAATTTTTTTAATTGATATATTCCCTTTTTTGTTATAAATGGTTTAATTTTGTCTAGTATTTTAATATTTGTAACTTTTAATGGACATATTTGATGCAAGGAAGTTTTTTTTTAAAAAATTCGAATCTATTTTAATTTATTTTATTTCATTCTATCCATTTTATTTCAACAGGTTCGCCAGAATTAATGGAGACTAAAGGGCACAATAAATTTTTTATACATAACTTGGTCTCATAACAGGTTTTTTAGCAAAATATTTTTAAGCATCAAATTTCGATAGTCATATAATTCACTTATACTATTATATAGGTCATAAGCAGTCCTGATCTTTGAACTCCGCATCTCTCTCCGACTTTCTATCAGTGCACGTAAAATTCAGTTTTAAATTAAAGTGGAAAGAATGAAACTTCAATTAATATAAAGAACGCTATTGACTCTAATCTAAGCATGTCTTTAAAAAAACTAAGAACTGAAAGCAGAATAGTCCGACACTGAAGTTTTATGTTCAATACAGAAATTGAAACGTCATAATTTTTTTTTATAATTTATAAGATCTCAAGGAATTATTTAGCTAAAATTTAACAGGTTAAATGAAACATTCAGTTTTTAATTTTATTTTTAGATGTATATAAAGGCTCTCAATAATAACACTTTATTTTAGGCTTATAAATATAATTCAAAAAATTATGGTTTGCATTCCTTTGATCTTATAGATTCATATTCTTTAAAATATTCTTCATATTTAAACTTCTAAATAAATAAAAAAAATATTTCTATCTTCTGCGATCAAATCTGGCTATTTTATTCAGTTCTGAATATTGCAAGTTTAGAACAGTCATAATTTTCATAATCTAGGCCAATTATTCTAGAGTAACCTTGATTGACTTCTTTGATATCTTGATAAAGTGATCTAAAATCGCCATGTTTTACCTAATAGTTAAATTGAAATTTTCATAGATCGATCAGCTTTGATGATCGATTTAGTTGATTGAAATGCCACTTTTTTATTTAAGGACTTATTGTCTCAAGAATATTTTGTTAAATATGATTCACAGAGTAGATGATGTATGTAAAAATTTAATTCATCAGCATTTTTTTCCTAAATCTATAGTTATATATTTCACTTGGACTAATTGCTAAGAGATTTATGTCTCTCCCCCAAAAATTAAGAAATTAGATGTTGGGCTCCGACTACAGAAGATGCCTTGTAGATGTTAAGCCATATTTGCCTTAAAATAAAAAATTTTTAATTCGGTTAGTAATATAAGTAAAGTAAAATATCATAGAAAATATTTCCATCCATTTATTTTCCAAAAATATCATGTTTCATATTTGTTTCATTTTATAGAGACACGTGCCGAAAATAACATTTTTATACGTTTAATTTGGAATGATAGTTTGATTTATTTTTTCTCATGTGAGAACATGATATTGTTTTGGTTAGAAAGTTTTGATGTCTCCGAAATATGCGGGTAAAAATTTTTTTTTATGTTGTTTCACAAATTTGGTTCTATTAATTATTGCGTTTGCTTGTTTGAAAGAAGATGCGTTTTCAAATAACTGACCTGCTTTTATCAGTATAGCTTTAATATTGCATATGCTTCGTTGAAAGCAGTTGCGCTTTTATTCCACATGATTCATTAAAATGCAGAGACAAATTACAATCACGAAGGTGAATTCTTATTTTTAAATAATTAATCTCGCTCTCAGAAGAGTATCGTTTGGTGCTTTTCTAAAAATTCTTTTTCAGTTTTAACTGTCGCACTTTTGTAATATATTTTTATTTTGCATTTTTATTTATTTTATTTCTTTAATTGAATTAATAATTTTGATATTGCAAACGATCAAGAAAAAATTTCATTCACAATGTGCATTTATTGTTTAAAAAATATCATATTTCCTATTTATTTCATTTCATATAATCACGTGATGAAAATTATATTTTCTGTTTTATTTTTGGTAGTAATTAACTTATTTTTTAAAAATCAGAACTTCTGAAAATGTGATGGCAACATATTATTAAAAGCTGATTTTTTTGAGATCCTTGTGAAGATAAAATCACAGAGAAGGATATTTTTCTCTGTGGATAAAATTTTATTTTTATTTCAATCTAAATAAATTGTTGAAAAATACGACGAAATTAAATGTTTAAAAACTTATTAAAAATAGAATTTTAATTTATAGGTCAAAACATCAGTATAATTGAAAAGTCAATTTTTTGAACTTTAACTTGATGAAAAAATCATTTTTGTGCCGTGATATTTTCGGAATAGCGAAAAAAACGTTAAAATTTTGCTTATTTTTTAATTAATTAAAATTTCAATTAAAAATTCAAAAAAGGGCTCCAAGGTGCACATTCCGGGCGCTCAAGATATACATGTAACAAATTTCGTAGCTGTAGGTCGAACGGTCTGGCTTGTAGAGAGCCAACACTCACACACATTGTGCTTTATTATAAGTAGAGATGAAATTCTTTAAATTTGTTTTTGCATTGTATTACATTTTTTGCAACTGGGTTCAAAATTATTCTTCAGAAAAAAGAAATTTATTTTCAATTTGGCATTCCAAGTACAGAATTTACAGCATTTTTTTTTCAACTTCGTTGTTTCAATAATTCGAATTTTTAGAATAATTATAACCAAATATCGGTCTATAATTTTTATTCTTTTATAAAATTTTTAATCGCATCTTTTTTGCTGTTTCTATAAAGTAGGGTAAATTTTGCGAATTTCTAATTTTGATGTAATAATTGTTACGATTTTATTTCCGGTTCACGAAATGGATAAGATTAAATCTTACACTCTATCAATAATCTAAATTTTGATATTCATTCTTAAAATATAATTTTGTGCAAGTCAGTTTGTTATTTACAGATGTTCTGCTTGGAAAAAAATCATTTTCACATAAATTTCAATTTTTGGCGAAATACAACTTTTTAGTTGAATAAACAACAACAGTGAAGCTATCAATATAGGAATTCTATATTGATATTATGACGGCAAGAAAGTCAATTATCCGGACGAACAAGGTGCCTCGACAAGATGACTAGTAAATTTGGGAACAAAAACTGAGGGGTGAGAATCATCATTCGGGGAACAGAACCCAAACTATTAATTATATCATTTTTGTAGAAATATTTTGTTTAATGTTATGCTTTGTGAACAGAAATATTTATTACATTTCGTCGTCATATTTTGTAATTGGTTGCTATTCGTTCATGCATAATTTATTTATCATTCCATTTAATTAGTGATGATTCATAAAAACCCGTTTTATTTTATCTTCTGATAAAAGAATGAATAGCTGAGTTCAACCTGCATCAAAGTAATAAGAAAAATAAGAAGATTTTATTCATAAATTAATGATTTTCTTTATGGAATAAAAAATATATTGATCCGGTCCGGAATAGATGATAGTGGTTTTTAAGCTCCAAATAATTACAGTAATTGTTTCTTGATTTAATGAGTATATAAAAATCTTTAACTTCTTGAATTGATTTATTTCAAGATATTATTGAGGAAAGTTGAGAAAATAGAAAAAAAAAGCATTTTATTTTCAATTAAAATTAGAATATAGTAACTCTGAACTATTTTCTATTAGTGTATTGTCACTATGGAAACAATTTTTAAAAACTTTTTTCTAGTTCAAAACCTTGAAATATTAAGAAAGTTCCTTAAATATCACAATGAAATCTTAATTTAATATAATAATATTTTTTCAGAAGATATTTGACATTTTTTTCTCCGACGTAACTGATGCATATAAGAATCAGATTGCTATAAAATAATCTAGATCATCTTAAGCTAGCAATTGAGTTTTGTTAAGCTTTAGCCATTTCTTCTATAATACATAAATTTACATTTAATGTCGATAAGTATTTAATGGTATCAGTAAGTAAAATTAATGAATTGAAAACGATATGTAAAAAAATTTATAAGAAATTTCGAACATGTTATCAAAATACTATTCCTTACCATTTTTGTGAACTAATGGATTATCACTTTTTAAAATGAAACGTTATTAAAATATGAAACAGCTGTTTAAAAAAATGTTAAATGAATGCAAGATTCGACAATAAGTATATGTCAAATGAATAATTTTTAAGGAATAATGAATAATTCGTTAATGAATAATTCTTGGGAAAAATTTCATCTTTATATTCAACCCAAATGATGCTTAACACTTATTTTTATACTTGGATAAATCAAGGGATTAAAAAAAACTGTCAAAACTACTATTATATCAAATTTCTCTATCTTCTCGTGAAGATGAAAGAAACTTGCATCCACTCGAAAAGAAAACATACGAGGAATGCAACCATTTCCAAGGGCACTAAAATTGTCGAAAACTGAAAAAAAAAATCGTAAAATATCCCGATGATGTAATTTTAGTTTTCATATATACACAAAATTGGGAAATGATTTAATATATAAAGAAGTTTCAAAAACTATAAGAGCTCTTTTATTTCCTAAAGTTTAGGGGGAAAAGTTAGTAATGGAAAGCAAAAAGATATTCATATATTGCCAAAAGCGTGATATAAAAATCTCAATCAGATTGTCAAATTCTATCCATTCATTGTTGTGTCCTTACTTAATTGAAGTTGTAGACGATTTTATTAAAGAAAAGTTATTGAAAATATATTAAGAACACTGCCTCCATTTCCAGATATATTATATGAAAAGCTTTCAAGAATTTTCCTTCTAAGAATCGCTGGACTTATATAACACATTCCAATATACGTATATTGATTATAAAAAGCATTTAAAAACTAAAAAAGAAATACAAAAATAACTATGGGTTCCTTAAGTTATTATATAATTGATTGCGGAGTAGTTTTTTTTTTTTTTTTTTGTGATTTTCACTTGAACCATCATTGTTAGAAGAATTCCAAACAACACAAGATTCTTAACAATATTACTTCGATATTTTAATGACCCTGTAGAATATTAAAAATATCATATAATATCATTAAAATATTTTACAATATTTTTGCCCTAATTGGATAGCTAGACTAAAGCAGAAAAAAATAAATAATCCTTATGGGGAATCTTCTAATATTCTATAGTTTTTAATTCTGTTATTTTTAGTAAATCTTAGTATTTATTCTGGAAATAGGTTAATAGATATTATATACGTATATAAGAATATATGTACCTACATATATCGTAATAAGTTTCAAGTTCTATTCTCTTTTGGATACTGATAAATAAATCTGAGCAAACAATTACTTTAGGTTAATAAACTCTTTAAAAACTTTTAAATGATTGAGTTTTATGGTAAAGCATTGATTTTAAAATTATATCTGCACGCTTTTAAAGTTTTTTTTCTCTTTCAGTACCCAGGTAGCACACTTTATTGTATAATATTGTACAATATTGTGCGATATTATATGATATTAAGCATTATTCTACAATATTAAACAATATTGCGAATATTGTTCAATGATGTACAATATTTGTGTGCTACTAAAGTAAAGTAAAAATTAATATTAAGCATAAAAGTGAAAAATGAAATTTCAAAGGAAATTACAAAGTGATATAATAGTTTGCACACAACCCCCTTATAGTCAACAAGGATGACGGAAAGATGAAGATGTTAGAAGATTTTTAGATGTTGGAAACAAGGCTATACAGGTACTTTTCCAAGATACAAATTTACGTCTAATTGGAAATAAAAGGAAGAAAATGTTTAATATCATTCATCATTATTTTCGTTGTTTTGGGATTTTTCAAGAACAAGATTTGAATAAGCGAAGGATTTCAAAGATTTAATATTCCATATTTCTGAACATTACTTCCATAATTTATTTCAATAATATTTTTAACTGTGACCAAAATTCCCTCCTTCTTTGATTTCAAATTATATTTTTTACTCAAACTTATAAAAATCAGATACAAAGATATTAGATAGACGAATTCAGCAGAGAATAGAATTCCTTGAAAGAAACTTCTTTCCTTTACAGTAATAAATAGTTAATGTTAAAGACAACATACTCGCATCACCACAATATTGTATAATATTTGGGAAATATTGAGCAATATTGTAAATACCAAGGAATATAAATTCAGTATAAACAATTTTGTGCAGAATGTAAGAGTATTCAAAAGACAATGACATTTAAAAAGTATTGAGTGATTAAAATTTCAGAACAAAAATATTAGTTGCACTTAATAATTCGAATTAATTTGATATTTTATTCCAAAAATGAACTAAAACAGTTTTTCATTAACTACTGAATATTGGATGGTTCTGTAAATTCTATATTGAACAATGTTTGACTTTGTTATAAAGTTGTTATAATTTTGTAGTCTACATTTACAAATACTATGAATATTCTATTATAATTCATATACAATTCAATACAATTTAATAGTTAAATATTCCTTTTTACTTGTTTTCCCTGAAGCTGTGAGAAAATTACATTGATACATTACCGTGAGATACATTTTTGATATCTTGATTTTGATTCTTCGTTAAATAATAAAGTTATTTTATCCACCTGCACCCCACCACATATTTGAAAACTTTTAATTTTTAGCCTAATTTTTAAAATTTATTTTAATTGCAAATAGTAATTACAAGAGAAATCATTCTCTCTTTGGATTAAATTACTCTATTAGTTCAAAGCTGTTAACACGATTATTAAATTAAAAGGAGAATCTGAAATTAAATGCAGGAGTGTATTATTTTCCCGCTGGCGTCCTTGCACATAGGTAGCACGTCTTCCTAGTGATATGGGCATCCTGGTTTCTAGTCCCAGTTAGTGCATGATTGTTCTGTGTTCTATTTGTGAGACGTACAAATATGCCCCTCCTGTAAAAAGGGGTTGTAAAAGCGAATGTGATGAGTGTGTAGCTAAAGTCTTACTCTTGCAGCTACTCCAAACAAGAGACGTTTATTTTGGTTTAAATACGCTGATGCATCAGCGTGCTTGTTTAAGGCAAGATGCATTAGTAGCAACATAGCAATATTCTTATGGAGCTAAATTCTTAACTATCATAATAGTTCCTCAGTTTTCTAGGTGTTGTTGACCTAGTGGATAGGATACCTGCTACAAATGAATTCGAATTTAGATGGTTATTCAATTGGTTTCGAATTTAGATGAAATACAAGTGAAAATATAGCTTTGATAGATTAAAAATAAGATAAATTATTTAATATCTTTTTTTTCACTCTCGAATGAATAATTAGTCTTTTTTTAAGAATATTTATGGCTTCGAAACTACTTTGGTATATATCAAACAATATTGTATATTTTCGAGATATTGCTTGGATTCATTACTGCAAAAACCTTATATTTTACATTATTTCAATATTGTAAAACAATATTGTAAACAATATATCAATATTATGTTTCTTTTTGTAAATTTTCAAAATTATGTGTTGCTTGAGCATTATCCAAATAAATATTAATCAATACTTCTCGAATCTAGATCTCAAGACGAAATCAAAGTAAGGTTGCTTTGGAAATAAATTACAGAAAGAATAATATGCAATACACAAATTGAAGAATTATCAAGCAATCCAGGATGAAATAAAAATAATTTTTTTCTCTTATAACATGAAAAGGAATTATTTGTAATTTTGAGAATTTTTAGAATATTACAAACTTTATTTAGGATTCCGAGAAATTATGCTTACAAAATTAATAACTATATAATCAATTTTTTTGTTTTATACTGGCAAATATCGTCAAAATTCTATATTTTACACTGTTATATATAATAAAACAATATTATACAATATGCTTTCACAAGATTTAGAATGCTGAATAATAATGTGGATTACTTGAGTACTTTTGCTACTCTTTTGAAGTCAAAATCAAAGAAAAAGACTTCAAGTGTTGTGAAAGCTCATAGCTGAGACCCTTTCTCTTAATTTTAATTGTATTCCAAGTGAACTGCGATATTTAAACTACTATATAAAATGATAAAATAGTTAAACGAATGTCTTTAGAAAAAATTACTAGTGACAGCAGCAGCGGAATTTTTTAGTACAGATGCTCATTTTGGTTTTTCAAATTCTGGAAAAGTATAAAAACCTATTAGATACACATCACAATGTTAGGATGAAATCGAATTTGAGCATTGAATAAGTACACAGGTAGCACATCCTGTAGCATAATATTATACAATATTGTGCGATATTATATGATAACAAACAATATTCCACAATATTAAACAATATTGCGAATATTGATCAATATTGTACAATATTTGTGTGCTACTAGGTTATAAGGGTGCCTCGAAGCAATTTTATATTTTGTCGAATATTCCATTGTCCAGGGGTTTTGAAAAAGTATTCCTAACTTAAGTTTTTTAAAAGAATAAATATTCTTCAATTTAATTCTGTCACTTTCTTAAAAAAAGTACGAAACAATTGTGTCACTTCGGTGGAAAAAGTATTTCTGATTTGGCTTTATGTCAACTCAAGTCGCCAAAAGGATGCTAAAGCACATTAAATTGCAACCTTTCACTTCAATAACTAACCAATAATAACCCCGATAGCCGGTGCCATAATCAGTTTCTTCTCGCATCGGTATATCTGCTAGCAGCGTGATATAACGTTGAATCGGCATCGCTCAAAACAAACATGTGTTAGTATTGTCTTGTGATTTCAACTGGAATTAGTGTTTCATGCTTGCTAGAATTTATGAGAAATTAAGGAAGAATATCTAAGAAGTCCAGAAATAATTGGTTTATGTTGTGAAATATACGAACATGCTTTATTAGTCCGTTTATTTTCAAAATGTGGGTGTTTTGATTTGCAATTGCAGGTTTTGTATACAGATTTAAAGTGGATTTCAACGAATATATGTTAATCTGTGCTTTCGAAATCGACTTAAAGTGAGTGTGACTTGTTAATGCCAATATATCATTACAACTGAAAGGATTTACTTTATAATGAACAGAATGGCCGATGATGAAATCCTGTTTGATGATGTGTATGAATTACGAGAAATCATTGGAAAGTAAGTATTTTTCTCACTTTTTATTTGTTTATTTGGAATATCAAGTTTTGAAGGCTTGCATAAATTCAAATGCATTATTCTTACTTAATTGGATATTGAATTAAATAGTTAGAAATAGGAACATTTTATGCAGACTTTAAAAATATAACCTTTTTAGTGATTTTTTTTCAGGTTATCTCATAATTTTTTTATAAAAAAATTACTAGAAATAAGTGATTAATTTTTAAAATTTCGTAACATTTACGATGGCGAAATTTTAACCAGTTGTGAAATCCACTACATTCTTTAACTGAACATTTTCTCATATTTTATTTACATTTTTTGGTATTGCTTACTTAATATAATCTTTAAAATAATTTATAACTGTTTTGTGTTCAGTGTTTGCTTTAAAATTTAGAGGAGTATCAAATATTCCAATAGTATGTTTATAACACAAATTATGAAATTGATTTTGTTTAAAAATATCGAATTAATTTTGGTACCTAATAGAAGTTATACTTCAGATATATGCAACATATTTTACTGTCTAATTGGTCTCTTAAGCTGAAAGTATTTTTTTTGTTTGTTTGCTATTGCAAATTTTAAAAATATTAAGTACTATTTTTTCCAAGGTCTTGTGATTCAGATAATACTTTCGAAATAGTATTGTTGCTTACTTAAAAGTGACATCATAGTTATCTGTAGTAATATAGCTTATATCTAATTTGCAAGCTTTATTCATGCTCATTCTTAACAATATTCTTGCACTTTATTAAATGTTTTAAAGCTCTAACAGATTATATTAATAACCATAATAGATGTGTATATTTTATTAATGATGCTGTGTAGGCTAAAATATTGTATTCTAATAATGCTATAAAAGTTTCCTTATCTCTAGCTAAGGAAATTATAAGATTTTACAACCCTGTGTTTTTTCATCGCTAAAAAACTGTTCCAAAACAAAAATTGGTAGATATTTTATTGCTAGAAGCTGATATTTAAAGTCTATATTAATATGTGAGCACAAAATTACTTGCTTACTGTTTACACTGCTTACGTATTAGACTGCCATGCCAACGGTTTAGTAATTCATTGGCGATGGATTCAAATTTGGCGATAAAGATGGAGGGTCTAATACTTAAGTTCCCAAAATTGTTCTCATGTACTTATAATTTTCTGACAAGTATGAATTGAGTGTATGATAATTTGTAGTTTAAAAATTATTTTGAAGCTAATATATTGTAACTAAAGGGTTTTTAACCTTTGTTGAAAATATGAACTAAATACTGTGGATATATTTGCTATTTTTAAAAAATTCAGTATATCTACAAAAATAGTCAAACAAACAATAAACATTTTTTTTACTGAGATTCTTAAAATGTATCCATATATCCTACATTCTAAAAGACTCGGAGAACATATTAATGGCTTCCATATTTTAAAATTAGAATTCATTATTAATATGAATTGGGGGAAAAAATTAATTTTGCATGGTGGGAAATAACAATTTATATCTGAAATTTTTTCATTGTTTTTGAAAATTGTTCGAAAAATTTGAAACAAAACAAAAATATAAAACAGATTTATTATTTCAGTTAATTTAAAAAGAATTGAAGAAAAAAAAATTAAGTGTCAATCTAGAACTATTAGAAATTCAAATATTTAATTTCATTGGGTGATGGGACAAGCTGTATGATAATTGATTGATATATGGTAATTTAGATATGATCAGTATCTAAATTGCTCAATGTCATAACTGATCAAAACTAATGTAGTTAATCATTATTCATTATAATAGCATATTAAGAGGAGGAATTAGTTTTAGGGCAGAATAGGCCTTAATTCAGATATTTATTTCTAAAAATATTCAAGGATTATATAATGGTAAGTGGATAACTAAAAGGCAAAAAAAAAGCACCAAAAATTAATAATAAATAAAAGCATTAATATTAAGCAGTACTAATAAATAAAAGCACTATATTAAAATAGTTTGGGGATCTGTTTCATTTCTAAAGAATGAATGAATCTATTTCATTTCTAAAGAATGAAAAGGGACGTGTTTATTATTGTTTCCATCATAGTAATAATCTTGTCATCTTTGTATTTTTGCTGTTTATGCTTAGTAGTAATTTGGGATTGCAAACTGTCTTTTGCCGCTTCCACTAATATTTTTCAGAATTTAATTCTTTGGAACATAAGGTACATTCTTTTTATAATTAATTCTCCTTTCAGTACAAAAAAAATAAAAAAATAAATAAAAAAATGCAGTATTAGCAAAACAAATCAGTTGTAGAAGTATGAAAATATTGTTTTCATACTAATATTAATTTTCAAACTTCTGATTATTAGATGATAAATTATCTAATATCTGAAGATACTTGTGAATACCTTATTATGACAGAAATTCAGATGTAGTTTTTCTTTTAACAGGCATTTTTGTATACCTAAAATCATGAGTCCTACATATTCTTTATGCATATCCAAACTGAATGAAACTTGCCCTAATGAGTTGATTTTATGGACGTCATTTCTTTTAAGAAAACCGCATTATTCATTTGCATGGGAAAAAATTCGATATTTTTTTGAAACTTTTGAATATTTTCCAGTTTTTTAGTTTGTGATAGGAATAATAAATAATTCTTGTTTGCATTTTAGGTTGACCACAATTCTTGGCTCACAAACCACTTTTTTTTTTTGTTCTATAACTTTTTTTGATTCCTAAAGTAAAAAGTTTAGGAAAACATTTATTAAAATGTATAGAATGGAAATCAGATTAACAAAGCTCATTTAAAAGTTAATTATTGCAATTACCATGATTCTGTTTCAATCTTTGTTCCCATAGCTTTGCTTAATGAGCTTGCTGTTACTGTTACTTAGTTTTTTCTTTAAAGTAGTATTTATAATAAAATAATGGGTTTTTAAATTTTATTTACAATTTTGCTTCTTCTATTTGTTTTTATGAAGTATTTATTCAAATAAAATTTATTGCCCTCTTTTATATATACATATATATCTTGATTATCTGTGCATGAAAACAAACCTCAAAAATATTAATAAGTTCATTTATTGATTAGTCTCTTACTTATGGAATAAAATTACTTATAAAATATGATTCTTCTTATTATTAGTAAGAATTTGTAGAATATTATTACCTTACTTGTTGAGCATGTTTATAATTATTCAAAGATGTCTGTGAAAGTATACATCTAAATGGTACTTTTTTTTTCTTTCTTTTTTTGGTAAATGGCACTTTTCCTATAAAAAATTGCCAAAGAAGTTTGTCTGAATTCTACATTACAAATAATGATTTTTTTTGCTTTAATATTCCTGTTAGAAATTTGGCAGAATATTACGTTATTTGGCAATTTTTTGCTTCTGCCTGGCTAATGGAAAAGTACCATCTAAATTTTAAAGGACAGAACAACTTTTACTTATTTCTATTAACTTCTTACAAAATTTCCTATTAGTTTTTCATACAAGTTTAAAAATTGTTGCTGAATAACATCTCTTTTTCATGATTTTGTTGTATTTACCTTTGAGTTTAGGTTACTTATACTTTATTTAATATAGTAATCCTATGTCAATCAAGATTTGTATATCTCTGCTGTTGATATATAAATCTGAACAATCAATTTGAAAATCATGTTTTAATGAAAAATCTGTTATTACTTTACAGAGATGTAATGTTTGGGCACCAGCCTTATGGAAACATTAGAACATGGATATTATTTTTTATTATATCTAATAAATATTTAAAAATAAATCTTAATTAAATGAATTTTTTAATATTGCATGCATTAGCATCATATTAAAGACTATAAAGCTAAAAAGAGTAATATTCTTTTCACTGTACAATAAACCTGAATTTCTGTTTTCAAAGAATAAAAATTTATGCACTACATCCTTAAGATATTCTGTGTTACATGTATGTTCTGTACTACATCAATATATTTTCAAAAATTGCAGAAAATAATCTTATTTTTAATATATTTTAAAATACTTTTTAAATATATTAAAAATAGATATAAATCTATATTATTTTTTATATATATAGAAAAATGTATATATATTTAATAAATTTTTAAATTTTTATACATTTTTTAAATAATATATTTTTAAAAACAAATTCTAATTGATTATGCTAGCTTTTTTTTTTAATCAATGAACCTGAAATTGTCAGAAGATGCCACAAAGAAATTCTTTTTATTTATTTTTAATCTATCATATTTCAAATCATCAAATTTTTAACTATAATGTGTTGATAAAATATTTTTAAATCAATACATCAAATTTTTATAGAAATTTTAAAGTTGTTATTTAGATTTTTGTGATGGCCTAATATAAATTTTAAAAAGCTAATAAAGGAAATTGGAAATAATGTTGGTGAAGCATTTTCAGAAACTAGATGTGATATCTTTATTTTACATTTTTTAATGATAATAAATTAATATTTATCATTAAAAAAATTTCATATTTTACAATAATCATTTCATATTTTGTACAATTTTTTTTTCTATTTTGCCAATATAATTGCGATGTTAAATAATATTTTTACATTCTTTTAAATTTTATAAGGTAGCAACTTTTAAAGTACTATTTAATGTGTTGATAAAATATTTTCAAATCAATAATTTTTGTAAAATTTATGTCCAAATCTTTATGAAGTTTATAGCTGAAAGAGTGATTGATAAATTCTGGTTAAGGGAAAAAAATTAAACACATCTCCTTTCAATTTTTTTGCATTATTTTAATTTTGATATAGTTTCTTTTAACTCTGTTATCTTATAATTTTTTCCTTCTTATTGTGCTTTCTTCAAGTGACTGAAATGAAACATTAAGCAATAGTTTTGATTAACTGTTAGCTTTGATTTACATATCATAAGTATATTGCTAATCAATCCTTTTATTCTAATAATTATTTTTTAGTACCAACTAAATTATATTCAGGTATTCTTTAATTATTTTTGCTATTCTTTGCTTTTTGATTATACTTTTTAAAAACAACTGTATTGAAAAAATGTTTGCTAACACTGGAAGCTGTAAATGAAATAATTTAAATGGATTAATATTTGAATAATCATATAAGAAGAAATTTTTACAATAGTATTTTAATTACACGATTACTTCCATATGAATTCATAGCTCATATTGTACCATAAATTAAATGAGTATGCAGGAGAACAAATTTTAACAAAATTTAATTTACCTTATTACTATTAAAATTATAAAAAATTTAGTTTTTATGAGAAAATTTTACTGTGTAAAAGATTGAAAAATTATTATTCTGTATTTATTTTTTTTTTAAATTGAGAATCATTGCAAATTGAAACTCAGTTTTCATTATTGATTTGCTGGAATTTTTTGAAAACAATATTTTAGTGAAATATTAATTTCCTACGGAATGTTTGAATCATAAATTGTGTATTACCACACAACGTTTGCAGCATTGTTAATTCGGTTAAAAATTTAATCCAATGTTATTTTTATGTATTTTTATTTAATTTTGTATAATTTGATGCATCAATTTTAATAATTTAATTATTTAGCAATATTTTATAAATATTATAAAATACAATTTATGCGTACATTCTTTTAAATGTATAACATTAAGATAATATTTCATTTAAACTACTTACTTATGATGTATACTATAAATTCAAATAGATCTTAATTATCAAATCTGTATTAAATTTATTTATAAAATCGAAGTTACTGTCCGTTTCAGGAAAACACACCAACCACTCTTAGATGATTTTGCTATATAGATATGCAGTGAATAAGAAAGAACTTTTTCATTGAATTTGTAAGGCATATTTAATCTTCTTGTTGAAATCAAAGCCGACTGAAGCATGCATAAAAGCGTGGAGAATTTTCGTAACTGAAAACGGACTGTAGTATGCTTTAGTTTATGTATTTTGTTTTATTATGATTTCTATTTTATTTTTATAATTTTTTATTTTTATGGTTTGCTGCTTATATTAATATTTTTTGTTACTTATTTTGTTTGTTAGATTAGAAGTTCTTAACCTATGATTTCGGCCAAGCTGTGTTCACTGTGGATAAAGAACTTTTTCATTTTTATTATTTGAACCTCAGCCTTCAACAAAAATATTAAGATTTGGAGGTAAACAGTTGAATAAAGTTTTACTCTGCAATTTTATAAATAAACTTTCAATATTTTTTAATATTAAATTATGTTTTTTCAATGTATTTATCAAATGAGGAAAAATAAAATTAGAAAATTTATTTTGTTGTTTTGTTTGTTTCTTTTAAGACTAATATTTGATTTGACTGAACTAGAAAATAGAATTAAAACAAATTCACGGTTTTAGAACTTAGAAATGTTTATTCTTTATTATGTAAATATATTAAAAAACAGATAATTTTTGTAGTTTATTTAATTATATTTTATTAATCTGAGTATGCTAGGAAAAGGTTGTTTTTAATTTGATTTTATTGGTTGCTTAGTCACAATAATTTAATATTTTATGTGCATCTGCAATGCTGCAAATGTTGTTGGTATATTTATTTTACATGAACAAACAGGCATTCGCATGAGGCTAACTATTGCGGACGATAATAGGCCACGCCTATTTAGGAACATCACGTGACTGCAATGGAACAAGGGCAAATTGTTGTCTGGCCGTAACAACTATTTGTCATTCTTTCATTGGTCACGTGGTCTTCCTGAGTTAGGCGTGGTCTTCTATTGTGAGCAATAGTTGGCCTCGTATGAACGCTGCTTTAGGGTAGTAAAAAGGTTTTTCAAAAAAATCTACAGTAAAACTTTTTATTGCATGTAATTTTTTATTATCGGGGAAGGGCATTGTGAGCAATATGCATTTATAGCTTTCTTTTTCACTTCTGTAAAGGCATAATATTCATAAATAAATTAAAAAGAAGTCAAGACGTGCGCTTTTCCTGCATATAGTAATTGCTGGTTTGCCCGAAACCTCACCTATAATCTCTATTTGAAATTTGACTACAAGAGTCGAACCCCTCTGCCATATTAATACAAAATACTCACTAACATTTTTACTTTATTTCCAAAATACTTTCCAGTATTCAAAATAGCGCGAAAATAAGGGAACATAAGACCGTAATCTCATAGTATACCCGCTAACAATTTTTGCTTTATTTCCAAAATACTTTCCAGCATTTGAAATATCGAAAAAATATATTGGAACATAAGATCCAATAAACATAAACATAATATACGGAAATATTGAAAAATAAGATCGCAATATAATAGTTGAAAGGAGGCATTGAATTTGAATCAATGCCTCCTACGAACATAAGATCGTAATCTCATAGTATACCCACTAACAATTTTTGCTTTATTTCCAAAATACTTTCCAGCATTTGAAATATCGAAAAAATATATTGGAACATAAGATCCAATAAACATAATATACGGAAATATTGGAAAATAAGATCGCAATATAATAGTTGAAAGGAGGCATTGAATTTGAATCGATTATAATCGTTATCAGCAATTCGTCCACAAGAACAACGTCTCGCTTTTATTAGCACAAAACGTCCATTAACATCACGATATTTCCGCGATATTAGCCAATATTCATAATATCGAAAAGCGTCGGGTTGATATTGTACAATAAGATCGTTATTTCATTTCTAAAACAGCGATTTCAATTTCTCTTAATCGAAGATAATCCGCTGAAAAGGTAGAATCCTAAATCCCATCACCGCTCACGGTACAACTCTTTTTTAAGGAAGTAATCCCGTAATGGATGGAAGGTGCCAGACCCCCCCCCCCACCTTTTCACGTATCCTACTGAGTGGCGAGAAACAGCTATAATGCCAGAAGCTTCTCATCCTCATTCCGAGGTGCCTTCCGGGTGGGGGGGGGTAACTAGGTATATATAGCATGTTGTATAATGATACAATGTGTATGCTGACATATTTACACATCAGCAGTTCTTAATTTTTCACCATGCAAATTTGGACATGCAAGGTTATCACAGTAATCACTGTACCATTCAAAAGGTTTTACAGAAACATTATTATATGGAAGTGAAAATTTTTATAAAGTTTTTGATAAGTTAGTCGCCCAACAACCTTGGGCGACTAACTTGTCCGTCCAAATTATTGACTTTAAAGGAGGGCATTAAATATAAATATTATTTATATGTAGGACATTTTCTTTTTAAAACTTCACTTTGTTATTTGATTACCCCCTCTCCCACCCTGAAAAAAACTGTATGAATTTAATTAAATAAATCAAAACAAGTCATAGCATGTAAATTGAAAAATGTATATATACCGAAATAAAAGCGGAAATGGAAATCCTACTTTGTTCCCAAAGAATTTTATGCCCAAAGAAAGCATTGTTTTAATCTGTTTCATAATTGGCGAAAGCAGGCGAGCTTGTATTGTTATATATATATATATATATATATATATATATATAGTTTACGATATAAATGTGTGTTGTTTTGGTAGATGAATCTGAATTTCATAACATTAAAAATTATTAATTGCAAATTGTTTATTATATTGAAAAGTATCTATGCATAATATAAAAGGAAATCTCCTGACACAGTCTGCATGTTGGAACCACAAAAAACTCGGGAAATCGTTTACGGATAATGGAGGTATTTATACCATTATGTAGAACATTTAATGGGAAATGTTTTAGTACATTAAAATCGTATTAAAATAAAAAGGAAATATTTATAATTGCGATTTTAATTTTAACGCGCATGCGCGGATACCTCTAACTCCGAATGTGCAAATATCGAGAGCAGCGGCATGCATAGGCGATACATTTCTTTGTTTACGTCTGATTTTAAACAGCGATTCAGATTTCATTATGCCGTTCAGAATTAAATTCATCCTCGCCTGTGATTTGTCTACCGACATATCCTATTTTTACCTTTGGAACAGTCTAAATATTTTGAAATATCTTATAAAAAATTGTTTTGTAACTGTTTTCTATAATCTCTAAACATATTTTTATGTTTGTTTGATGTTACGTCACATTGATATAATTAAAAATGTAATTTTTCGAGCTTGAACATATTGCAAAAACTGTTTTTGTTGATTACAACTTTGGAAAATTCAATCATCCATTTCCAAAGGTGAATCATAGCGATTACTCATCTGTCAATGATTTATCCTATTTTCGTTGTACATTAAAACTTCGTTTGTCATCTATTTTTTTTTATTTCGGGTGAGCAAAAAGTCAGTAAAAACATTAAAAATTTATAAAACCAGTAAAAGTAAGCAAAATAAAAACATGGTTTGCAGATTTAGCATCGATAACTCACGGGATTTTTTTAGATAAGAAAATAATAATAATAGTAATAAAACAGTCGATAGGTGGGGTTTAGCAGATAAGTGAAATGATAGACCCCCCACTCACAAAATAACATTACCAAACCATTTATTATAGCAGTATATATTTCATATGTCCACCACAGCTTGTGATAACACATTGTAGACGTGTCAGAAATCCAGCAACGGCAGAGGGGTTACCAGCAAACAAGACATCTCTCGGCGCTTTACATTTTTTAATTGCAACAGACTGGATGGACGGGTTAGATACATCCGGGATTTTAAATTTCCCTATAGACCAAAGTATGCTGGTATTAGATCTGGAGACCGAGGAGGCAATGGAAACTTGACTTCTACTAGCTTTCCTGTGTACTGCAACTTGCAACCAATTCTGACATTGTTTGGCAGAAGAAGACAGTTAAGACGCTGAGTGTCATTTGTCTTCACCCACGATTCTGTTAAGAAATTTTTACATACATTTCTAGTTTCGAATTAAGCCGACTCTTAAAATCTAAGCATCATTTTTTTACAGGAGAATTGTGGCCGAAGACAGTTAAGGCACTCTAAATTTTTATTTTCTTTTTATTCCACCCTGGGAGGCATCATTTATGCACAAGAGGTGCGAGGTGCGAACAAAACATGTCCGCTTACAGCGCAGCACAAAAGCAGAAGAAACATATAAGAGAGCGAAACTATTTTTCCTAGGTCTTGTATATCATGGAATTCAAATGGGGATTTCTCTACAAGTGTCGACTCATGCAAAGGATTCTCAGGGATCTTTTAAAAAGAATTCACTTGGCTGACAGTTTATGCTAAATTAATTAAGTAGAAAAAGTGGAATTGGATCAGGAAATAAGAGACTATTTTAAATGAAGTTAATATGTACTGAATTGAGCTGAAAATGAAATGAGTTTAAATTATATATATATATATATATATATATATATATATATATATAACTAGCCGCTTTTGGCGACCAGTCGGTTCGCCAGTATTAATGCTCGCTATTATTTTATGTAGCTGTGTCTCATAGCAGGTTTTTCACCAAAATATTTTTAAACCAAACAAATTTTGATAATCATATAATTCATTTATAGTATTATTTATTATTATTTTCTTCAGATGATCTGTTCACTGTGCTACTCACCTTTCTCTTTCTATCCGAGCAATGATTTTTCCCGGAATTGATATTTTACTTAAATGGTGGAGAGAAAGGTCTAAAATTCTACGTTTTAATAGATAATGAGATTCAAATTTTCATAAATGTAAACACAATAAACAAATAAAGACACAATTGGTTTTCAAGAGATGTGAAAGTTTAAAAACAGTTTGGAAAATGCCGCGCACAGAGGAAATAATGGTGACACACACACACACACTTCTTTTCTTTTCTTCTTTTTTCTATCCTTTTTTTCTTCTTCTTTCTGCAAATCCTTTTTTCCCTTTGTTATTACTTTTTTTTCTTCCCTGCCCAGACTTTATTTCGAGCTGGCATAGATTAAATATCCATCCAGACTAATAATAAAAGCAACTATTTTCTTTCTTTTTTAAACATCCCGTTATCTATGAATGAAAATCAACTGACTTCGCGCATTTCTTTCTAAACAAATCATAATTCATTACTTCCTGCTATCCCAACTCGGTTGGTGTGGGGAAAGGAAATGAAGATTTTTTGCGGGAAAGTAAGAAAAGTGTCGCTTTAACTATTTTCCTCGCAGTTTTTTCATTTTTTCTCTCCATAAAACCATCCTCGTGTCTTAACGAAAATATTTTTAAAAAATTAGCCGAATCGGGCAAGCCGTTCTCCAGTTTTGCGCTCAGCAACGCATTTCGGGATCCATTTTTATTAATATAGATGAAATATGTTAAATTACATTATTTTAAATTTTCAGTTTGCCAAATTACTTGGTTCCAGTATATTTAATTACTTTTTGACTTTACAAACCGGGGGAACGGCCTCCTTAAAAACTGTTCGCTTATTCACTAATAAAGAATCCCTCCCCTCCCCTAAAAAATAATGCATCTTAAACTAGTCCGTAAATGCCACGGATAATCATCTTTATTTTCTGATTTCCGTTCAAGAGCATTTTAGACTTCGTAAAACAATGGAAAGAAAAAAAAATGGCTATTGATTTTAGATGGCAATTTTTAAATAGATTAAAACTAAAATTTGACCTAGAATCTTAATTTTAGATCCAGTGTCGTATACCAAATTTCACTTTTTTTAGTTTTTGCATTTTTCGAATTACCGAAAGCCGTAAATTGGTCGACGGATTTGGTTTGTATGGATTTGGTTAGTATTTGATTCTGACTTACACTTGCTATCTATAATTGTGTGTAAATTTTGTCTATGGAGCTCTTTATGTTTTATAGTCGTGTTCATTTCTCAGACAGACATACAAGCTATCATAATTTAAATGGATTTCGTTCCAAGTTTGTTAGGAAACTACAAATTTGGTATAAAGACCACATACCAAATTTCACTTATCTAACTCATAAAGAAAGATGTAAAAAAAAAAAAATCACATAAAAGTGACTGACGTTTAATTTCGGCTTACTAAGAATCTAAACATAAAACGCAATCTAATCATATCTACGATATGTGTTGCCTATCATGCTCAAGAAAAATTTAGTATGCTTCATTAGTTATGTTTTTAATTATGTATTGTATTATATGCAACTAACTGCGTCTAGCATTTCTGTGAATTAAATTAATTAATATTGTACTCAACGGAATAACTATGTGACGTTAATAAAGCAGTATTTTGATATAGTTTGTAATATTTGAAATCTAACAAACATTTTTATTAAATATTTTTTGGAGCATGGCGAAAAATAGCTTTTGCGCTTTAAAGCACAATACAATCCTTTTAATAGAATATTATATTACAAAAATTCCTCTTATCGTCTGCTATTTAATTTCGAATTGAAATGAGAACATCAATTAATGCAAACGATTTTTAATCTGTAAATTTCTAGATTTAAAAGTCTGTGATTCTAGAAATTTTGTTACAGACTACACTAAAGTTTTTTAAAATGCGATGAAAGTTAATTTTTCTCTTTGAAATAATGCGAAATTTAATTAAATTTTGCGATCAAGTAACTCCGAGAAAGGAAAAATAAATCTCGCAATTCAAATTATTTATAATGTTTTCATTTAACTTGAGTAGGAATGCTTAAAAAAACGCTCTTTGTCAATATAGTTTTAAGTTTCTAATAGAAAAAAAATAAACTAATTAATTACCATAAAGCATGCTATTAAATCTTTCTTATACTTCATTATTTGAGCAATACAAAATTATTTATTGCAGAAAAAAATGTACATATAAAATGCACATGGATATAATATTTTTAATGTAAACAGATTCTTTTATATAAAATATCAGAATAGATAAAATCTTTCCATTGCCTGCAAATTTATTTTAATTAAAATGAGAAACTCTATTACACTTACAAATTTTAATAAGTCTCGAAAAGTTGCAAACGATTTTTGAAATTGACAAAGTTGATTTCTTTCTTCTGATAACTTAAGTATTTTTTATCAGCTTGTTGCACAAATTTGTAACTTTTATTGCAAGCACAATGGCATTGTTATATACAAAATTAAACAAAAATTAAAAAGAAAAGTGCTTCCTTATTATTTTAAGAGATTGATACAAGGCTAATTTAAATTTTCTGAATGACAAATTAAATATCTGCACATAATTTGGAATACAAAAGCTGCCCTTTTCAACAATGAATTCTAATCTATTCTCTGTTAAAAGCAAATATCGAAGTTTTGAATTAATTTTTGAATAACAGGAAATCTCAAAACAATTTTCAAGGAACATTTTTGAGTAACAATTAGGTATTAAACAAATTTTACAATTTTTAAAATTTGAACGTAAATAGTTTAAATGAACAGAATTTTAAATATATAAATAATTAAGACAATAATAAATTGAATTCGAACATCAACTTATTTTTCTCGTTCTGTTATTATGCTTATTCTTACATCTGAATTGGAGGTTTTATTGTTTTGTTTACACTTCGATAAAGAGAAATTATATCTCGGTATTTGTTTGATTTTCCCTTCAAGATAAGGTCGTATTCATTACATTTTTCCTGTTATTTCAGTGATAAAGTCTTTTTGTAAGATAAAATGTGTTTCTTATCTTAAGTAGGTGGGTACCTGGTCTACGTTTATCGCCGATGTCAAGAAGAATTTTAAGTCTTTTTCTTATTTTTTATCATAATTTGAGATGGTGTTTGTTAAGTACTGCCATATCCAAAAACCACTTCAAAGTGTTCGAATCGCCTTATCTTACGTATTTGCTTATTCTTTGCACTGCAACTCGATTTTAAAGATGAGCCTGGATTTTTTTAACAACGTTATGTGGGTGATAAAATGCTGAAAAATTATTAAAAACAAAAATTATCGCGTTTCAGTTCTTTATAGAAGTATCGTTTGCGTTGAATTTAAGAAAAACAATCGCATTTTAAATGTATGTAATTTATTTAATAAATAGCTATATATTCAAATTAAGAATTTGAATATACAGTTTAGAAAATTATTGAAACAAAAATTATCGCGTTTCTTTACTTCATCAAAATATCGTCTGCTTTGAAAAAAAAATCGTGTAACAAAGGAATATAATTTGTTTAATAAATAGCTGTATATACATAGTAATGGTGGGTTTACACTCGGCCAGTTATCAGGCAGCAAGTAGGCAGCGCATGCGCTGAACGAGGGGTTTATGTCTGCCACAACTTTATAAGTTATATTCAAGCATTCCATGCTTGGCTATAAATTGCCTCTTTGGTGTTCCTTAATTTTTCTTTTTCGTTGCATATCGTATTAAAATGATGGATATTTACACAAGGAAAAGTAGTTTTAAAAAATGTTAATATACTTAAATTTGGAAATATATAGGAAAAAATGAAAAGTAAATTGAAAAATAAATAAATAAAACACAATCTTGTATCAAATAGAACAAAAAGCAGAGCAAAAAAAATGTTGGAATTAAACTATGATAATTAATTAATTTTTTCTTGCCAAAAACACCGCCAAATTCTACAAACGCATGCGCAGTTAGAAAAAAAAATACAATACAGCGGCTTATAGTTGTTCTGTCGGGACAACTGCTTGCCATCGACCAAACGACATTTTTCAACCTTTCTACGCATGCGCTGATTACTTGCCATCATATAACTGGCCGAGTGTAAACCCGGCATAAGAACTTGAATATACAGACGGGAAATTATTTTAACAAAACTTGTCGCGCTTCAGTTCTTTAGCAAAATATCGTCTGCGTTCAAAATAAGAAAAGCAATCGTATTAGAAGGAAATATAATTTTGCTTAGTAAGCAGCTGTATATCTTAAAAATGTTACAAATTTTAATTTGGATATTATAATAATTTTTATACTATAACACTAACTGAAACGCACTGAAAAGCTTATCCCAAAAGAAATTGAACTTTTAAAATAAGTTTTATTTCTTAGAATACCTTTGAACTGAATTTACCTTTCCAAAATTATTCGTTACGCATCTTTTCCATGTGTGTTTCATTACTATGTTAACTCTTGGAATTGCTTTTTTTAAAACCACATTAAGTCATTTGTTTTGGTTATATTAAAACTCAGTTTAAATTTATTTTGGATAGAAGATTCCTAAGTCGAATAACATGTCGAGGTTTGAAATAGAGCAATTTCAAATCCAGAATGTTGAGGATATCTGTTAAGAATAAGCCAACGGATTGGTCTCCCCAAAACTTTCTCGCTTACTCTCTTATAAACAGGTCATCTTAGAGAACCTCTTTTCTGGTATTGGCGTGCAATATACAGGAAATATTAACTTTTGGCATGATTTTAGCATTTTTACTAAATACATCGTGTAGTCCTTGGCAAGTTGTTTGGCGATTCATCCCTGGCATGCGTCAATAGTATCCAAAAATAGAACTTTTACGTTGGACACGTTTTTCTGAAACGATTTAAGCAAACATTTGACACAAAACTGTATTCTCATCACAAAATCCCATACCTAATTTTATACGATTCAGTAAGTTGCACCTTTGAGTTATCGCGTATATCTGTTTCTGAAATTACAGACTGATAGACAGTCGACTCGTTGTGTATTTGGCTCAAAATTTCACAGGATTCTACGCTATAAATATTAAATGTATGTTTTGAAGTTTATCTATCTACCTCTCTTTGTTTTGTATACTTATTGTATTAATTTCTACTTGACAATCCGGACAAATAGACAGACTTCCTTTGACCAGATTTTGCACCAAATAGGCACATTTAGATTATATACAAAATTTTCTGCTTTCTGCAACAAAGTGTTTTAGAATTATATTTGTAACAGACAGACAAATGGACTTTTTAAAAAAAATGTATTTTTCTTGTTCAGGGAGACTCAAAACGTAAAGATTCGTCAAAAATAAATTCGATTTTTTTGGCTATTACTGTACTTTTTGTACGCTACGTATAAGGGGAAAAAGGATGAAAATTATAATCATATTTGAAGATAAAGTTGTTATGCATGGAAATTATTCATTATAAGCGAAAAAATGGAGTCGACACCAGTCGAAATTATTAATAACGATGTATAAAAGACAGAATAAGCAAAGCAAATGCAAAAACAAGGAAATAAAAGTATATTCGGGTTAAATATACCAAAAAGAACAATATACACTATATTTTAGGAAAATAATAATATGAAATATGCAAGATTCTGGCTTCATGCAAGCAAATTTGTCCAATAAAATTCTTAATAAGGGAGAATCTAAAATAAAAGACAAAAAAGCAATAAACAAAATATGAAAAATAGTTAGGGTTTTATTAAATTCAAGAACACGGTTAAGTTTGTTATCAGAAGTTTTACCAAGCTTCAAAATATTTGCCAACCAAAATTCTTTATTAACTTCTGGCAATTTATTGCTTGAAGAATTTCATTTTTTTTCTATGGTACTGTGGCTTTTTTAGTCTAACCAAAGATAATTTTTATTAGAAAAAGGATTAAATTATAGATCAATAAAATAGTTATTTAGTTCTCAAATCATAGTTTTTCCTTTCTTTAATTCATCCCAATCTTAATTTAATTCTTCCTTCCTTTAGTAATAATAATAATAATAATAATAAAATTTGCAAAGAACAAATTCAGTTCAAACATCACGCAACATTACAATGATTCTTCGGAAATTTGAAATTTGAAAGAAGTTCTGAAGAAATTGCAATTTGTTGCCAACCATGAAAAAGATTCTCGAGAACTATTCACAAAAAATATTAAACCTAATTCGTCGGCGAATTTAGCAGCCGCCCTTATGGCATAAAGGATACTGTCTTCGAAGGTTACATTGTCGTCTAACAAATGGAAGCATGATAGCGATCAGGTTTGATTTATTTTGCGTTGGCATCAACCGTTTTGTTCTGTGTTCAATGATTTTTACTAAGCGTATTTAATGGAAAAAATGTAATCTTAAAAATATTCCCATGTTATTGAATTTTTGTTATAAAAATTTTGTTCAATTTTCTATGTCCAATGATCGATTTTTTTTTCATGTCATACCGTTAACATTGATTAAAGCATTCTGGTGAGATTTAATGAAAAAAGAAATCGTTTGCAATAATAATAAAAAAATAGTTATATTAAAAGCGTTATTATTTTATTTACGATTAATTTCGAATTTTTTTCAGAATTGAAGGAAAAAAATGTACACAAATAAATATATCATTGGAATGGTAATTTTTGCTTTCTCGTTTACGTGATAAAAAATAGTGTAATCGTCAGAAAAATTCGAAGTAGATATCTTGATTTTTTTGAATTGTATTAGCCTGTCTATCTGTGAACAAAATTACTCAGAAACACCATTACAAAATACTTATTTTTAGTATCCCATGCATGAACACTTTTTGTTGTAAGTGAAAAAAACCCCAGAATGCATTTTGACACAAAAATATAATTAAGTAAAAAATTCATGGGATAAAATATGATTTATCATATTTACATGTTTCTCAAAGCATAAAGCAAAAGATGATGAACCCTTTGTTGTATTTAGTTCAGAATTTGATAATTGTTTACTCTATAGATAGTAAATCAATAAACCAAATTTTATTTATCTAACCCTCTTCGTTTTGTTGTTATCGTGTTAACTTTTATTTGGACAACTGGATAGGCAGAATTCATCTGAACGGATTTCTCATAAAATTTAATAGAAATCTAAAAATTTGGTTTGAAGTAAATACACCAAATTTCATCC